>CM042157.1:66787642-66999626 GCA_023376005.1 Doryteuthis pealeii
CAATGCGAAATTATTTATACTAATTTAAGATATTGAAGAAACTTGAACATACCAACTTTTATCTCACAAACAGCTTTTCGCGCATTAAATAACCAAACACAGGGTTATTATACCATTAAAGAAACCAATCCGAACAAACAAATGAAGTTAATGAAAAATTATTTATACAATTTGAAGATATTAAGAACTTGAAACATTACCAACTTTATCAAAATAACTTGTTTTTGCATAAATAGCCCAAAAAAGGGTTGATTATACCATAAAACAAACAATTTTACTCTAGTTAATCAGTGTATTAAAAATAGTTTCTATACAGTGTTCTTAGTTTTATGCTTTTAAGAAAAAAAAAGAAGTTTTTGATCAATTAAAAAACTAATTAAAACATTCACTAAATTCATATACAGTATGACCAGAATGGCTGACTCACATGACGTTTTCCTGTGACTTTTCCATCATGCCAGTGTTTATTCATTTCACATATAACAGCCATTACTTTTAACTTAAAAAAATTTGGTTAAATTTCAAAAAAAAGACCCCGTGGCAAACTGTTGCGTTGTTTTAGTCAAGTACATAACCAATGTATCAATTTTTAAGTTAGAAAATTCTTTTATTTTGCAATTTAATGAGTTATTACAAGTTCTTAGGAATCTACTTCAAAGTCTTTTTTTCAAAACACAATTCATTTGGAGTGTATGGTTGCTGAAATGATTCATGAAAGCCTACTATTTTAATGATCTTTCATAATAATATTAATGAATATAATAGTGATCTTTAGCGTATAGAATCTATATCAATATATAATTATGATATTTAATCTAATGATACAATATGATCTGTATCTATAATGATCTATATCTAATGATATAATATTGATCTATATTTCTATAAAACTTTATCTAATGATATAATATTGATCTATATCTATAATGATCTTTAATCTAATGATTATAATATGATCTATAATCTATAAATTGATCTACATCTAATTGATACAATATGAATCATATCTATAATGATCTACATCTAATGATATTAATATGATCTATATCTATAATTGATCTACATCTAATGATTATAATTATGCATTATATTATAATGATCTACATTCTAATGATATAATATGATCTATATCTATAAGATCTAACATCTAATGATATAATTATGATCTGTATCTATAATGATCTACATTCTAATGATATAATAGATCTGTACCTATAATGATCTACATCTAATGATATAGATCTGGGGTATCTATAATGATCTACATCTAATATATTAAATATGCATTATCTATAATGATTTACAATCTAATGATATAATATGATCTGTATCTATAATGATCTACATATAATGATATATATGATCAATATCTATAAATCTACATTTTAATGATATAAATGATCCTATATCTATAATGATCTTACATCTAATGCATATAATATAATCTGTATCTATAATGCATCTACACTCTAATGATATAATCATGATCTGTATCTATAATGATCTACATCTAATGATATAATATGAATCTGATATTATAATGATCTACATCTAATGATATATGATCTGTATCTATAATATCTACAATCTAATGCATCTAATATGATCTATATCTATAATGATCTAATATGATCTATATCTATAAGCACGTGGTGTAATGGTTAAAGTCATGGGAAATCGACCGTCGCCCGAGTTCAAATCCATGGATGTGGTAATTGCATTTCACTTTGCGCTAAATACCCTTGGGAAAGGTATGAATCCACCCCCCTCAGCTATGGATAAATAGTAGGGGCAGGACTGGGCTCTTTACACCTTGGTATAGGCAACCGGGTCTAGGAGAAGGAAAACTCTGAATTCAAACCTAGTTTAAACTCCGTTAAGAAATTGACCTTGTGTCGCCATCCTGCCGTGCGGAGGGTTGTTAAATATATATCTAAATGATCTAATATGATCTATATCTAATATGATCTTTATCTATAATGATCTTTATCTATAATGATCTTTATCTATAATGATCTTTATCAAATGATATAAAATGGCAGTATGGCTATGCAACAATGGATGAAATTGCTACTGTTGTTAATCCTTAAAGAATAACCACTATTGTGGCTATAATGACAAATGATAACATTGATAGACTTTCGAAAGCTTTATTCTACTTAGAATAATTGTACACTTATTGAGAGTTATATAGTCTAATATTCACTAGAGAGTTATCAAGAGGGGAAGTAATTATAAAATAAGGGAGGTTAACTCTGAATTACTTATTTACAGTGGCCTTGCTTCTGAACTAATATTAACAAACCTATAAAACAATTTACATCTTCCTGAAATCAATCATTTTTTTACTTCTATTGTTTGTAACCACACACCATAACAATTCCTCTATGACCAGCAGGATTTTCCCATGAGATAACATTGGCTTGTTCTGAACCCAACATATTTGAGTTGCTTTTCACATCCCTGTATGAAAGAGGAGAGAGAGAGAGTATAAATATATAAAATAGATTCAAATGTAGTAAACATGAGAAAAAAAAGAAAAAAAAAAAAAAAAAAAAAAAAATAAAAAAAAGAAATTAAACTCACCAAAAAAACGTAATCAACACATACACTCTGAAGATGATAGCTACTTCGAAAATCGATAAGACAAAAATAACATCTTTGTTATTTTTATTTACGATCTGTAATTTGCCTTCAAATCATTAATATATTTTATAACATACAACAATGCTTAGAGCAAAATTACCAATCACTTTATATTATATATATTTTTTTTTTTTCCATAGATTAATATAAGTGCTATATTGAAGACTGCAAATGCCAGCCGTATTTATGAAGCCTTCATAACATCATAGAAACCAAGCAAGCCCAATTCAGGACTCAAGGAATGAATCACCCAAATGCATGAATGGACTTTCTTGGCTTATCTATAATACCAGCTATCTTCGGCGGATTAGCCGTTCATTGTGTTTAGCCAGTTGCTGTTGTTCATACCAACAGTATTACTGACCGACTGGCGTCAATAGTCACCATCTAAATTCGTTTCATTAAAGTCCTAACTAATAATTGTTGGTATACCCTTTCTTTTACTTACTTACTTCTATTCTCTTCTGACGTCTTTTCATCTTTTACGCTCTTTCTAACATCTCTTTCTTAGCGTCATGAACTTCTCTTGGGGACTTACATGTTTGCGTCTTCAATGGGATTTCTCTTATTCAGAGCCCGGTGTCATTGCGTAGTTTTATAGATAAAACACAAGACTTCGATTTACTTAGATGCAATTTTAATTTCAAAATCCCCACCAGACTAACCTGCGCATATTAGCAGTCGGAGCGTGCATAACACGACCTCACCCACCGCTTGTGGTTTTGGGCTGACGACTAAAATCTATTTCTAATCTAAACCGGAAGAGGGTCTTCTCCACCGAATCTCTCACAAATATCCCCGGAAGGTTAGCGACTGAGACGTCAAGCCTTTCAGCTCATCTTCAAAGGCCGTGGGCTGTGCAACTTATAACAGCCATTTTGATTTCTACCTACTGTACATAAAATTAAGAAACTTAAAATTATGTAACAATAAGATTATTAAAGCAATTTTTTTAAAAACAGATAAAGAATGGCCACAGTATTGATATTAACCACATTGACAGATGTTCAATACAGTTCAACCAAAAGTAAGTGACAATCTTTATCTTTTTTTAAAAATTGCTTTAATAATCTTATTGTTACATAATTATTAGTTTCTTAATATTTATGTACAGTAGTGTAGAAATCAAAATGGCTGTTATAAGTTGCAGCCCACGGCCTTGAAGGATGAGTGAAAAGGCTTGACCTCAGTCCTAACCTTCCGGGGGATATTGTGAGAATCGGTGGAGAAGACCCTCTTCCGGTTTAGATTAGAAATAGATTTTAGTCAGTCAGCCAAAAACCACAACGGTGGTGAGTCGTGTTATGCACGCTCCGACTCTATCTGCGCAGGTAGTCTGGTGGGGATTTTGAAATAAAATGTGATCTAAGTAAATCGAAGTCTTGTGTTATTATCTAAAAACTACCAATGACACCGGGCTTCTGATAAAGAGAAATCCCCAATGGAAGACCAAACATGAAGTCCCCAAGAGAAGTCCAGACGCTAGAAGAGATGTTAGAAGACGTAAGATAGAAAAGACGTCAGAAGAAGAATAGAAGTAAGTAAGTAAAAGAAAGGGTATACAACATTATTAGTTAGGACTTTAATGAAACGAATTAGATGGGAACTATTGAAGCCAGTCAGTCAGTATACTGTTGGTATGAACAACAGCAACTGGCTAAACACAACTGAACCAATCCCCGAGATAGCTGGTATTTATAGAAGCCAAGAATAGTCCATTCATGCATTTGGGTGATTCCATTCCTTGAGTCCTGATTGGCTGCTTGGTTTCTATGATGTTATGAGGCTTCATAAATACCCTGGCATTTTGCAGTCTTCAATATAGCACTTATATTATCTATGAAAAAAAAAAATATATATAATATATAAGTAATTGGTAATTTGCTTGAAGCATTGTTAAGTATGTTATAATATATTAATGATTTGAAGGCAATTACAATGCGTATAAAAAAATAAAAACAAAAAGATGTTATTTTTGTCTTATCGATTTCGAAGTAGAAACTTCATCTTCAGAGGTGCATATCAGAAATTACATGCTTACGTTTTTCTTTGTGTGGTTATAATTTCTCTTCTTATTTCTTTTTCCTCTTCTCTTTTTTTTTTTTTTCCTTTTTTTTTCTTTCTTTTTTCCTCATGTTATAAAAAAACTTACTTTGAAAAATCTCAATTTTTTTTTCTCTCTCTCTCTCTCTCTTCATACAGGGATGTGAAAACAACTCATATGTTGGGTTCAGAACAAGCCATGTTATACTCATGGGAAAATCCTGCTGGTCATAGAGAATTGTTATGGGTGTGTGGTACAAACAAAGAAGTAAAAAATGATTTGATTCAGGTAAGATGTAAATTGTTTTATAGGTGTATATTAGTTCAGAACAAGGCCACTGTAATAAGTAATTCAGAGTTACCTCCCCTATTTTATGATTACTTCCCCTTTGGATAACTCTCTAGTGAATATTAGACTATATAAACTCTCAATAAGTGTACCAATTATTCTAAGTAGAATAAAGCTTTCGAAAGTCTATCAATGTTATCATTTGTCATTATAGCCACAATAGTGGTTATTCTTTAAGGATTAACAACAGTAGCAATTTCATCCATTGTTGCCCATACTGCCATTTTATCATGATAAAGATCTATAGATTCATTATAGATAAAGATCATATTAGATATAGATCTATTAGATCATTATAGTCCGCACGAGCAGGATAGTCAAAACGGAGTTTAACAGGTTTGAATCAGAGTTTTCCTTCTCCTATGCCTAGGTTCAGTCTGCATAGCCATATCCCAAGGTATTAGCGCAAAGTGAAATGCAGATTTGAACTCGGGCGACGAGTCCATTTCCCATGACCATATTAGATCAGATCAATTAGATCATAGATCATTATAGATGTCATTAGATGTAGATCATTATAGATAGATCATATTATATCATGTAGATCATCATATCATCATTATAGATATAGATCATATTATATCATTATATGTAGATCATTATAGATACAGATCATATCATTAGATGTAAATCATTATAGATATTAGATGTAGATCATATATACAGATCATATATCATTAGATAGATCATTATAGATACATATTATATCATTAGATGTAGATCATTATAGATAGATCATTAGATGTAGATCATTATAGATATAGATCATATTATATCATTAGATGTAGATCATCATAGATATAGATCATTAGATAGATCATAGATAGTAGATCATTATAATATAGATCATATTATATCATTAGATAAAGATCATTATAGATATAGATCATATTATATCATTAGATAAAGATTATTATAATATAGACATATTATATCATTAGATATAGATCATTATAGATAGATCATATTGTATCATTAGATATAAATATCATATTATATCATTAGATATAGATTACTATAGCTAAAGATCACTATATATATCATTAGATATTATTATAAAGATCATTAAATATAGGCTTTTCATGATCATTCACAACCATACTCCCAAATGAATTGTGTTTTGAAAAAGACTTTGAAGTAGATTCTCTAGAACTTGTAATAACTCATTAAATGCAAATAAAAGAATTTTACTAACTTAAAAATTGATACATGGTTATGTACTTGACTAAAACAACCAACAGTTTGCCAGGTTGATAAACAATTTTTAAGTTATAAAGATTATGGCTATTATATGTGAAATGAATAAACACTGCATGATGGAAAAGTACAGGAAAACGTCATGTGAGTCAGCCATTCTGGTCAATACTGTATATGAATGTTAGTATGTTTTTAATTAGTTTATTTAATGATCAAAATCTTCTTTTTTTTTCTTAAAAGCATAAAAACTAAAAACACTGTATAAAACATTTTAATACACTGATTAACTAGATTAAAATTGTTTGTTTTATGGTATATCAACCCTTTTTGGGCTATTTAATGCCAAAAACAAGTTATTTTGATAAAAGTTGGTATGTTTCAAGTTCTTAATATCTTCAAATTGGTATAAATAATTTTCATTAACTTCATTTGGTTCGGATTGGTTTCTTTAATGGTATAATAACCCTGTGGGTTATTTAATGCCAAAAACTGTTTGTGAGATAAAAGTTGGTATGTTTCAAGTTCTTCATATCTTCAAATTAGTATAAATAATTTTCATTAACTTTATTCGATTTATTTAATGGTATAATAATCTTGTGGGTTATTTGATGCCAAATACATGTTTGAGTGTGAGATAAAAGTTGGTACTCAAGTTTCCTTTATTGGGGTAATTTTTGTAGATGTATTTCATGGATATATTTTATATCTGATTCATAATTTTCAATATATATTTTCTCTTATTTCAGATTAAAATTCAATGTCTTTAATGTTTTTGTTTGCTTTTCAGGATGGAATTGGAGAATTTTTTGCTGATAATGACACAAAAGTGTACTGGGTTTCATTTCTCGATGGAATGCAACGAGTGTTATTATTTAGCCAGGATTTGGCGCTGGTTACTGTAGCTCAACAGGTAGGATGCACTTGTTTTCATCTTCCTCTCTTTTTCTACCAAATTTCCCTGGTATTTTTTACCTGTATGATGGGATATTTCAAAGTTCACTATTGATCTCAGAACTCATTCTACACAAATTTCTATTATCATTGTAATCGGAGTTTCTGCTCAATTATAATGAACTAATCATCAGTTTTGTACTTTGTTTATGGTAGGATCACAGTGGTGGGAGGGCCGTTGTGAGCAGCTTAAGTCTTAGATCATGGGATTTAAAATTCACGCCTTCCATAAAGGCATTAGTACAAAATGAAATACAAACAACCTCATTGGGATTTGAGTTCCAGTTGCTTAGTCTATCTCCTCTATAACTGTTATACTAAGTGCCCCTCATCTAAACTGGTGGAATTAGCTTTGATGACATTCCAGAGGAGTGTAACGTAGCGGGGCTTGTCAACGTGCCTCAAAATTCACGGCACTAAAAATGTATTTGTAGTATTATAATATTATCACGGTACGAAAAGGGTATTTGTTACGCGGCGGTCATCATTGTTGATAAAAAAGGTACAACACGTGAGATATATCGTCACAAGGGCTTAGCATTTATTTTCGGGCTCGTGTCATGGGCTCTGTTTAGATCTCAACCCCTACACCATGAACATGCTGGGAGACAATTTTGTTAAGTGGAGTACAGCTGGTTTGAATTTATACTTTTCCTTCTCTTAGACCAGTTGCCATACAACCGGCTGGGGGAGGGGGCAGTCTGCCCTACTATCTTACGCATAGTTGACGTGGGGGAAGAAATAAACATTTAATTTTTTAATGAAATTTTTTGTCTTGTAGAAATCTGTTATTTTATTGTAAGAGTTTAATTCTATTGATATCTACTCTTAATGATAAACAAATAGGCTCAATCTTATTATAATGGAGATTGTGTACCTGTCTGTAACTGAAACTGTCACCACCACTGTCACAATTCCCTTAGTTATTTTTGTCAAATTCTGAATGATTATTAAATAATCATTATTCAATCAGCATCTTATTCATTAACAATGTCTGTATTGAGGTCTAACTGAGTCAGACTTGCCTTAAAACGGCCTATATTGTTAATGTGTTTAAAATCCTGTGATGTGTGTTATATATCATTAAGAAATGAATGTTTACATAGTATATGGGATGAATAATTTGCATACCGGTTTAAACAAACCCATGTTTAATAAATAATTACTTGGTTTTATCGATTTCTAATATTATTGTTTATTTCTCAAACGTATTAAAAGCAATCCTATGTATAATTTTATATTGAAATTAATTAGAATAAAGTAAAAATAAGTAATCTTTTTTGTATTCTTATTTAATTTCATTAGTCTTTCTAATCCATTATAATATCTAATTATGTTAAAACTTAAAATGCTTGTACCAGACAGCACATATTTTTGCTAGTAGAAATAAAAGGAAATTCAATATTCTATTCTTTTTTTCTAGGCTGGAGAATTGGAGCGAATTGAACAAGAAATTAACCTCTTTATTTTTGGTTTGGGTTTGTCACTAGTGAATAATCTTAACCAGACAGAAGTGGCCTACCTTGGTATCACCAGGTTTGTTTCAGGATAATAATCCCTTTTTTTTCTTTTCTCAAATTGTATTTTATAAAGAATGCTCTATAAGTAACAGATACAAAATAGCACAATTTATTTGCTTAATTAATATGGATATTCATTTTGCATAAAAAGGATCTATACAATAAGGTGGCACAAGGCTTAAAAGGGGCACAATTTGTAAATATTCTTTTTACTAAAACATGTTCCTCTGTGCACATCATCCGTCCTATAAATTTCACATTGTTGGCCTTTCTCAGCAATCATGAATTTGATGACAGACCTCAGTTCAAGTCAGAGTCCACTGTTTGATTAGCTTCCATTTTGAATAGTCTGAAAAATATTTTGCCAGATTATTGTAATTTTTACAATTAACTAATTCCAAATGATGAAGAGTTTACATTTATAAATAAAAAAGATTATTTTCCTTTTTTTTTTTTTTTTTTTTTTTTTTTAAATACCCCTTATTTTAAGTTATTATAGTTGTCCGACTGATACCGACTTTATGCCACCCCAACGACTTTACTTATATAATTGCTTGTAACAAAAAGACTGATTTTGGCATTAAATAACCCAACTAGGTTTAAGATGCCATAAAATCAACCAACATCAAA
The DNA here is from genome assembly GCA_023376005.1 of Doryteuthis pealeii. Taxonomy (NCBI): domain Eukaryota; kingdom Metazoa; phylum Mollusca; class Cephalopoda; order Myopsida; family Loliginidae; genus Doryteuthis; species Doryteuthis pealeii. The sequence goes on from CM042157.1 coordinate 66,796,979, forward strand.
TTTCTCTATTAATTTCTAATATTAAGTTTTTGTTTTTCCAGTTCTGGAATTATATGGGAGGAAAAAAAGAAACGCTTCAAAGCAATGGACCTAAAAAATTCTTCCTTTTTGGAAGCCGGCTATCAGAAGTACCAAAATGAGATTGCTCTTGGTAAACAGGTCGATTCTCGAAGAACGCTGGAAAATAAATATTATGTGAGTACAAAGGAACTTTCTTGCTCATCTCTTTTAAATCAATAAAAAATGTCTTTAGTTTCATTAACAAAAAAGTATAAAAAATAGTATAAAAAAGATGTTGGATATCCAACAAGAATGAATAAAAGAAACATTAGTATTATTTCAATTATTCAGACTATTGTCCTCATTTTTATTGTTATCTGTACAACGTTTCGGCAAATGTGCACTCCGGCCTTCTTCAGATATTTCTTGTACAGATAACAATAAAGATGAGGACAATAGTCCGAATAATCCAGATGATGCTATGTATTTGTTCTTGATAGTGACAGTTTATTCATGCTTTTGATAAACTGTTATTAATTTTTGTTGTTGATTTTGATGTTCATTTTGATGTTCATTTTTGTTGTTGATTTTTCAGGTGGATTTTGCTGAGATGATAATGTACAAACCAAATAAACGAGTGCTGAGACGAAGTTTCCAAGATGGAATCTGGGTCCAGTACAAGACTTCACCACATCAACTGCAGTTACATGCTAAGATTAACAGGCTGCAGGTTGGTTCTTTAATTCACTTTCCTTGCAAATAATCTTTAGGTTAATAACACATTTTTAAATTTCCTTATAAAAAATTATTTGTGCTTTTGATTTTGTTATAAAATATTTTAGAAATTAGTCATCTGGTTTTTAATTTGGTTGTTTATAAATATAATCTTTGCAGCAAATATACAGGACGTTCCAAAAAATTCAAAATCATTTGATATGTAGATATATAAAATATTTATTTGTTTAATAAAGTAAGGGGCCGCGTTAGCTCAGTCGGTAGAGCGTTCGGCTAGAAACCACAAGGTTCCTAGTTCGATACCAGTCCCCGCCAACTCAGCGTATGAGTAGCACAGGGATCTGTGCAGTAAAGTAAGGAGCCGATGGTAGGTGTGGTGTTCCACCTCAGATGCTAAAACAATCTCCTTGGTCTAGCGCTATTGAGAAGGGGATAGACTCCCTCGCTGACTGGCTGATACCGACTTTAGGCCGCCCCGTCGACTTTACTTACTTTACTATTTGTTTAATGATTTACATTGTTGTGTATATTTTCTACATTTAAATTAGTACAAATTATATATTATTTGGATTATAAAGAAACTATTAAAAATGTTTTTAATCTTTGCTAGTGATTTTTAATTAAACTGTGGAAATTCCACAGTTCAGTTAGATCATAATTACTAATAGTTAATTTCTCTGAATTTTTTAGATGAGGCTTGATAATTAGTATTATTTGGACTATTGTCCTCATCTGACTGTCAAAAAAATGATAAAATCTCTTACAGAGAACAACAAAGTTTTCATACTTTCTCTAACTTTGAAAGGAATCATAAGGTTAGTATTATTTGGATTATTCAGACTATTGTCCTCATCTTTATTGTTATCTGTACAACTTTTCAGATGATGTGCCCTTGGCCTTCTTTGGGTATTTATTGTCCAATTGGGCACATAGCATTGTGGATAAAGGTGTTGGGCTAAGACATTTCTAAGTGACAGTTATCTATAGGCTGCTGGTTCAATCTGGTCAGGGCAACAGTAAGATAGAATAATAATTAACACAGCTTAACACCTGTATCCCAGCTATGGTTAGTGGAATGAGAACAGGATACCCCCATGGATTGAATAACAGGTTAGGTTCAAAGTTCCATGAAGGATCAATTACCACAAGAAGGTTTCGAGTTCAACGAGAAATACCTGAAGAAGGCTGGAGGGCACATTAGCCGAAATGTTGTACAGAATAAATAAAGATGAGGACAATAGTCCGAATAATCTAAATAATACTTAATAATAGTTAAACACATAAATAATGTGGACTACACGAGGGTGTGGTCAAGTAATTGCTAGTCTTGCTACAGAGATTTAATTATTGTTAAGAGCTACACGTTGGACTCTTATTTATATCTTTTGCACCAAATGGGTAATAAACCTATGTTAACCTTTCCTTCCAGATTTCAATGTTCTTATTTGATAACTACAACACAACATTTTGGCATCTTATCCTTGTCACCAAAATGTTGTGTATGAGTTATCAAATAACAATATAGAAATCCAGAAGAAAGGTTAACATAGGTTTATTACTCATTTGGTACAAAAGATATAAATAAAGTCCAACACACAACTCTTTAACAATTAATTAAATCTCTGTAGCAAGACTAGGTGTTACTCGACCATCCCCTCGTGTACTCTGTAGAGAGGTAAGACTCCCCCAATGGAGCCACCTGTTGGCTGTAGGTGGCGACCTGTGATGCTTAAGGATGAAATCCAGGTGGCTGAGCAGTCCATGACATACACACTCCCCTTTGGCCCTTACTTGGGCTAGACAGGTGGTCAGAGGGGCCCCCTCCGATGAATTGGCTGGTCATGTCAAGCCCTAGCACTTATATGATTATCCCAACCCTATTTCCCTGATGGCAAGCCCAATCCTTTGTATCATTTATGTGCTAGAAGGCGGTGGCTGAGGGTCTTCATGTCCTGGGAATGACGTTAAAATCTATCTGATGGTGAGGTTCCAGTTCCAGTTCTGGGGAATATGGAGCACCCCTTTGTAACCATTGCTCCCAGGTCCACTCTGGCCCAGATTGGTAGTACCTGTTACGGTCACATCTATGGGTAAAATAGTAAAATGTGTTTATGAAAAAATTGAGTATCCATTAAGAATTAATTTATTTCAAAACTTTGTTGGCATTAAATGATCCACCGATGTTGATATGCTGTAAAACAAACCAAACCTCATCACCAAAATGTTGTGTCTGAGTTATCAAATAACAACACTAAAAATCTGGAAGAAAGGTTAACATAAGTTTATTACCCTTTTGGTACAAAAGATATAAATAAAAATCTAACAACTAATTAAATCTCTATAGCAAGACTAGCTATTGCTTGACCACTCCCTCGTGTAGTCCATATTATTTATGGGTTTCATTGGACGAGTCCAACTTTCTTGTAGGGGAAATATTTTCCCTTACAACATTTAGACTTCTTTATTTTAGTATCACATTGTTATAATCTGTAAACTGATTTGTTGGATATCAGCCATAACTATTAGTAATTATAATCTAACTGAACCGTGGGGGAAATATCTTCTTTATAGCACTAAAGAAAGCAAACCTCGATTATTTCCTAGAACTACAAACTAAAAAAAAGGGAAACCACTCTTAATCAATTTTATCTGCTAATTGATCTACCCATTATTTTCCCATTAAACTAACTAATCCTAACCTAACCCGTCTTCTTTTTTTCCTAGTAGATCAATAAATAATAAACAATTTATAAAATTAATTCTGAGTGGTTCCCCTCTTTTTAGGTTGAGTTATAGGAGATAACCCAAACCTCCACCAATGATTAAAAAATTTTATCCAACCATTGTTACTCTAACAATTTCTTTTCTTTTTTAGTTGGATAATCAAATTTCTGGAGCTGTATTTCCAACTGTGTTAGCACCCATCCCACCTCCCAAGTCAGTAGCAGCAGAAAGTGGTGAGTTGGTTTTTTGTTTTTTTTTTTTTTTTTCTTTTATACAAACTTTATTTTCCTGCCTCCCACCAGACCGGATTGACACAAGGACATTTTAACATGGGAAACCATGCACAAACCAAAGCTTATGCAGTGGCCAGTGCCAGTGCATTTGGCATTCCCCTTTTTAGACGATGGGGCAGGTGCTGCCTGGAGGAACGGCCCCAGGATCACACAATTAATTTTACCATCACTAACCAATACAAAGCTTGAAATGATTATCCACTGGATTATATATATATATATTATATAATCATTATTTCACTCCATTTTTTTACCACATAAAGTTGGTTAGGTGCAGTCAAAGGACGCTGGTTTGAAATTCAACAATGCGTAAAGTTGCATTCTTCCTCCAATTTTCAATATCCAGATTCCAACCCCTTGGGGATTTTAACAATTGATCCTTTCTTGAAAATCCAAGTATTTGTCGATCTTTTTATTTTCTTTCATTTTTTTATTATTATTATTATATATATTCATATATAAATAAATTCATATATAAACTGGGATCACACCATTAATATTACTTACTGGTCCATCTGCGCCAGGTAAATATGTAATGGTCTATAATTGACATTTATCGTTCTGAATGTTAAATCATTTTTCCATTATTTTTTTATGTACAGTTCCTAAACCATTCACTGAGGTGAGCATCATGCAGAGAAAACATGAACACAGCAACGTTACTCAGATCAAGTATGTATCTCTCTTATTATTGTTCTTTTTTTTTATGTTGTACAGTTTTACCAGTGCTACTTTGGTATGCGATCTAACTTTTTATATTGTGATTTATAACAAGAAAATTACATTTTACTATAAGAATGCATAGAATGCAGGTTTTTTGCTCACATCAGAAACCGTTATTTTAATGCAAACAATATGAAAGATCTATTTGAAAAAGTCAACATAGAAGACATTCTGTCCTTTTTTGAAGGAAATAAAATTATACCATCGAATATAGACAAGAACTAATCAATACTATACAACATGATCCCCAATGGTGCTAATACATTGTTAAAACCAATTACTATAAACGTGTAAATATAAATGCACAACATTATTACTTCCTAACCACTAGGCATGACATAACCCCAGATGGGTTGATATGCCGTTAAAATCAATCAACCAACCAACAATAAGGCTCATCCTATCTATACATATATAAAGGTCAGGTGGTATGTATGTCCGGATTAAACTACGAAAATAAAACAAAGTAAATATATATATATACATATTAGATATCATCAGTTCTTGCTTTTTGTGAAAAACTTCTGAGATTCGATTTATATTCGAAGATATTTAAAAATTAAAATATACATAGAATAGCATTGAAATCTACTTAAAAATGTCCAGCATTTGTAAATCTCAAAAGTGAACAAATCAATACATCGGGTATTTTTCCACCCTTCTACCCAGGTGATGCTGAGCAGCTGCTTCTAGTACATTGATAAAAGGGTGTATAGTTGGTTTTATCAGCTTAACTCTTTGCCTACTTTAAGCCAAACACAGTGGCTCTCCCACCATTGTGTATTTCTACACACATCACACGCAAGCAAAGTACAAAAACTGATGGTTCATTATAATTCAGCAGAAAGACTCAGATTACAACAATAATAGGACTTTATTTGAATAGAATGAGTTTTGAGGTGAATAGATAGTAAACTTTAAAATATCCCATCATACCGGTAAAAAAAAAAAAAAATACTAAGAAAATTTGGTACATCCATGGGGGAAATTTGGTAGGCAAAGAGTTAAGATAGGCAAATGCTATTTCCTTCCAGGAACTTAGGGATTCACTTAGCAAAAAAAAGATTTGCAACAAAAAAGACAATTTTTTCTTATCTTTCTAAAAGTTATTCAGATAATTTAAATCATTTGTGTTGTACAAGAACGTTTGAGCCAATTTATATATTAATATTAGGATATCCCCATAATGTAAATATGTGAAATAAGCAAGAGTTATACCTCTTTGAATACAATCTAGATAAACATAACATGGAACACAATTTTTAATAAAGAAAAAAACATAAACATTATAAATAAGAAAGAATTTAAATATCTAAAGAAGTCTAGTCTAATAATCTACCTTTTATATTGTAATTTATAACAAGGAATGTTATATTCAAGAATAAGGGAGACAACTGTATAGGTTTGAGAAAATGTTTTTGGTTAGAGAGTATGAAACATTAGTGCATTTTCTGTTTAAGTGTTGAAACTCCAATCCTGGCTCAATAAAGTACATCAGTAACACACCAGTCAGCCATTTTCATAAATGGCTCAGTGAACTGTTTGTTTTTTTTAATAAATTAACTTTTTCTTTTTTCCTGTTTTTTTTTGTTTTTTTTCTCAAGACAAAATTGAGACGTTTATTGAAAAATGCCCAAAATGATTTATTGTAAAAAAAAATTATTTAAGAATTCAGATGAAAAACAAGTTTATTTTCTTGAAAAAAACAAAAAAACAGATCAAAAGAGCTTACGAGGATGGCTCCTGCTGCTAATTTGAAAGGTGTATTCCTTTAAGGAAAAATAAATAAAAAAAAAAAAAAAAAAAAAACAAAAGCTGAAAAATTTGGGATGCATATTTTGAAGATAATCTGTTTCTTATGAAAATACTTTTTTTTTTTTTTTTTTTTTTTTTTAATCTTTTCAGATATTTCAAGGTGCTAATTCAAGAAATGTCAGCCAAAGTAGATCAAGGTTTCTTAAATGCCGTCATCCAGCTATTTTCATCAGATGATGTAGTTTCCAGATCGGAAGAGGTATTTTTTTTTTATCCACAAAAAAATATTAAAGATTGTTATCTACTAAAAGTTTGAAATTGACAATTTGGAAGATTTGCTGTCGGTGGTAGTACATCCCCCCCACCCCCGGCCCATACCTTTGTAAGCTGCCAATATGTTATTAAATATAGTGTGTGTGTGTATATATATATATAGCCTTGGTTGGCAACCCATCAAAGTCAAGGAAAACTACGACACAAAACCTCTGCTGCCTTTCAAGGAAAGGCTAGGGGAGTAAACCCTGAAAACAAATCAGGAGCCAGAGTCCCTAAGGTGGTGTGATGCTGAGATCCAGTGGTACCCATCAACTCCTGCGACACTACCGTTGCCAAATAGCATCGGTACCTTACCTTTCCTTTGGATCACAGTGGCAGTGTGGAGAGGGTGGATTTGCTGCATGGGCAACAGCTTATCCTACATATGAACCCACCCAGGCTATGTAGTTCAAATTCAAAAAAAAAATATTTGACACTAATCCATTGTCTCTCGTAGACGGAAGATAAGATAGATTCTCATAGTATGTATAACTTATTCTTTATAGGGCCAGTTTAGCTCAGTCGGTAGAGCGTCTGTCTGGGAACCACAAGGTTCCTGGTTCGATACTGGCCCTTGCCAACTCAGCGTATGAGTAGCACAGGGATCTGTGCAGTAAAGTGAGGAGCTGGTAGGTGTGGCGCTCCACCTCCAGATGCTAAAAAAGTTTCCTTGGTCTAGCACTAGTGAAAAGGGGATAGACTCCCTCGCTGATTGGCTGATACCGACTTTAGGCCACCCCAATGACTTTACTTTACTTATTCTTTATACATCAAATATATTGGTTTAAATTTTTTTGGAAAAATTGTGCCATAAAATCCAACCAACCAACCAACTCTTAAGGCTCACCTAATAACAACATGTGTAAATCACAAATTGGCAGATCTAGTATGATAATGAAATTTATTGTGTATAGTACTCAGGTGCACCACAACTCATCAAAGTCTCATGTCAAGTACACAGAATAATGTATTAGTGTCAGGAACATGAACAGTTTACAGTAGTAATATGCATGTATGTGTGCGCATATGTATGTGGAGAGTGGCATCAGGTATAGTGTCGGTGGACTACAGGAAGCATGGAGGCTTTGAAAGACTCAGTGCGTCGGCAGCCTATAACAGACGAGGGCAGTTTATTCCATGTCTCCGCAACTGAGCGTGAAAAAATGTTTCTGAAAGTCACGTGAGCAGTGCTGTTTTCTGACTTTGTAGGCATGCCCACGTGTGTTAGAAAGATGGAGATCAAAAATGTGTTCACGGTTGCTGTTGTTAAATATATACTATAGCAATCATACAATAGGAGGTGTTCACTTCCGCCACTATCTTTAGGGTAAATGTCCCTTATCAATATTATTACCAAGATACTACGTACACAAGCCTATCCTGTGTTAATGAAGTTGTAAGTTTAAATGAAATTCAAATAACCAATTAAAATGTACCTTTATTTTTCCTTCAGACCCAATACTTCCTTGAAGACTGTAAAGGAGTTCAGACAGAACTTCTTGATATTGTTGGATTGTCTCTTGTGGAGGGACAAAAGAACTTTTATGATTACTTACACTTCTCACCTATTAAGGTAAGAAACACCTTTTTCACTTTTTGATCTTTCTTTCAAGTAGTTTTAATATTTTCTGTTTTATTCATATAGATACTAGAGTGTATCTACAGGGTGGTCCAAAAGTCTTGTCAGCCCTATATATCATTTGAACTTTAATTATTTTTTTTGTTTTTAATGAGTTATGTAATTATTTTATTTCTAAAAAGTATGTAAGGGGTGACAAGACGTTCGGACCATACTGTACATTAATCTACATGGTGGTTAAAAGTTTTGTCACCCCTACATATTGTTTTAATTTTCATTATTTTTTGTTTTAATGGTATGATACATAAGTTTAAATTCTTTTTGAAAAATTATAAAGAATAAAATTTACTTATTTTTCAATTTTTTTTAACCAGTCTGTAATATCTTCTGTTCATCTTAAAGATGGTTACATATTAACTTTTAAGGCTCAACCAATAACAACAAGTGTAAACCACAAGATGGTGTATCTAATACAAATATTTATTGTAATAATCGTACAATAGTCAGTGTTCACTTCCGCCAGTGTCTTTGGAATAAATTCTTCAGATTAATCTTTAAGACTCACCCAATAAGAACATGTGTAAACCACAAAATGGCAATTGTGACTTGAATAGTAATATAGTTTCGGTTACTGACAGACAAACCCATACACTCCATTATAATAAGATATTACTATGGAATTTGTGGTTATTTCCTATAAGTCTAACATAAACAAAGGGGAACCACTCTCGACTGATAAATTATTTAATTTCCCATTACACTAACCCTAACCCTAACCCGGTCTTCTTTCTTCCTAGTAGATCAATAAATAAATGAATAATTTATCAGTTAAGAGTGGTTCCCCTTTGTTTATGTTAGACTTATAGGAAATAACCGAATTTGTTATATTATTCTGGTATTTTAAATTGTCTGTTTTTTCTAATTTTCCAGATCCATTTGAGCTTCTCGTTACAAGCCGGAGAAGACGGACAAGTTGAGATAAAATCCAACGTACTCAACATCTTTTTGCAGAGTGTTGGTGTTGTACTCACAGATATACAAGATGTTGTCTTCAAGTAAATTTTTTTTTTTTCAATTCAACTTTTTAGAGTTTTATCATTTTTTTATTTTTTTTTTATTTATTTATTTATTTATTTTTTTTGTTTACTTTAAGAACTTAAAATTGAAATTCACAAACAAGCTGATTCTGCTTTAATTTCTTTCAGATTACAATATTTAATCATTTAGTTGTCTCAAAAAAAGTATCAAGATTTTTTTGTACATTTTGACACGCCTTGTATTCTGAAAAAAAAATTAACATTCAGAATGTTACATTTAATTAGAAATATTCTTTTTAAAACAAATCTCTAATAATTATACTCACTGTAGCATTCCCAGTTGATTTTTTTTTTAATTTGAGGTTATTGTTATTTAGGTTGGAGTACCCTTCATCGCCATTACCCCAGGTCCACTCTGACCCGGAGTGGTAGTACCCGTTAGGGTCCCATTAATGGGTTGAATAGAAAAAAATTAGTTTTAAAAATGTTTTTTAAAAATTGAGTTTTAAAAAAAAATTAGAAAAAAATAAAAAATTTGAATACTCATCAAGAATGAATAAAAAAAAATCTTCGGCATAAGATAACCCAACAAGTGTTGACATGCCATGAAATCAAGCTGACCAACCAGCATCTTAAAAACATGGCAGTGTTGTATTGAAAGCCAACTTTTCTATTTCATTGATAAAATGTTCATCTAAATTTTATTGTTTACTTCAAGAACTTAAAATTGAAATTCTCAAACAAGCTGATTCTGCTCTTCTTTCTTTCTTTCAGATTACAATATTTAATCATTTAGTTGTCTCAAAAAAGTATTGAGGTTTTTTTGTACATTTTGACAAACCTTGTATTCTCAAAAAAACATTAACGTTCCATTCATTCATTCTTCCTTTCTATCTTGGTAAACACAGCTTTAAACTTAGTACTTTCTTGACACACCTTGTATTCTGAAAAAAATTAATGAATGGAACTTTATTTCTTTTCAGAATACAAGGTGTGTCAAAAAAGCATTGAGATTTTTGTACTTTTTGAGACACCTTGTATTCTGGGGAAAAAATTAATATTCCATTCATTCTTCATTTTTATCTTGGTAAATACAGCTTTAAACTTGATACTTTTTTGACACACCTTGTATTCTGAAAAAGAATTGATTTTTTTTTTTTTTTTTTTTTTTTTTTTTTCAGAATACATGGTGTCAAATAGTAAAAATCTCTATACTTTTTTGACACACTCTGTATGATTTAATATAATATTTGTTAAATATAATTTAATATAACGTATAGAGTTGGCAAAAAAAATTTATAAAGTATTGATTACTTTTATTTATTAGATTTTATTTTAATTTATTGATTCAATGAAGATATTAATTTTAATTTGTTTTTATTAATTTATATATTTGATTTTATCAATTTAATTCTAATTATTTCAAAATTTAAAATTACATAAATTATGATTTATAGAGTTAATAAAAAATTTTTTTTTAACATTTATAAACTATTAATATAATATTTATATTACATATAATTTAATATATAATTTATTCATTTATTTAACTAATTCTGCTTTTATTTCTTTCAGATTAGGATATTTTGAGAGGAAACACAATTTTTATAACCAAAGTCAATTGATTGGTCAGATGAGTCAGCATTATGCTGGACAGGTATGTACATTGTTCAATGAGATGAATATTTATTTTTATTTCTTCTTAAAGAATATTAGTTAAGAGTAATGGAATGAATCCGACGGTATATATGGAAAAAATGATATGTTGTTTAATTGAATTTATTTCTTCAACTTTACATTGCTGATATTGCAATATTTTGATTTTTTTTTTTTCAAAAAATCTTCTTCAGAGTATATTGATAGGAAGACAATTGTGACCCCTTTTATGACGTGATTGTTTTCTACCGAATTCAGTTACACCGAACAAAAAACATGACACGCTTTTTGAAAAATATTTCTAGTTTAGATTTAAAATATTCTCTCTTTTTTTTTCTCTCTCTCTTAAAGAATCCGGTAGAAAACAATCACATCATAAAACGGTCACAATTGTCTTCCTATCAATATATTCTGAAGATTTTTTTTGAAAAAAATCAAAATATTGCAATATCTGCAATCTAAATTTGAAAAAATAAATTCAGTTAAACAACATCTGTGTTTTTTTGGGGGTTTTTTCATATCATTTTATCCATTATTTCTTCTTATATCTTTTCTTCTGCTGGCCATTTTGTGTTCTCTTGTGTTTCTTCTCTGGTGGGTCTGTATCACACCACTTCCATCTTTGTACTTATAAATTATGAACACACAAACATAAATTGTGTATGCATAGTTTTTTTATATTTAGAAAAATATTTAACACTAGTTGATGTACCCAATTACATGAGGTAAGAGGTCAAAACTTGAACTGTAGATAGAGTAAAACTACTGATATAAAAAAAAATCCTATGTACGAGGGTAATCCCAAAATTAAGGTCTCCAAAGTGCTGGGGACTCAGCATATGGCATGTCTGTGTATAGCAATGACCCTGGTTGGGTCGTTGCTATGCTCAGACACACAGGGAACATCTGAGGAAGGCCGGAGGATACAGCGACTGAAACGTGTTTATACACATCTCAATAAAGATGAGAACAACAATCTAAAACATCAAAATTATTCACCTCAAGCCTCATCTCAAAAATATTTATTTGTTTTAATATTTAAAAACAAAAATGAAGGATATGTCTCCGAATATTAATGACATTTTTTTTTTCCTTCCCTGAATTAAATTTCTTATCTCTCACTCAACAGTAATTAAAAATATTTTTTATTTGTTTTTCACAGGCAATCAAACAAATGTACGTCTTAGTATTAGGACTGGACGTATTAGGAAATCCCTTTGGTCTTATCCGAGGATTGGGAGAGGGATTAGAAGATCTCTTTTATGAACCATATCAGGTAAACTGTCTTTGCTAATATTGATTAAAAAAATATATCTTTTTTTCTAGATTTCTTACTTTTCTTGAAAACAATGTTTTTTTTTTTTTTTGTTTTTTTTTGGGGGGGGTTTTTTGTTTGTTTTTTGTTTTTTTGGGGGGTTCATTATAGAGATTTGATAGATAACAAGCTTGTATGATATTGTGGTTAAATTAAACTTAATGGACCTAAATTCCACTATCATATATCACCCCACTGAAAGAGAAAAAAATACCAAAAATCAGGGAATTAACCGAATTTAATTAAATTTTCATTGTTGATATATTAATGAATAAAAGATATAATGCACCAGTTATTTTAAAATATTTACATTTTTTCAGGTCAGTTAACTTTGAACTATGTATCTTTGAGAATCTGTGTTATGCCTCAAAGATACTTAACTGACCTGAAAAATGTAAAAGTTTTTAAATAAAATAACTGGTGCATTATATCTTTTATTCATTAATATATCAACACTGAAAATTTCATTAAATTCAGTTAATTCCCTGATTTTTGCTATTTTTAGATCCGTTAAGTTCGATTTAACCGATATTGTCTTATTTTATTTACAACTACAGGGTGATTGTAAAGTAAACTCCCTATTTTAAAAATCTTATAATTTATTCCTGAACCATTATTTTTTATCAAAAATGAATATGAGAAGGACAAACATAACATGGAGTTTTATTTAAAATTCTATATAAGCACCAGCATTCGCCTCCAGCCTCTCAAGCCACTTGTAAATCACATCAACTGATCCTCCCTGGAACTCTTGTGGAATGGCAGAAATAAATTCTCATATTTGTCCTTCAAGTTCTACCAAAGTCATTGGTTTCATATAGTAGATTTGCCCCTTCAACCAACCCTAAAGAAAAAAGTTGCAGGGTGTTAAATCAGGGCTTCTGGGTATCCACTCATGCAGACCACGTCTACCCATTCATCTCCCAAGAAAATGATGATTCAGCCATTCACAAACAACAATATAAGATAATTGCCTTATATTAAGGAACATACATTAAAGAATTGAGAAAATGCATATAAAAAAAGATATTTTAAATATTTATATTTTTGCTTGAAGGCAATTACAATGCGGTATATCGCATAAAATTTGATAATTATAGAAGATAAATAACATTGACAAGTGAATCTCGCAAATAATTACCCGGCGTGTAGAACATCGTACAGCAGCTGTTTTGACTTTATTAAGTCTCATCAGCGATGTATACTAACGATCTCCTTCCGACAGAAATCGAAACCGGAACTTCAGCAGGATAGTCAGAAACTATACTGCCTCAGCCACCGATACAGCACCGAGAAATGCCTGCGAAATTAACTTTCTGACTATCCTGCTGAAGTCCCAGGTTCGATTTCTGTCGGAGGGAGATCGTTAGTATACATCGCTGATGAGACTTAATAAAGTCGAAACAGCTGCTGTACGATGTTCTACACGCCGGGTAATTCTTTGCGAGATTCACTTGTCAATGTTATTTATCTTCTATAATTATTGAATTTTATGCGATATACCGCATTGTAATTGCCTTCAAGCAAAAATATAAATATTTATTCACCAATGCTTCTAAAAAAATAAACAAACATCCCAAAATCTTATATTTTAAATATTTCAACCAATTTTTGATGTTGTCCAATCAATCACTGAAGTTCTGTCATTATTAGTCATGATTAATAATTATAGAACATGTTCTCCATTTTCTATGAGAGACGCCTTCGCTGGCTTGGGCATGTCAGGAGGATAGAAAATGGCCGCATCCCAAAAGATCTTTTGTATAGCGAATTAGTAAAAGGCTCCCGATCAGTAGGTAGACCCTGCTTACACTTTAAAGATGTCTGCGGGAGAGACATATGAATATGTCACATTGACACAAAGACATGGAGGGAGATGCAGAAAATCGAGCGGCCTGGCGCCTTAACATTAAGCAAGACACGAAGAGGGATGAAGTGGAGAGGAGAGTAGCCTTGACAGCAAAGTGAGACAGAAAGAGGGAGAAAAGACAGCGGCCCCAGAAAGCATCATACTTTGTGTGCAGTCAGTGCACCAAAGACTGTCACTCAGGGATAAGGCTGCACAGTAACTTGCGCAGATGCAGATAATTTATCTATTTATTTTTTGGACACTATGCTCTCGTCCTTAGTGGACGGAAAGATGCCAACAACAATAATTATATCCACGCAGTATGTCAATTGATATAGCCTACATCTGTTGACTTTATATATGTATGTGGTGAGATGGAAGTTAACGCTTTGAAAGAAGAAATAAAATGATGAAAATAAGAAGTCTGCGCATAGGATCAGTGCAGGTAGAAAGAAAAAAATTGAAATATTAAAAATTATAATTTTCAACCAATCGGAAGCGTTTGCACCTAAAAAAAGAAGTTTTTAAAATAGACCGATTTCAATCCTAGGGAGTCCTATAAAAAGCAAAGGTTTTTGAAGAACAGCAGAAAAGACAAACTTATGCTTAATTATTCCATGTCATTCAACTCTGAAATATTTGCCTACCGCTGAAGATATTAAAAGTTCTGTCTTTCTCTACAAGTTATTTCACTGCTGATATTAAAGAGCATTACCTTCTTTTTTTTTTTCTCTATTCGAGATAATTCAACACTTTCTTCTAATTACATGAACTTTTAAAAAAGAATATTCTACAGGACTTCGATCAGTATTTTTAACTACTGTAATCTATTTGTTTTAATACACAGATTACTTGTTGAATTTATGAGATCTTTCTTTTTCTGTCTTATGTGACCTTATGTGCTTGTTGTAATTACCAATATATATATCCACTCATTACAACCACCATGTACATAAGGCACAAGAAAAAATGTTAATAAATGTATATCTTTGAGTGAACAGTGGCTGATGTATTTATTCATTTATATAGGTGTTAATTACACCCACATTTCATTACCAGGCTGGGTAATTAAGTTTTATATTAAGTCTAAATGGATCATAGCTTTTTATTTTGTTTATCCATTTGTTTTCCTGCTTTTCAATTACTGATTTTGTGTTGAAGTTTTTATGTATATATATATATAATTTGTTTTTGTCAATCAGGGTGCTATACAAGGCCCAGAGGAATTTGCTGAAGGCCTCGTTTTGGGTGTTCGTAGTTTATTTGGACATGCTGTAGGTAAGCAAAAAAAATAATTTTAACATCTTTTTTTTAACCCCTATAATATTAGTGAAAGTGATATTTTTGTTTATCTTTTCTAGGATGGCACACTTTTCTTTGTACTTTTTAAATACTTCAGAAATGTATTTAAAAAGTTTCAATTGTTTAAAAAAGCAAAAATTTTAATAGTATTACAAATGATTATAGAAATTTTTAAATTTTAACAAAAATAATTTGAATTTTTTTTTTTTTTTTTTTTATGAAAAAAAAAAAAAAAAAATTCAAATTATTTTTTGTTAAAATTTAAAATTTCTATAATCATTTGTAATACTATTAAAATTTTTGCTTTTTTAAACAATTGAAACTTTTTAAATCAAAATGGCGGCCTTTTTAGGTATTCTTTTTCTTTTTATTGCATTATAAAGCAAAAATGTTCAATTCACATTTCATTTATTTTCTCTGAATGAAAGAAGGCAGATATTGAACTTATTCACCATATGACATCAAATTATTAAAGTCTGATATAAAAACAAAATGTTACCGTTTCTTACATGTGGATATCAATGGCAGTGTTTCATCTCTGTGACTTTCTTTGTAGGTGGTGCTGCGGGTGCTGTGTCAAGAATAACAGGAGCTATGGGCAAAGGCATTGCAGCTCTCACTTTGGATGATGATTACCAGAAGAAGAGGAGGGAAGCTATGAATAAACGACCTGCCAATGTCAGAGAAGGTTTTGCACGAGGAGGAAAAGGACTAGTCATGGTTAGTAATTATTTTCCAACATCCCACCAAGTCGATTTACGTGGGGAGCTATGCACAAACCGAAGCTCATGCAGTGGCTAGTGTTAAAATGTATTGCATGTTAAAATAGTGTTGCATGTATCCTCTCAGCATTCCTCTTTTGAGGCGCCTCAGTCACTGAGCAATAAACCCAGCCCTGGCTGAGCAGTCCATGACCTGCAACACTCTGGGCGGTCAGAGAGGCCCCCTCCGATCAATCAGCTGGTCATGTCAAGCCCTAGCCCTTATCATATGGGTGCTAGAAGGCAGTGGCTGAGAGTCTTCATGTCCTGGGAATTACATTGAACTCTATCTGATGGTGAGGTTCCAGTTCTGGAGGTCTGTGGAATATGGAGCACCCCTCCATCACCATTGCTCCCAGGTTCACTCTTACCTGGATTGGTAGTACCTGTTAGGGTCCCATCTATGGGTTAAATAGATAAAAATGTGTTTATAAAAAAAATTGAGTATCCACTAAGAATGAATTTATTTCAAAACTTTGTCAGCATTAAATAACCCACTGAGGTTGATATGCCATAAACCAAAACAAACCTAACCAAACTGGGATTCACACCAGTAATATACATTACCGGTCCAATGGCTGAAGCCACTGGACGCCAGGGCCCAAAGACCTGCTAAGAATATGCTGTTGTCAAAGAATCTTCATAGTCATGGTTAGTATGAGAAGATGATTTATGCATCAGAGTAATTGACTAACAGATATTTAGACAACATTGAAATATAAACAGTCAATAACTTTAAAATAAAAATTGAAATTAACACTTTTTGGCTTTAAATGAAACAATTAAAAAATAGTAAAAAAGGCTTCAGAGTGGCGTATTTTTGGTATCGGTCAAAACAGCAATACCTTTTTTTCATTTGTGCTAGATGGCAAAACAGGACTGTATGTGGATGATATATATATATATATATAATCACAATTAATAAGAATATAGTATTATCATGGCTTAGAATATTCCGATTTTATACCCGGCCGAATGGTAAGAACCTCCGACTAAAAACTTTTCACTCCTCCTAATTTTCAACAGATCTATTCATAAAAATTCCTTTGATAGATTTGAAAATCAAAAATTTTATTTTATTCCTATAAGCAATGACTTGTTATAAGATTTTAATCTTTTTGTTTGAAATAAATCTTAATGTTTTGGTTTGCAGGGTGTTGTTGATGGCGTGACTGGAATAGTCCGAAAACCCATTGAAGGTGCTCAAAAAGAAGGTGTTGAAGGTTTCTTCAAAGGTAATCACTTAAATTTGCTGCTAAACTGCATATAATGGGGAAGTTCCAATTCTGGGGAATGTGGCGTACCCCTTCATCGCCACTACTCCCAGGTACCATCTATGGGTTAAATAGAAAAAAGAGTTTAAAAAAAGCGTTGGATTTTTTTTTTTTTTTTAAATGTTGAATACCCATCAAGAATGAATTTTTAAAAATGTCTCCAGCATAAAATAAGCCAACAAGGGTTAACATGCCGTAAAATCCAACCAAACCAAACCTAAATTTGCTGGTATCAAGAAGAAAAATCAAATATAAAAATTGTGTTGTGTCCTGGGTATGACTCTGAACTATATGGAGGTGGGGGTTAAAGCTCTTGAGAGTTTGGCATCACCCTTTCATGCCATTACTCCCAGGTCCACTTTAGTTAGAGGTGTGTGGTGTAATGATTAGTCATAGGAAATGGACTTGTCCACCCGAGTTTAAATCCTGGACGAAGCTACAGTTACCCTTGGGAAAGGTATGGATCCAACTACTCTCCTTCCAGCTATGGGTAAATAGTAGGGGAGACTGGGCTCTTTAACTTTGGTTAGACAACCAGTCTAGGAGAAGGAAAACTCTGAATTCAAACCTGTTAAATTCCACTTGGGGTGGTCCCTACTAGAATAGGCTCAGTCCTAATTAGTGATCTATTTCGGTAATTAAAGTAATTTGTACTGGAGTAGAACTAATTTTGTGCTATTATCTTTCAATTAAGAGCAATATTAAAATATAAAAGAAGATATTGAAAGTTATATTTTTAAAACATCAAACCAAATTCATATAGTGCATGTTTTAGTGCATGAAATAGGTCCTATAGGTTGAATCCACACCAACATAGTAGTGTCTAGTGTTGTAACACTATATTCACTTTTATTAAAACTAGCTAAACTTGGTAAAATCCTATTTAACCAACAAAAATTCCAGCAATGAAATTGTACTTGCGCATTATTTGAATCTATAGAATGTATTCTTTTATGGGTGTGCCCTGAAAATTTTAAACAGCTCATTGGTGTGTCGCCATACAAAAAAGTTTGGGAACCACTGCTCTAGACACTTCATTGGGGTCCAAGTGATGCAGCTATTACAGCAACATGGCCTGGACAGGGAATGGGCTTATATGTGGAGTAGAAGGTTTTGCTTTTGATGAAAGCAGAACACTGAAATATAAACGCACCTACAAACACTCTGAGGCTCAGTGCAAATGTTAACTAGGGCCAAGTTCGAGTTGTAGTAGTAGTAGTCATCGTTAGTAGAGTAATAGTCGTTAGTTCAGACAACATACTCGAGCTTATAGACACAAAAGGTTGGTTTATTCCTTCCAGGCTTGTGATTCTTTTTTCAAGAGAGGAGGAAAGATAGTGAAAAGAGAGCGAGAGGGTATGGTCAAATTATTCCATCTTCTAACATAGTAATCATGTGTCAGTACTCTATCCCCAAACCATACGGGGAGCCAGCTCACTCCCACCAGAATCCAGCCCGAAAAAGCAGAAAGAGAAGAAAAAGAAATGAGAACAAAGTTTAAAATTTGGAAAAGTAAACACTAAGCAGGGTGCCAGTAATGTGACCAACGAATGACCCCGGAAATAGATTTTAAAATAAAAACGGAAGTTCCAGGTTTTGACAGGAAACTGATGTGGCTCTCCCACCCCCGGGACGAGAGACAGAAGAAAATCTGTCCCTTTTCGGCCAGGCCTTGTGGAAAGCAGGTGGCACCTTCACGGTTCCCCCAATGGGTTCAATATAGTAGTAGCGAACATGATTTACAACAGAGTAATTTGACCATACCCCCTCTCTCTTTCTCTCTATCTTTCCTTCTCTCTGAAAAAGAACCCATGTGCATCAAAGAAATAAACATCCCCTGTGACTATACAACCTGCATTTGTTATTTCTGAACTAATGACTATTACTACTACTAACGGAAAAGGGTTTGCTTTCTAGGATGGCAGAACACTGAAATATTTTTATTGTGTACATAAAATGTTTCCTATCATCAATATTATTCATCTCGTTTTTCTTCTTCATTTCAGGTATTGGTAAAGGTCTCGTTGGTGTTGTAACACGTCCAACAAGTGGAGTTATAGATTTTGCTAGTAGCTCCCTTGATAGTATACGCAGGTAAGATGCACATCTTGAAGGTTTCCATCTGTTTTCATTAAATACATTTTTTTTTTAAATTTTTAGAATTGATTAATTTTCAATTTAAATGTTAACAGCTCTGTTTCTCTTTCATTGCCATTTTGTTAGTTCAGGAACATGGAGACATATTTTTGGTGTACACTTTTATTTCCCCAATACGATCTTAACCTATACAGGGGAGGGGGAATTATTAGCAGGAGCAGAGACACAGAAGGGCACTCTAGTCTTAACTCTGACTAAATCTAAATTCATCTGATCACGACTCTCAAAGCTAATCAGTCCTGCTCCAGATGAACTTCAGGTTCAATGGGTTACATAGAAAAATGTGTTTATAAAAAAAAAATTGAGTATTCATTAAGAAGGAATTTATTTCAAAACTTTATCAGCATTAAATGACCCACTGAGGTTGATATGCCATAAAACAAACCAAACCAAAGTATTCCTGAATTGATGTTTAATAAATTCCAACATGAAAATATTCTCATGTAAAAAAACATTTTTCTTGTTTGTCAGTTTAAAATAAGAAAGAAATTTTTCTGATTCAAAATTCTTTTTGTTCCTATATAGAATTGCAGAAATGTCCGATGAAGTTCGCCGTTTACGTCCACCCCGTCGCTTCACAATGACTTAATTATTCGACCAAATATAACCACCAAGAAGCTGAAGGATATGCTATCTTACAGGTAACAAAATATTATTTGACTCACAGTTCTTATTCTATATGCATATTGGCTACAATTGATATATATATATATAATATATATATATATATATATATATATATATATCATAATGTGGTAAAGAATAAAGGAAATTTTATTCTGCATTGAGCAGCACTTCCTCAGTCGTTTATTGAATAAACAACTGAGGAAGTCCTGCTCAATGCAGGATGAAATATATCTACTACATCTACTTGTTTGAGTTTTGCTCTTTTTGTCCACTTTTCCTTTATTCTTTACCACATTCTGTCGGATTTACTCCAACTCTATCATATATACACACACACACACACGGTTTATGAGACAGAGTTTAAAACCACAACATATACATTGACCAATGTTATGTAGGCCAGCTGTTGGCCATGGGTGCAACCCATGATGCTTAAGGATGGAACCCTGCTAGCTGAGCAGTCCATAACATGCATCACTCCACTTTGTCCCTTAATTTGGCTAGATGGGCAGTCGAAGAAGCCTCCTCCAAGCTCTTGCACCTATATGATTGTCCTGACACTATTACCTTTATGGCAAACCCCCAACCTTTATGTGCCAGAAGGCAGCGGTTAAGGGTCTTAGTGTACTGGGTATGATGTTAAACTGCATCTAGTGGTGAAGTTCCAATTTTGGAACTCCGGGGAATGTAGAGTACCTTTTTATCACCATTATTCCCAGGTCCACCCTGACCTGAAGTGATAGTACCTGTTAGGGTCCCATCTATGGTTTAAGAAAAATCAAAAAATGAATATTAAAAAGGTGTTTAAATTGATTTGAAAAAAAATTGAATACCTGACAAGAATGAATAAAACAAAATGTCTTTAGCATAATATAACCCAGGGGTCACCAAACTACGGCCTACAGGCTGGATCCGGCCCACGAAGGCATTTTATTAGGCCCACTGACGGTACTTGAATTTATTTGTTAAAACATAAGGAACACGAGACGTTCTGAAACCAATTAAATTTAAATTTCATGTTAAGCTTACTAAATCTTCATGGACTTGACTACTGTAGGTAGGTTACAAAATTTTGTGCATGTGAGCATTTCACTTGTTACTTACGCGATCCCCGAATTTTCACTTGTTACAATAATAATGTGGCCCACACTCGTTATTTTTTCAATTATCCAGCCGACCATGAAAAAAGTTTGGTGATCCCTGAGTTTGGTGATCCCTAATATAACCCAACGAGGGTTGTCATGCCGTAAAAACCAACCAACCTATTTTTGGAAGTGAAATTTTGAGTCTGGTATAAATTCTTTTTACTTTTAGGAAACAGAAAAAGGAGTCTATGCAGCAACTGATGAATATATTGCCCATGTTGTTGTAACAAAAGATGGAAAAAATGTGCTTTTAGTGACAGACAAGTAAGTAATCTTTCATTTAATTACTATTTCTTTTTCTACAAAAACATGCATACATGCACCTTTTAAAAATAATAATAGGTAATTTAAGTCTAATATAAGTACTAAGTCTACACTCTCTAATGCTGTAGTTACAATTTTGGAGCTCTGGGGAGTGTGGAGTACTTCTTGATCGTCATTACTCCCAGATACACTATGACTTAAGTTTTTATACAATACAGTGCCATTTTTCTTATTTAAAAGAAATTAGGGTGTTTGGGGAGGGGCTGGAACAGATTAATTGGATCTCAGTTTATTCAAATGTGGAAAATTGATTTGACATATGAGGAAATTGAGTTACGTGTGGAACGAATTAAATTTGTAAGATACCACTGTATTAAAAAAACTATTTTAAAATTTAGTGTTTTGAACATATTTTCTTTTGAAATTAATCTACTTAAAAAAAAATATAAATATTCAAACACATTTAGTTCTTTGAATTTTTTAGATGAGGCTTTGATATGTATTATTTTGATTTTTTGGACTATTGTCCTCATATTTATTGTAAAATATACACAACATTTTGACCAATGTACTCTCCAGCCCTCTTCAGGTGTTCTGATTGAGTTTTTCTCCATTGTTGTATTATATTGTGTCCATGATGATTTGATATTATTGATCTAAATTTTTGAGATGAGGCTTGATGTGTATTTTTTTTTTTTTTGTGTGTGTGTGTGTGTGTGTGTGTGTGTGTGTATACAAGGTGTGTCAAAAAGTATCGAGATTTTTTGTACTTTTTGACACCCCTTCTATTCTGAAAAAATTAACATTCCCTTCATTGTTCATTTCTATCTTGGTAAATACAGCTAGAAACTCGGCACTTTTCTGACTTATCTTGTATTCTTTAAAAAAATTGACGTTCTATTTATTGTTCATTTCTATCTTGGTAAATACAGCTTCAATCTCGATACTTTTATGACATACCTTGTATTTCATAATAAAGATGAGAACGGGTCCAAAAAATCAAATACATTTAGTTCTTTTTATTTATTTATTTTTTTGTATTCTATTGGCATCCTTCCATCTACTAGAGATGATGGCGTTGTATAAAAAAAAATAATAAATAAAATAAAATGTTTTTTATCTGCATCCTCACGAATGGCAGTCTCCGATGCACTGACTACACATAAGCAGCGATGCTTGCTGGGTCTGCTGTTGTCTCTTCTTCCTTCTGGCTCTCTTTGCTGTGGAGACTACTTTCCTCTCTGTTTCACTCCTTGTCATGCCTTGTTTGACAGTGAGGCACCAGACTGCTTTCTTTTTAGAAATATACAAGTCGTATTGACTTTACTTTATGCTATTACTTTTTCTACTGATGACAAGATATAGCATTTTCACTGAATTTTTATCCATTTTCACTGAATTTTTTTAGGAAAGTTGTTTTAAAATTTTCCGTCTTGTCAGCTGGGGCTGTAAAATACACTGACAGCGCCTTTTTATTATATATGTGCTAGAAGGCAGTGGCTGAGGGTCTTAATGTCCAGAGTATGATATTAAACTATATATGTGATAGTGAAGTTCCAATTCTGGAACTCTGGGGAATGTGGAGTACCCCCTTAACACCATTACTCCCAGGTCCACTCTGACCCAGAGTGGTAGTACCTATTAGAGTCCCATCTATGGGTTAAATAGAAGAAAAACGAGTTTCAAAAAATGTTCTAAAAAAAAAAACTGATTACCCATCAAGAAGGAATAAAACTAAATGTCATTGGCATAAAATAACCCATCAAGGGTTGACATGCCATAAAATCCAACCAAAATTATAATTACTATTTCTCTGAATTTTTGAGATGAGGCTTGATAATTAGTATTATTTGTACTATTGTTCTTGTCTTCATTGTGTCCAATCCACTAGGCTATGTGTCCAATTGGACACATAGCCTAGTGGATAAAGGAGTTAGGTTAAGACAGTTCTAAGTGACAATTATCTATAGACTGCAGGTTCAATCCTGGTCAGGGGTAGCAGTAACATAGAATAATAATTAACACAGCTTAACACCTGTACCCCAGCTATGGTTAGCGGAATGAGAACAGGATATCCCCTGGACTGAATAAAAGGTTAGGTTCAAAGTTCCGTGATGGCATGAAGGTTCCTGAGTCCGACAAGAAATACCTGAAGAAGGCCGGAGGGCACATCGGCCAAAATGTTGTACAAATAACAATGAAGATGAGGACAATAGTCCAAATAATACAAATCCCTGCAAATTTAATGTGACCATTTGTTTTGATTTTGTTTTTTGTTTATTATTGTGTTTTTCTATTTCAGGCGCTTAGTGTTTGCTAACCGAGGAGATATTTTTGGCCACTGGGATTGTGAATGGACACATACTTACAGTGAACTTAGGGAGGTCCCCAAATCACACCCAAAGGGAATTGAGATCATTTTAAAGGTTTGATTTTAATAATTTCCTGTCTAGATTGAAGTTATGACTATTTTCATTAATGTTATTAATAAATGTCAAGGTGTTGAATGGTATAGTTCCTCCAGGCATTTACTAGTTCAGTGCCAATGGACAAACTGCAACGGATTAAGTAGTTGTTGCTACTACTGCTAGGAACAGTCCATTAAGTTGAGGAGTTGTTTGGCTTGTTCCATTAACCAATAGTTAACAATCTAATTCCTTTTCTTATTTTATTGCTCAATGAGGCCACTTGGAAATATGCTAAAGATATTTACTAAATTTTTATAAAACTACACTTTCAGTCTAATAATGATTTTAAGGAAACAAAATACTTTTGTGGAAAACTGTAGAAATCTAGATTTTCAAACTGAATGTCTGTACAATCAGTTTGTTTTTATTTCTTTGTTTTCAATATCAAAGTTAGCAATATTTAAAGATGACATTTTAAACATCTATCCAAAAATTGAAATCGGTTTTATACTTTGGATATAATATGTGGATCTTAAATCCTGTAGTTTATGGTAAGTTGTTAACAGTTATTATCCGTCTTTAATGCTCTGTTGTTCATAGATTCTCTTTTTAAAGAGGTCTTTACATTTATTTTCTTTAATGTTATCTTTTTTGTATTTTGATTTTTTTTTTGATTTTTTAAATTTTTTTTTTGATTTGGATAATTTTTCTCGTTTCAGGAAAAGGAGAAGAAGAAATTCTTCAGTAGCAATCTGTTAAAGAAATTGGTTATGATAACCGACCCTAAAGTGAAGGAGGTAATCTATTTGTTTTTTTCTTTTTTTTCTTTGTGTGCAGTTCTTTTCTGGTAATATCCCATATAAAACAATTACATACAGTGATGCTGATAGCTTTTTTTGATTTAGTGCATCCTGGGACACACATATTTGCTTTGAATGAGTTTCCTTGAAATTTGATGGGTCCCAACTAAATTTTCTTAATAAATTGTAGGGTTTTTATTTATGATCTGGGGAAACAACTAAAGCAGTCTAGCTCCTATTTTGTAACCTATCCTGTGTAATTCATTTCTAAGAAACTATTAGAATGTATTTTCAGTTAGGGTGAAATTGTAAGGGAAGGAAATAGAAAAACACTGGGATGCATGGATACAATTTTATTGCATCCTTTTAGATTTTTGTGCGTCAGGGATGCAGAACGCATACTTATCAGCATCTCTGATATAGATACAATGCACTCAAGTAAAAATGTACATATTTAACAAGAGTTTGTGGTACTTTTTAAAGCTAGTATTCAGAACTTTGTTTGAATTGCTGCCCCCACAGGTTTGGGCCTAGAATATGCGAACTACAGGGTAATTGTAAATTTTTAAAATCTTATAATTCATTTCTGAATCATTTTTTACAAAAAATCAATATAAAAAGAACACGTATAACATGGAGTTTTATTTAAAATTCTATATGGGCAACAGCATTTGCCTCCAGCCTTTCAAGCCACTCAGGAATCACATCAACTGACCATCCCCCCCCCCGGAACTCTTGTGGAATGGCAGAAATAAATTCTTGTATTCGTCCTTCAAGTTCTTCCAAAATCCTTGGTTTCATAGAGTAAACTTGCTCCTTCAACCAACCCCAAAGAAAAAAGTTGCAGGGTTTTAAATCAGGGCTTCTAGCTGGCCATTCATGCAGACCACGTCTACCCATCCATCTCCCAAGAAAATGATGATTCAGCCATTCACAAACAACAATAGCAAAATGTGGAGGAGCACCATCTTGCATAAAAGTCAAGTCTTCAAGATTCTCCCAAGTATTGACAACTGACCAGATTTAAATGAAACTGCATGTAAAAACAAATTATAGTTTAAAGTAGGGAGTTACTTTTCAATCACCCTTTATATTTCCTGCAGAGGAGCAAAATCCACCCCACTTCCCCAGAGCACTACCCATTTGCCATGGGTAGTGATCTGTAATGCCTGATGTAGAGATTTACTTGATTGAGGCAGCCAGAAAATATGGTTATTTCCTATAACTCCAACATAAACAAAGAGGAATCACTCTTGACTGATAAATTATTTATTTATTTTCCCATTAAACTAACACTAAACCTTAATGCCATCTTCTTTTTTCCTAGTAGATCAATAAATGAATAAATAATTTTAAATAACCAAAACTAGATAAAATCGTTTTGAACAATTTCATAAGATGAAGATAACTTACAATTTTTTAATCCAAACTATTTCAAGCTAAATTTGATTATGGCTTGTTTCATTTATGGATCAACCAGGACATCTCATCTGAAAATTGAAATGTTGAAATATTTTGACATATAAGGTGTGCTGAAGTCCACCACTTAAACTTATACACTCTGCAGGGGCACATGGATTAAAGCCAGCCAATCAACAGGCTCGAATACGTGTTTAGTTAACTATTTAATCGTCGATCTTGAAAGCTGTTCATTTGCACGTATTCGACACAGCTTAAGGGATCTGCAATCAAGGACTCTGCTCAACCAAAGGATTCTACCCAACACTAAGGAATACCGAGGAACAACCTAAGAATTCTACCTAACATTAAGGAACACCAACGATCTCCACTGTAAAATGCCCTCACTTGCAGCCTAAAAATGGCCACAAAAATCATAACATGCATAGACAAGAAATCTAATCTCCCTGACAAGTTAGTGACAATTCTTTCAAGCCATATTTGTATCAGTGCTACTGTACGGCTGCACCACTTGGACCCTAACAAAGTGCCTTGAGAATAAACTAGATGTGAGCTACATAAGAATGTTGCATGCAATCTTAAACTAATCATGGAAACAACACTCCAAAGGAAGCAACTGTACGGCCACTTGCCCCCTATCACACAAACCATCCGAGTGAGATAAACAAAGACACTGCTAGAGAAGCAAGGTATATTTTCCTCATACTCCACTTGTACAATGTTAGGCACAAAAGCCCTATTTACGTGGGACCACCCACAAGCCGAGACTCATGGATGGCAGGTGGAAAAATTGTCGATCCCATCAGCATTCCCCCTCAAGAGGTGCGCCTCAGGCGCTGGGCAATAAACCCAGCCCTGCCCCTTTTAAATCAAGGGGGCAGGTATTGCCTGGGGAGATAGCCCCCTGGGATCGACGCTATTAATTCAACACACCAGTCCGGTGGCCAAAGCACACCGGACCCCCGCCTCGAAGGACAAACATGTAAGTGATGCTCCCCTGTGGAAACCAGCACATGGGCACGTCAGTGTTGGCCATCCAGCAAAAACCTACATTGACCAGTTCTGCAGAGATACTGGATGCTGTGAAGAGGACCTGCCAAGGATAATGAATGATAGGGACAATTGGTGAGAGATTGTCATAGATATCCATGCTACTAATGTAATATGAGGATGATTCATCATCATGATGATCTCCTAAGGAGAGTCTATATCCAGAAGTACATTTAAAACTTAAATGTGAAATATAAGCCCTACACTATCGCATAGTAGCAGCAAAGTACCTGATAATTTGACCTGAAAATTCCAGTTCTTTTGTCTTATGCGCGGTGGGCCTAGGGGTGCAAGATGCTATTTCAAAATCTCAAGGGGAGGAAGATGCCATGAAAAAAATATATATATAAAAACCTCTGATCTAGAAGGAAGCAAGTTGTCAAATTTTATTTTCAATACTAGCAAGAATATACGCCCTCTGGGTGTTAAATAAGAATGCATATATAAGGATTACCCTTATATTAATTATATTTTAATTGGTTTCTATATAAAATCATTCATATGATAGATTTTAATACATTGAAGAATAAATAAAACAATAATCTTAGAGATCAGTAACATTGATTAAACAGTTTTGTTAAAACCAGTATGCAAATTAAGCACATCATATATTATGTAAACCTTTATTTCTTAGTGTTATATAAGATACATTGTAGGATTTTAAACGCACTAATAACATGGGCTGTTTTGAGGCAAATCTAACTCGGATTTTCATAGAATTATTCATTGTTAATAAATAAGATTTATTCTATGTATTAATGATTTTTTTACTTAAATTGAATACTCATTGATAAACTTACGCAATTCCTGAGGGTATTATGACATTAGCAGTAAGTAGTTTTGGTTAGGTAGACACCGGATTTCAATTATAAGATATGAAATAACTTTAAAATGTTGGAGGCATCTATCATCTTTCTTTGTTTATTTCTTCTTCTTCTTCTTTTCTGTTTTGCAGTGGATCCTCACCAAGATCACTGAGGCCATGGCTCGTTCATGATAAACATGCATTATGTGGTGCCATTGCCACTTGCCTATGCTGCTTTTATAACTACTACTGCTACTGCCAACTTTTGTATTACTACTACTACTACTGCTGCTGCTGCTGCTGTGGTTGTAGCTTGGCACCATCAGATTACCAAATTAATAAGCTGTCCTGCTGTTAGGCCAGAACAACCAACCTTACCGGAATATACAAGAGACTAGCAAAAATTGAGTTTTTGTTGTGTGTATGTTGCTTTTTTTTTTTTTTTTTTTTTATTCCCCCTTTAAAAACATATGAAATATTTTCTTCACTCCATGAAATTTTACCCTACATAATGCCTGACCCTCACACCCTGCCAGAAAAACAAAAATAGCTTTAAATTTTAGTTTATGTATTATTATTATTATTATAGGTTAGTTATATCTCCAACTTACATCAACATAGCAAATTTTTCTGTCGGTCTATCAATGAATACACATCAACAGAAAATATCAATAATTTATATTAAAAAATTTCCTTTGCTCGGTAATATTTATTTTATATATCAAAATATTTACCTTGGTTTAGTGAAAAAAAAAAATGTTAATATAACGTATAGATCAGAAAAACTTATATTTTATTTTTGTTTCTTGGTTTATTTAAAAAAAAATTTTTTAAATATGTTAATCCATAGAGTATAGTCTGGATAAATTAAACTTATATTTTTTTCTCTCTCTGTTTAGTAAAAAAAAAAAAAAAAAACATTTTATTATCTTTTTTTTTTCTCTTACCAAAAATTTTCAAATCTTTAAAAAAAAAAATTTCAAGGCTCAAGAGACGTCTTTGTTTAACAACAAATCCACACTGCCTGGTGTGTATATATATATATACACGTAAAATAATATAAACACTTAGAGAATTCTTCTTTCTCGCCTTTTAATAAATTCAGTGCTTTTCAATGTTCCCTGAAATCCTACTTCTTTTTTTAAATCTTTTTTTTTTTTTTTTCTTGTTTTTGGATCGCCCTCCCTAATCCCAAATCCTGCCCTTTTTGCCAGTTGTAAATGGTAATCTTAAAATGGTTCAGATATGGCTCTTTTCCCAATAAAATAAGTAAATAAATGAACTGTGTTGGCGTCTGCCCACAGATTATAAAGATGGCTGTGATAAGCTCTGCATAAAGGTAAGCGGTATACCATGGTTAGTATCCATTCCTGCAAGAAAAAAAAAACAACTTGATCATGGTTGTCACATTTAGTACAAAACCCTTACCCACAATTCCCTGTTCTTTTATACAAGGATGAATAACTATTACTGGCTACAATGGTGACTACTGTGATAATCTTATCTGAGCATGAATATCTAACGTTTGGAACTTTGCATATACTCAACAGCAAAGAAGCAGTTATGCTGTCTTTCTTTTATGGAAACAGTGTTCATTCCTCAGGAAAGAATTTTATTCTGTTAGCCTTGTATGAGATTGGATCAAACTTTTGTTTATAGTGCATTCATTTTTTTTTTTCTTTAAAAAAATTATGTCTATATTGTTGAGTTAATAAAAGTAATTACATCTCCTGAGTGACTTCGTTGTAGGCGCATGGGTTGGGTGTTAGGAAAAGAAAACAGATTGTGGCATGCGGTTTCGTTCCTGGGGTGTGATAAGCAGTGCCGATTAAATCAAAGATCTCTGTTTGCTTGTCACTCAATCCTGCCTCTGGTATTTGCTTCCAGAGTGTTCGCTTACAAATCATATATATATATATATATATATAAAACAAGATTTGATATTAAATAACCCACAGTGGTTGATATGCCATTAAACAAAACAACTTATCCTAACCTACATCTTCTGAGTAATCTCATATTGCTAAATCATTGTAGAATCAAATGCTATTCTCTCTACTGCCTTGCTGTACATAGTTTTCTAGTTATACAAGTACGATTGAAAGTTGATTCAATAATTATACTTATGACCGACGCTTTTCATTAAACTCTAAAACTATGTAGCTGCTCTGGCATCTTGTTGCAACACTTTATTGCAGAGATGTTTCTCACCAAAAGTTTGAAGTAATTAAAAGATCCTTTAAATTTTTTTGTTTTATCCTTCTTCAGTTGTTGTCTGCAAGATAAACTGTTGCCTACTTAAAATGAGTATTTATTTAATGCAATTTTTAAACAAATTTTGGGTCAGGCAATATTTTGTTTGTTTGTGCTATTTAAAAAATGAAGACTGGTTCTCTATTATTGTTTTGAAAAACAAAAAAAAAAAACAAACATCATCAGACCTTCCTCTGCTAAATATGTCTTATGTATAAATCCTTTTCAATTCTCTGTCCCAACAGTCAGCAGCTTTTCTTCTGTGCCACCCTCCATGTCAGCATTATTCCACCCTAAACTTTGCAGATTGCTCCTTTTAGCCATTATGGATAAAATTTACCTTTACGAGAAAATTGAAATTCCATTCTTTCAACGGATTTAACCACCGGATTCAGTTTGCTTAACAATAAATAAATAAATAAAGATGGAGTAATAGAAAAATATTAAAAAATTAAAATGAATTTAGATAAATTCAATGAAAAATGGAACTTAGCTTTGCAGTTACTGTTGGCCATTTTGTTTTCTGTTGGATTTTTTTTTCCACAATTGAAGCAAAATATTTTAATTACCTAGTTTTTAAAAATAAATGTTATTTTGCATTGACTTCAAATTTTTTTCTTGTTATATATATACAGGAACGACATTATCATTTAAAAAGTTTTTTCAGTTTTTTATTTAGTGCTCATTCCAAATATTCTAAATATTTTTCTTTTTTAAGAAAGAAATATAAAAAGCAGAATAATTTTGAGTTTATAATATGGATAGACATTTTTCAAATCTTAACTTTTTTTTTTTTTCTCATAATTAAACCGACATAAACTAGTTTTTAAAAAAATGTTATCTTACATTGACTTTCATTTTTTTTCTTGTTACATACAGGAACTACTTTTTTTTTTATAGGGCTCATTCCAAATTTACTAAACTTCTTTCTTTTTAAGAAAGAAATATAAGAAGATGCGTTTATTATATGAACAGACTTTCTTTTTCTTTTTTTTTAATTTTACTTTTCTTTTCTATTTTTTTTTTTTGTTTCAACTTTCACAATTGAAGCGACATATACTAGTTTTTAAAAAAAATGTTATTTTACATTGACTTCAAATTTTTTCTTGTTACATACAGGAACTACATTTTTTTTTTTTCTTTAGTGGTCATTCCAAATTTGCTAAATTTCTTTTTAAGAAAGAAATATAAGTTTATTTTTACTCAGTTTACTTTAAGAAATAAATGTTTCCCTTATTTCAACTTTAGATCTCAAAGAGAAGAATAAAAAATAAAAAAAAACCCTCTAAACTCATGATGTATTTCTGCTGCCGTCTAAAAATTCTAAATCTAAAAGTATTCTATGGTCATGTATGCATCTGTGCAATATTTCTGTTTTTATTAAGTTTACAATACTGTGTAATTAATGTTAAAGGCTTCTTTCTAATGCTGCTGCAGGGTTTTTGTTTTGTTTTCTAAAATATACAAAAAAGAATGGTATATAAGCTGAAACTATAACTCCAAGGTTAGTAGCTTCTTTTTTTATCCTAAACAAAACTTTAATCTATTGCCCTTTTACCCCACAAAATATAAAAAAATATCAAAATATTGCACATCCATTTACAAAAGTATTCACTCTGTTCAAGACAACCTGAAATTCAGGTTTCTATTTTTTTTTTTTTTTTCTTTCTGTAAAACCTTTGATTCTAAATAAATGATCAACAATGCATTTTTTAAACCAACAATGAGGAAAAAAAAAAAAAGAAAAAAAATTTTTTGAAACTGTGCAGCTTAGTTTCTGAATAATTAAATAAAAATGAATAATTAAAAAAAAATTCTTGTCTGTTTTTGTTTTTTCTTTCAGGTTTTCAGAAGCTTGTTTTTAATTCTACCAAGAAATGAATAAGAGAAAATATAAAAACAAAAAAATTAATCAAATAAGAATTTAGTATTTATGTTAATTTGTGTAGTGAAGTGGGACCAAATGGTCCAAACGGCTGCCATTTGCAGTTGCATCACTATGCATGGGCAGAACAAACTCTTTTAAGATCATTTGTATGTGTGAGCAATTAGCTCAATAAAAAGCAAGCCACTTGTACAGAAGGCAGAGCAGATTTTTAAGCAAAACGACTTGGATCGTGAATTTATCCACAAAATTAATTGCTACAAGGATCAATTTGTGCAATGGTATTACAGATTTTAAAATAAAACCAAAAATTTGTTATTGTACATGGTGGTTCAAAAGTATTGTCACCCCTACACTTTTTTTATAGAGGTAAGATGATCACTTAATACAACCTGAAATTCTAGAAAATAATCTTTCAGATTTTTTTTTTTTTCTTTTTTTTTTTTTTTTTTTTTAGAGGTTTCTGTCTTACTTATGTAACTTATATATTACATCATTAAAACAAAAAATAATCAACAATCTGTAGGGGTTGACAAGACTTTTGGACCACAGTGTACATAATATCTAGTATATTTCATAAGTAGATATTTTCAAACTAAATGTAGTAGGTCCCTCCGATCAATCAGCTGGTCACGTCAAGCCCTTGCACCTATATGATTGCCCTTATGGCAAGCTCCAACCCTTTTTATAATATACATGTTAGAAGGTGGTGGCTAAAAGTCTTATCAAAAATTGTGTTTAAAAAAATTTTTTTTAAATAGGTTTAAAAAAATAGAGTACCCAATAAGAATGAATAAAGCAAAAACGTCTTTGGCATAAAATAACCCCCAAGTGTTGATATGCCATAGAATACTAGTTTATAAGAAATGATGGTCTAGGCACCATCTCTTGTGGTATAGATAGGTAGTAGTCTTGGCACATAGTGTACCACCCGAAGCAATCATCTAATTTCTGATATTTTGATTCTTTTTCTTGATTTTCAAATTCTTTTATCTTCCTTCTGTCACTATTTCCAATAACTTCAACATAAACAAAGGGGAACCACTCTTGATAAATTATTTATTTATTTTCCCATTAAACTAACCCTATCTTTTTTCTTAGTAGATCAATAAATAAATAATTTATCAAGTCAAGAGTGGTTCCCCTTTGTTTATGTTGGGGTTATAGGAAATAACCGTTTTTCTTTTGTGGTGTAGAAGAACGATGGTTGGTTGAGTATATAGTTCTGACCTTATGCCTATAGAAGAATGATGATAGTTTGTGATTATAATTTCTTTGTATGGTATCTATTAATAAATAGAATTGGCTACTCCGCATCACCTGGGTAGAGAGCAAGTAAAAAAAAAAGTCTCACAGATCCATTCTCATTTGAATTGCAAACAGGATACTCGCAGGATGCCGCGTTAAAATTCCTACATAAAACAGACCTTGCGTTGATCCAGAGATTCTGAACAGAAAATTTATAATACTAAATGCAAAAGAAAATCCATACTGTTATCATTTAAATTTTTTTTTTTTTAATTATTTTCAAATTTATTATTCATTATTTTGGTACAAAAAGCAAGATCTGGTGATAGTGAGTGTGTGTGTGTGTGTATGTATGTATGTATGTATGTATGTATGTATCTCATCAGATCATCCACCTGCATTCCCCAAAGTCTCCCAGTCATCTTGCCTCGGCTTGTCACTGATACTTGACTTTGGGGAAGGAGAGCATGCGGTGCGTGTCGCACAAGCGCGCAACATATAAAACAAAAACGTGCAGATATTTCTACAAGTCCCCGAGTGATGTAGGAATGGTGTGGTATGCAGGCCTGACGGGATGGAAGCATGTGAATCTACATACATACGGCGTGATTCGTGGCGCACTTAACGTCACAGCTTTGCTGATCGAACAGCAACGTGCCTCGGCGAGGTTGTGGGTGAATGAGCAGCCCCGGTTAACACTGTTCACCCAGCCATTTTGGAAGTGTCTAGAAAAAGTGACCTAAACAAATGCCGGTTCACCTATCAAGCTGGCCAGAAACCAACATTTCGACAGTTGTCCACATTAGCTGGGCGAAAACTAGAAAATACTACAATACAAAACAAGGCTAAGAATAGCCACCTGGAATGTCTGGACACCTCCCGATCTTGAGATTGGGAAAACCCAAACTACATACTTGCATCGTGACAGGGAAGTATCTTGATAAGGGACAGACACCGATGCTCTTGCGGAAATCAGCTCCAGCTATAAGGTCCAATTGACAGGAGGTCTGGATACACATCCTCATGGAAAGACAGGCCGATGATAGCTGTAAGAAGTTTGAGGTAAGGTGACTCGAGCCCTCCATTCTGAAGCGACACGACGGACACCATGGAAACATTTCCTACATTGAAGTCTGACCTGTGTGGCAGCGCCTGTATGTCGAGGATTTCATATGTGTGATGGGGTACATAAAAAAAAAAACAAGCTGGATCCGTGGGCTATCTGTGTGCTCACAACTGCTCACATCTGGACTACTTGTAGAAATGGCCTTATTCTGTCAAGAAGCGGCAATCACCATATATATATATATATATATATATATATATATATATATATACTTTGTCATTGTTTTATTTTTGTAGTTTCCTCCGGACATACATACATCCATCCATCATATATATATATATATATATATATATATATACGATGGAGATTCAGTCTCAGTTTGTCTGTAACTGAAACTACATCACTGCTTACCTCACATTACCCAAAATCGTCAATACATAGAATAAAGAACCTTGTTTGAATTAATTTGAATTTAACTGTGAGAAACTTGATTTTATTAGAAAGAAAACATATTTGATTTTGACAGGAAAACTATTTTATGTCTATTATTAAAAAAAAATATAAGATTTCAAAGGTCTGTTTACATTTCTTTTCTTTTTTTACGAAAGAGCGTGGCAAAAAATCTTATGTACTTTTAGACATTGATAAAATCAAGATAAAAAAAAATCTTTTTAATTTTTTTTACATTAAAATAAAAATATTCATTCAATTTTAACGAGATTTTGTAGAATTACATAAATTGAGCTTATTTCTTTAAAAAAAAAAAAAAAAAAAAAAAAAAAAAAAAAAGCATTATCATCAAATAAAACAAACTTCCCACCTCATTCAGCAATATCTTTTAAAAAATTAATTTTTACACTGCCCAGAGGGTGTTTTGTTTTGCTAGTAAATTTAAGAACAAAGTGATAACAAAGTGATAACAAGAATATTTTATTACCTGAACAAAATGAATAGAGGAGAATACAGATATGACAGGAGAGACAAAGAAAAGCTTATACATAGTTGTATAAACAGGATTCCGTCCTTAAGCATCACAGGTCGTGACCTACGGCCAACAGGTGACCCCATTGGGGGGATTTTACAGCTGCAGCCAACAGGGCAGGTAATAGAATATTAGAAAAGTATATAATTCTAATCCCCTCTCCAGGAAACCCAAAGTCTGCCAAACAGTGATAGTATTAATTTGATTAGGTGTTAGTTTTTGTCATTTCATACAAAACTTATTATAATGGAGATTGTGTTTTTCTGTCTGTAATCAAAACTATATTACTACTCAAGTAACAATTCCCTTTGTCATTTACTACATGATTTTATTTTTATTTAAACCTTAATTATTAATAAAATTGTTTTACATTATTAATACTGTTGGCCATATCTACACACAAATAACATGCAATTGTATTTATATATACAAAATAGCCTTCCCGTTCACTGTAAACCGCTAATTTGCATATTGATATTTCAAATTTGATTTTAAATAATAATGAAATTTATTGTGTACAGTGCTCAGGTTCACCACAACTCATCAAAGTCTCATGTCAAGTACACAGAATAATGTCGTGTCAGGAACATGAACAGTTTACAGTAGTAATATACATGTATGTGTGCGCGTGTGTGCATATGTATGTGGAGAGTGGCATCAGGTATAGTGTCGGCGGACCACAGGAAGCCTGGAGGCTTTGAAAGACTCAGTGCTTCGGCAGCCTACAACAGATGCGGGCAGTTTATTCCATGTCTCCGCAATTCTGAGCATGAAAAAATGTTTCCAAAAGTCACATGAGCACTGCTGTTTTCTGACTTTGTAGGCATACCCACATGTGTTGGAAAGATGGAGATCAAAAAGGTGCTCAAGGTTGCTGTTGTTAAGATGATTAATGACCTTATGAGCGTTTACTAGGTCAGTTGCCAGATGCTGAAGTTTCAGCGAATCCATTCCCAGGGCTGCGAGACGTTCAGAGTATGGTAGATGCCTGATGGAGGGTATCCGCCTGGTTGCACGTCTCTGTACAGTTTCTAGGTTTAATCAAATGTGCTTAGTATTATTGATTTATAATTGTTTGGTTTTATCTTAATGAATATGAGCAAAATTCTCAGGGATAAGTCTTAAAAGAAATCCATTAACAAGAAGAAATAACTGTAATTTTATTCTTTGCTAAATTTAGTTAAAATAGGAAGTAATGTAAGGGGGGTTGACAGAAGAGTAAGTTTCAGTTGTTCTATTTTTCTATTATACCCCCACTCTGTTTCAAATCTTTTTATCTGCATTCTTATTTAGCTTCACTAGCTTTTCTAATTTAATATATTTTATTACATTAAAACTTAAATACTTGCACCCGGAGGGTGCATATATTTGCTTGTATTTCCTAAGTTTATCTTAATCTGAAAAATGTGCAGTAAAACTGAGGAATGAACATTTTACTATTCAAGAGTTATTTCCCTTTAGTAAACATTACTCCAAAACGAGAGGTCAACCAGTTCTTATGGTGAAAAAGATTAACTGGTCACAACTCACTTCAGTTGCTTCAGTTTTGTACAACTTTCTATTATGTAATATATTTGAAACTAACTTAAAGGCCGCCTTATCGGGTGGCAATTAAGCTAGTTATTCCTAAATTTATTTCTAAGTTATAAATATTATTGTACAAAAAAACAAATTTTCAAAAACAATCTCAGTAATTAAAAACTTGGGAATCCAGGATTACAGGTTTGGTTTCAGTCTAAAAATGTTTTTCTTTAGCTCATGGAATCGGCCTGATTCCAAAGTGGTATTATATGTTGGGCTACGGTCTCTAGGAGTAAAGTGTGACACTGACATTAGCATTTATTAAAAGCTGCAACAACTTACTTCCCTTGAAAACATTTACTATTAAAGAGTTATTTCCCTTTGTACATTGGGCAATGTCTTATTCTTTTGTTGTAAAAATGAGTTTAAATTTTCAAAATTACCAGTTATGATAAAGATCTTGGGTGAACATTACATTTTAAAATTTATTTTTAAAGTGACAGTTAATCATGACATAAAATAGCATTTTTTAAAGATTAGTTTAATTTCATATTCTTCCCAACCCTATTGCCCTTATGGCAAGCCCCAACCCCTTTTTATCATATGGGTGCTAGAAGGCAATGGCTGCGGGTCTACATGTCCTGGGAATGATGTTAAACTCTATCTGATGGTGAGGTTCCAGTACTGGAGGTTTGGGGAATGTGGAGCACCCCTTCATCACCATTGCTCCCTGGTCCACTCTGACCCTGAGGGTCCCATCTATGGGTTAAATAGAAAAATGTATTTATAAAAAAATTGTATTATGCATTAAGAATGAATTTATTTCAAAACTTTATCGGCATTAAATGACCCACTGAGGTTGATATGCCGTAAAACAAAACAAACCAAACCAAAACAATTTCATATTCTACGCTGGATGGTAAGCCTCTCAAATTAGTAGACCAGTTCATCACGTACTTTAGGTAGCAATACCTCATTTATACTATATGCATAGGAAAAGGCATGGATTGCTATAGATTAACAATCATATGGAAATCTGATCCACTGTAGATTGCCTTCTTGAGTGAGTTTTATGGTCCTTTCAAATTATTCTACCTTATACAAAAGAATCAGGCAGCAGTTTAACCAAACGCTGATGAAAGAACATAAAACAAGGAAAAAAATAATTTTTTTTAAATAAAAATATGAGACCGTAAATATAAACTTAACAGGTAGGTGTTATTAACAAATACGTATATTTAAGGAGAAGAAATATCAGAAAAGGGTATAGAAAAGTTCAATGTCTTTCGCCAACTTTGCGTAAAAAAAACATTACAGGAAAGTGGTGTCTCTTTGGAGAGTTGTGTGGATGCATCTGGATTGGGCTACAAACTTAGAGAGAACTAAAGAAGAGTCTAAAATCAAACACCAAAATCTGATGACATAGTTGGTTATTTCCTATAGCTCCAACATAAACAAAGGGGAACCACTCTTGACTGATAAATTATTTATTGTTAGGGTTAGTTTAATGGGGAAAATAAATTTATCAGTCAAGAGTGGTTCCCCTTTGTTTATGTTGGAGTTATAGGAAATAACCTAGATGATTTTAAATTGGTAGTTTTAAGGATTGTATGAGGTATGTGTACCTGTAGATATGGGGTTTCAACCTATGAGTCAGAGTTCACGAAGTTGACAGAGATGGGCTTGGGGGAGAAAGGGGTGTTGTACTTTTTTTGGCATGGCTGTATGCTTACCTGATTCAGTAAGGAGAACTCCCACCCCTCAGGGGAGGGATTGCTATAATTAACGGCATCGATCCCAGGGGGCCATCCCCCCAGGCAACACCTGCCCCCTCGATTTAAAGGGGCAGGGCTGGGTTTATTGCCCAGTGCCTGAGGCGCCCCCCTTGAGGGGGAATGCCGACGGGATCGACGCAATTTTTCTACCTACCACCCCATGAGCCTCGGCTTGTGGGTGGTCCCCACATAAAGCGGCCTTGTGCCATATCGTGTGAAAGTGGGACAAATGTAAATACCAGTAAGAACTACACCAGCTGTACACATGCATGGATGCTCAGATTTGTCTGGCATACCATACAGCTGAAAATCTCTTCTTGAATTTAAATCCATTAACCAAACTGGGCAAGACATGAAGGTTGTTAGTACTGTAAGAGATCTTTATAGAGTGTCTACACTAAACTAATATTACCTTTTAATAAATATCAATTCTAATGAAGAAACAATTAAAAAATCATGGTACAAATGCAGAATAGCACGCAAGAGATAATATTAGAATCTCATTTTACGTATAAATAGCATTAGATTACTGAAACTCTCAAAGTAGCCTAAAACTAACATTAACGTCTCAAAGGTTTTGTGTATTTCCATGAAATGTAATTCTTTTTATATGTAATCTAATTATATTATCTCTTGCACACTATTCTGCATTAGTACCATTAGAATGTAATGAAATGTAATGCTTTTTATATGTAATCTAATTATACTGTCTCTTGCGCGCTATTTTGCATTAGTACCAAAATCAAAACTTTTAAAGAAAAATTATTACTTTTAAAAAATGAAATATTTTGCAAAAAAAATAATTAAAAAACAATTAAAATTAAATGCCTGTTTTTCATTTGAACAGTTAAGTTAATTTACTTTTTTAAGTTAAAAATTATTTTAACTTATGTTAACATTTTTTTAACAATACACCTCAGTTCTAGTAGACAGTTTTAGTTTAATACTCCCTATTTTTTTATCAATCAAATTTATCATTATGCACAAGAATAATATGCTTAAAATTTTGAAAGTTAAATAAATTACTGAAAATCTAAGTAAATACCTTTGCTTTAAATTTAAGTAACAACAAATTACTGAAAGGTGTTTAGATTTTCAGTCATTTATTTACTTTTCTACGATGTAGAAAATACTGAGTTTTGTCAAGTTTCCTAAAGAATATTGGCTGAACTTTCACAAAATTAGTGTGACCCAGAAAAAACAGAACCCAAATTATTTATTTATTTTCCCATTAAACTAACCTTAAACCCCGACCTCAACCCTAACCCCTAAGCCTAACCTTAACCCTTAACCCCACCTAGTTAAAATTAAGTTTTATTACAAAATTTGTGGGTTGTTTTTTCTGGGTCACCGGTATACAGGGTGACCCAGAAAAAACAGAACCCAAATCATTTATTCATTTTCCCATTAAACTAACCCTAAACCCCAACCCTAACCCTAAACCCTAGACACCCATAGTTAAAATTAACAGTTTTATTACAAAATTTGTGGGTTCTGTTTTTTCTGGGTCACCCTAATTTTGACACCTTTGTGCAAGTTCAGCCAGAATATTTTAGAGAAAAGAAGACAAAAAATGTACAAATTTCATTAAACTACGCCTTGCAATTGAATCTATTAAAAAAAAAAATCCGTTGCTAAAATCGTACAATATGGCAACTCTTCGGATTTCAAAGTCCTTCAATGGATAAAGAAAAAAAAGAAAGATGAAATAAACAAGACAAACAAAATATTAATCGCACTATTTCTCCTCGTCTTTATTTCTTTCTCCACACACACACACGCACATACACAAAAATATTAATAGCATTCCTCCTTCTCAATTCTATTATTAGTTTCTTGCAATGTAGGAAAGAAAATTAAAGAATGCTTTTTTGTTTGTTTGTTTGCTTTTTTTATATGATAAACTTTTTTTTTTTGTTTTGTATATATCATATATAATATATGTGATAAACTTTTTTTGTATATGTGATAAACTTTCTTTTTTGGGGGAGGGTGGTGGGGGTTAAGGTGCTTGGATAATTCTAAAATATCTGCACTTATAATAATCTATTTAATTAACAACAACAAAAAAAGGAAGTGTTAAAGTTTTTTAGCCTTTATTTTTTTTTTTTTATTCTTGCAAAAAATTTTTAAAAATAAAAATAAACAAATAAAGTTTTTAAGCGAAAATTAATTTAGGCAAGAAAATATTTACACTGCTATAGCTATACACTGCTCAAAATATTTTTTGTTTTCTTTTTTTTTTTCTCTGAGTAAAACTTCTCTTAAGATATTTTAGCTTGCTCAAGCAAAATCTATTGTTGACCCGCCATTTTGAAAACAAAATTAAAATAACAACGAAACTAATTTCATCTTAAACAAAAATAAAATTAGTTTAATGGAAGAGTTGAGTTTTTTTGTTTATTTTTTAATTCGCTACAATAAGGAAGCAATTGCTGTTTTCTTTAAGCTAGTTTTTGGATGAGTGGGAAAATGTACAAAAATGTAGGAATCATAGGAAATAGATATTTTTCTTATTGATAAACTACTTAGATAAGTAAAATTTACATTTTTAGCAATTATGTCGGGTGGTAAAGTTTTTAACAAGTCATGGTGGGGCGTCAACGTTTTTTAAATGTAACATCGCTTCCCGCTTTTCCCCCTCCTCAATAAGTCATCAAGGTCATATCATACGACTCGATTCATAAGATACAAACATTTCTATATCTTTATTTTCTTTTGTATTTTTAATTTTTTATACTAGGTTTAAATTTATAAAAAAAAATACTCGGTGAAAAAATATAACGTAAACAAAACTATAACGAAATTATTAGCAAAATTGTGAATTTATTTAAAAGTGTAAAATGAATAATTTACTAGAAAAAACAGACGAATGAACATTCTTATCAAAACAAAAATATTTTAAATAGACAAATTATTAAAATATAAAAAATATCTATAAATGGTATTTAAGCAATTCTCGGCGATTTTCCTATGTGGTCTAGTGGTTAGGATTCCTCGCTTTCACCCAGACGACCGGGGTTCGATTACCGGCATTGGAACCTTAATTTTTAATTTTTCTCATTCATATATTGATGTTTGTTCCTTAATATTCCGACCGTTATCACCTTGCAACGCCCTCTGGTTAAAAATGAGACCGTCCAAGATGAAATGCAAAAATGTAAATCCTGATTATCTGGTGTTGCTTATCCGCCAAATTCTCTGAGTGTCGTCACCTCAGTTGAACAATGGACTATTCCATTTTCATTATAACGAAAGAAAGGGAAGAATAAGAACATGTTACACAGAAAAAATTTAATAAGAAAGAGAGTAGGGTAACTATATAGAGAGGAGTGAACGCGCGGAAGCGATAACACTCATCTGTTTCAATTGAAAATGAAAGAAAGAAAAAGAGTTAAATAAAAATTATTATACTTTTTACATATTGAAGTAATGCAATAGCTCTTAAGTTAACACATAAAACATTGTAATTAACAATAATACGGTGGTATATTCACAGGTCCTGCTAGTTTACATAAATAATATATAGATTATTTAAATTACAGTAATTACGTGTATGTAAAAGCTTCCAGCAATTCTTTTTAAATCAACATAATTCTATTCACAATCATTCAGTCTGTCTCTAGCTTTTATGGGTAAATAGTAGGGCAGACTGGGCTCTTTAACTTTGGTTAGGCAACCAGTCTAGGAGAAGGAAAACTCTGAATTAAAACCTCTTAAATCTCCGCTTGGGGTGGTCACTACTAGAATAGGCTCAAGCCTACTTAGTGATCTATTTTAATTTTTTAAATTTTCTTTTTAATTTTTTATGTGATAGGATAGGAACTTTTGCACATATCAAATATTTTACGAAGTGTTACCGTAAATTATAAAGAAAGAAAAAATGAAGTGGCATAAGGTTATTAAGTGCAGGAATCCGAGACGATTCTAATATAATAGCACAGTTATAAAAAGAAGAAAAAAGATGATTTCAATTCATAACTTTTTTCAATCTAATTCTTAATTCAACTGATTTTCGAAAAATATGAAATGTAGTGTCAAATCTTTTAAAAAAATAAACAATTGAATAAACAAACGTAGCGATCAAAATTTACAGCAAGTTTCAGGACACAAAACTTCGTGTTTAGTATAAGTACCCAATTACTATCAATCAATAGGTCAACTCTATACCAAACCAATTAGTGTTTGTTTTGTTTGTTTGGTAAAATAACACCCGCCATAAAAACGGACGCAAAATTACGCGCGCAAAATAATAGAGGTTGATTATTAATAGCAGTTAATATTTTCAAGTATAGAGAACAAACATGCATACTGTAAATATGAAGTATTCGTGTAATTAATATTAATTTCTTTATTTGTAAAACTTCGGGTGAGAATAATGTATTTTACTTATTCCTTTATTTTTCTAAACTATTTGCTTTTATTATCCAACACAACACAAAATACGCAATGATAAATTCTGCTGTTGGCTATTGATAGCCGTTACCGTGAAAGCCTCGATTATTTATTTATTTATTTTAAGAACAAATATTAGTAGACTAGACAGTGGAATAGGAAATTAAATCCAGTGTATATATTTTTAATTTCTGAACTGGGGTTAATTCTTATTAATAAAAATGAGACTCTAAGGAATACGTTAATTTATTTATAAGTCTTTAAAATAAAATTAATCGACAGCATTAATTGATGTTGTGTATAGATTTTGAAAATTGTTGCTGAATTCAGTCTAATCAAATATTTGATCTCGTTGAATACTTTTATCTATTCAAGGATGAGTGCGAACATTTTTTTAATTATTTGCTTTTTAATAAATGTAAATAAAAACAAAACAAAAAAAAAACAAGTTGTATTGCTTCGTATATCAAAAGTTTTGTTGTTTTTTTTAACAGGTAGGAGGAGACATGAGATATGTACTTCTCGTCATGGTGACATTCCATAGTGAGGCAGCAACTCTCTGTGTTAAATAATAAAACCTCCTACCGTGACGGGACAAGGAAGCAAACCCACTCTTTTCTTTTCTTAAGTTACTTTCTTTTTCTTTTTTCATTTTACTTATTCTTCAAGGATTAAATTTTACTTGTATGCATATATGTTAGAATATGAATGTCAAATCTATTAAATTTGTGGTAACACGCTAAATAGAGGACAACTGCTGATAAGAGTTCAAAATAGAAATGCTTTTATCGCATACCAAACTCTGATTTATCTCCCTTATTCCAAAAATAGAATTTACAAAGAAACGAAACGAAATAAAATAAAATGAAAACCTTAATTCACTAAATGTGCGTCCGTCCGTATAGCTAAAGTCATTTTTATGGAATTGTTAGGGTTATATCCGGAAGGTTTTAATAATGAGATCCTACTCAAACTGGTCTTCAGGTGGGCGTTGTCTTGTATTATCTGTGTTTTACTGTAATTGTAAAAGGGTGTCCGTTTCACAGAACTTACCCACTCTCTAGGTAATCGTTGCTAGAGGCGGATAACTGTCTCTGTATATGCATTTAGGGTTAAACTTGCAAATCGTCGTCAAAATTAAAATGGAAACTTATTTGGTGGTGATCCATGACAGTTTAACTACAGTGTATGAATGTGTCGTGGAGCTGATGAGGACGTCGACCCCGCGAATATTTGTAAAAA
The DNA here is from genome assembly GCA_023376005.1 of Doryteuthis pealeii. Taxonomy (NCBI): domain Eukaryota; kingdom Metazoa; phylum Mollusca; class Cephalopoda; order Myopsida; family Loliginidae; genus Doryteuthis; species Doryteuthis pealeii. The sequence continues at coordinate 66,841,339 of CM042157.1, forward strand.
GAAATCGAATGACACAAACCAAGCAAAGGAGGACAAACAAAGGAGATTTGGTTAACAAGAAAACGGAAATCTTTATTACCGCAGAACTACAGAAGATGAATGTCGAAAGCAGATGGGATATTGGTCGGGTCGTTGATATCTCAGGCCGGGAAGATGTTGGTTGCGTCAGAGGATCGGTTGTGGAGACGACTGGGAATGTGCGCGATGGGCACTGCAGGTCGAGTGTTGATGTCGATCATAGCTGACGTGGTGTGGAGGCTGGAGATATGTTGATGAACCAATGTGAGATGCTGGTAGGTGAGGTCGAATGACATCTCGCCGGAGCAGGAAGGAAAACGTAGTACTTAACAGTAGTGTTGTAGTAGCTGATCGCGCACTACTAGTTGGTAAAGGGTTGACAGAACCGGGGTCGCAAGGCGTTGCAGAACTGGTGAAGGAAATAGCTGGTCGTTGAAGGAAAAGCTGGACAGGAGATGACTGGATCGAAGCTGGATCAGGATCGGCAGTAGTCAGGATCGGTGGGCTGGAACGTGTGCAGTTTGCCAGTATGTTGGGATACTGCAGGAACGTCGGTAGCAAGGTGCGAGAAGCAGAGACCAAGGCGGAGCTGAGCCGAGGCAGGTCTGGTCGTCGGTCAGCTGGAATGTGTGTGCGGTTCGCCAGTGAGTGAGTCGGGATACCGCGGGAGTGTCAACAGCGATGGGACCAAGATGCAACGAACGGGAAGCAGCGACCAAGTCGGAGCCGAAGCGAAGGCAGAAACCGAGGTAACTATGAGTGGGAACCGAGAACCAAGGCAGAGCCGAGGTGAAGGATCAAACCGGAGCTGAAGGTGGCCAGAGAGAGAGAGGCCAGAGGGGAGAAGAGAAGTGGCAGTGGTACTGTAGAGGAAGAGGATGGCTGAGTGGAGTCACGCTGGAAGGCTGGATCAGGGTTGGAAAGGACTGGAGCAGTAGCTAGCTGGCTGGAGGCAGGAGACCAGAGCCAAAGACCAGGAGCCGAGGTGAAGGTGCAAAGTTGTGCTGAGGCCGAGAAGGAGCCAAAGAAAGAAGAGTGAGCATTCTAAATGTTTGCCAGAAGTGGAATCTCGCTCGGAAGCTCACCACAGCTGGACTTTTATTTAGCAACCTAGAGGCAACTTAGGACGGTTTGATCAAGCCACCGGAGTGGCGACCGCTACACGATCCTAAGCGCTCATGCCTAGCCGCAGGGTGTGGGGTAAGCTAAAATCCAGTACACCCGCAAGCGGCGGTGCCACTCAGTCAGTTCTAAAGTTTGGCCTGAAACTCATTTGTTAACGGCAAGAATCCGACGCCACTGCATCAGAGTTCGTGGTGGAAATGCATTTGCAGGCTGTACTAATTCTACGTAGGCGGTATAAAGAAATTATCACTAGCGGCAGTACTCCTAGGTTTGAGTGGAGGTAACCGCGAATGTGGCAGACAGGTTAAGAGTCAAAGAAGTAAAACGAACGACAAGATGTGAATAAAAGACTGTATTAGAAATAAAGAACTTGCAAACTTTAGTCTCATTTGCGCAAATATATATATGTATATAATTGTCACTTAGCTGTTTATCCTTGGATATGGGGTATTAACGCAGCCCCTTGCTACAGCCTTCTGATATAGTTCGGATATAGATGGACTTCTGTTTGTGTCCGACTCCGGTTCTGTTGAAGAATAGTGGGAGCGACCTTTCATTCGGTCCGTTCCCTTTCGTTGCTGGTGCAGAAGAGAGTGAGTCTCACACTTTTGGGTTTACCGCCAAAGTATGCTGACTCATGATTGGCTGGTTTGAAACAGAGGCTCGCAGACAAGGGACGATAACCCCATACCCAGAATTCTTAATAGCGGTTGGAACCGGACTTCTCACAAGACTGAATCCCTGGACCATTTACAGGTTCTTGTTGAAGTCGTTGTTGCTCGGTGCATGTTGTAATGCCCAGAAAAAATGTTTATGCAAGAACGTGCGTATTTCGGGCCATTAGCAAACAGAAGTAAAAGGGGCGAAAGTCTTTTAGTAAGTTTGACCTAGTTCCGCCAGGCCTGAATGCTGATAGAGCAGGTCACTTTGTGCACCTGGTTTTTCTTGAAAGTCAGGGAGAAGTAAAGGGGTGAAGGAAAAGTGAGTGTTTGGAGCATCATAGTAGGACCCTGTGTACGTGATTTGACAAATGAACTTTTTCGCGAATTGGGTTACGGTTTAGGGGTTTGGGGATTAAGGTTGTTTTTAATTACGTATTGCTTTATAAAAAAAAAACAACAAAAAAACTCAAATTACTATATATTTATGTTGAAAAATAATTTTTTTAAAACCAAGTTTAATTGAAATTATACATTGCAATACTAACACAAACAACTGAGACTAATGTGTCTACCGTTGGATTCAATAATTAATTTCAATGGTTAATTAAATCAATATTAGATCAATTGTTAGACTAACACTAGGTCATATCTAAACAAGAATTACGACAAATTACGATAAATAAACAAGAATTACGACGAGCTGGGGTTGTTATTTTGATAGTCACCGGGTAGCGGTTTTTGAGGCAGGAGACCGGGACGCACTTCCTCATAAATAAACAAATATATAGTAAATTTAAGAATTTTAAAAATCTATATATAAATATAGATAAGAGATTTATTTATAACTTTTTACATACTGGGCAACACCAAGTTGCTCTGCTAGTTTGTAATATAGAGTATAATTGATTTATAGATTTGACAAAAGCAACCACTTACTGTTGGCATGGCAACAACTTTATGATAATTTCTATGCAAGTAAAACACAAGGCAAAATTTTCCATTTATTTTATAACTAGAAGTGGCTACCTGGCGTCACCTGGGTAGAGGGATTTTTTTTTAAGTTAGTCTCACAGATCCATTATTACTTATCGTGAGTGAAATCTTTGCTAGTTGCCCCATAAAAATCACCATGGAAATATATAACAATATAGTAAGAAATTTCCATTCAATGTTTTACAATTAAAAAAAAAAAAAATGACATAAATGATGGAATTAATTCAATCAATCAATATTATATTTCAAAAACAACAAAAAAAAAAACATACAAAAAAAAAGAAGATAAACAAAATAACACACTAATGACTTTTCCTTCTGTTACTTTTCAAATTTGAATTTTTAAATATATTCCCAAATATAAATCAAATCTTCATTATTTTTGCTCAAAAACCAAGCCCTGGTGATATTTAATGTGCATATATATTTACTTTGTTGTTAATTGTTTGATTTTAGAAGTTTCCTCCTGACATACATACATACATACAACTGCCTTTTATATATATATAGATAGATTAGGGTGTGGGCACAACATTAAATAGAAAGTTTTATTTTGCCAATATTCAAGTTTTTAGATAATTTTTGAAAAATAAATTGAAGATTAGATTTAGATTTTTAGTGGTAGTTCTAGTAGTCTTTTTCTTTTTAAATAAATAACAAGTTAAATTTCTCATCAATGTCTTCACTGAAAATCAAAATATAGAATACAAAAATGTTTCACATCAAAAAAAAAAAAGGACTACATAAAAATAAGGATTATTAAAAAGCATAGCGTAGTTATTTCCCTTGAGCTGCTAAAAAATAAGATTCTATTTATAGCTAAATTCGTTAAATAAATCTGATAAATGAATAATTCTTCAACTAAAATATTCATTAATCCTATATTTATTTTAATATATATATATATATATATATATATATATATATATATATATATATATAAGTTAAACCTAATGAGTCAGATATACCTACTAATAGTTTCGCTGAGTAGCTCATCTGAGTCAGATTCTTCCCCTGATGAGCTACTAAGCGAAACTATTAGTAGGTATATCTGATTCATTAGGATTAACTTTACTATTTGCTCTACTTAGTTATGGAGCACTTTTTACATTTTAGCTTTAGACAATCCTAGCAGTTTATATCTCTCTCTATATATATCTATATCTATCTATCTATATATAGATAGATAGATAGATAGATATAGATATATATATATATATTAATAAGTCATCCACAGACACGTGTTTCGGTGTTTCACGCCTCTTTAGTGTGGCTAGATACAACTATCCTTGGGTAGGGTCGAACTCAGACTGACCGCATGGTAGTCTGATATCTTATTCCCTCGCCCACTGACAGCTGATGCGGGGAGTGGTGTTTTTAAACTATTAAGTACATAGGAATGTATGTATTTTACAGTCACTGAGAGATCAAATTTCCGGATATATATATATATATATATATATGTATATATATATTTTGTTATAGTGTTAATCGATTTTTTGATTGGTGTGACCCTCTTGGTCTTTTCTTTTTTTAATTTTTTTACCCAGGTGATGTTTGGTAGTATAATTTTACTAATAAATTATTTGCTAGTTTTTTTTTCTTACCACAAGGGTTTACTAACAGAATTAGTATATCATATTTCATAATGAATAAATATATTATATACTATATATATATTGACTCCATCTTCCTGCTACCTTAATTTATATATATATATATATATATATATATATATATATATTTGGGAGAATATGTGCTTAATTGAAGTCGTACCTGATATTTGAAAGTTAATTAATTAATAATTAATTAATTAATTAGGCGGGAATACCTATTTAAATGTAAGGCTAAACAAATCGAGAAAAATCAATCTCTGTATGTACATTTCGGCCTATTAGGCCTCATCAGCAGAGCTATAGATAGAAAGACTGCCTTGTGCGGGATTCGAAACCCAACTGTCAAGCTGACAGGCGAAGACCGTAACTCCTACACCAAACGGACTCTCTTAGATTTTTCGTTTTGTTTAGAAGTAGGTTCCTATTCCTCTTATAGTGACAGTATGATAAGTAAATACACATTAGTGATGTGTTTATGATATGGCTTTTTTTTTTTTTAGCCTACTATATATATATATATATATATATATATATATATATATATATGCAACACCACCTCAAGAGTAAATGCAACCATGCCTCTCCTGGTCTTGATGGTGTGAAGTACCTGCTTCTCATATGTGACGGGTACTTCCTTCTGCACCAGCTATCTCTCTTTTTTCAATTTTGTATGAACAATGGTGCTACCCCAGAACAGTGGAAAACTGCTAGTGTAATTCTGCTGTTCAAAAAGGGTGACTGTACATCCCCTGTCAACTATCATCCAATCAGTCTTACTAGTTACATTGCCAAGCTGGTGGAATCCTGCATTAGAGAAAGACTTTGGAATTTCTGTCATAGTCTTATCCAACTGTCCCAGTTTGGATTTATCCCAAACTCCAGCTGTTGTGATCAACTTATTGAGTTTCTAGAAGACATCACCCAGATCACTGATAGTGGCTCATGAGTGGACATTGACTTTGCTAAGGCCTTCAATTCTGTCTGCACAAAAGACTTATGGCAAAACTCTCTGCAATGGGTGTAAAGGATGATCTTCTTAACTGGTTAAAGTCCTTCTTTCTCAACCAGAGAGAGGTAGTTATAGTTCTTAGGCAACACTCCTCACCGTATGAGATGTCATCTGGTGTACCAAAGGGATCTGTTCTTGGCCCCCTTTTGTTTGTTGTGTATATTAATGACATAGATGCCAACTTAAGGAATGCCACAGTACTGAATTATGCCAATGACATCAAGCTGTACCTTGAGATCAAAAAGACAGATCCTGAATGCTACAGATCTTTCTTACAGTCATACCTGGACACAGTGCAGCAATGGATCACTGACTGGCAACTGAAGCTGGCTATAGACAAATGTACCACCATGTATTTTGGGAGGAAAACCCCATCGTACTCATACTCCCTCCACAACACTGATATCAAGAAATCTCCTTGTGAACGTGATTTGGATATTACTGTCGGCAAGTAACTTCTAAAATTAAAAAGCCATTGACAAATTATCTATCTATACATATATAAAGAGTTGTGTTTATGTGTATATCAGGAGGAAACTTCAAAAATAAAACAATTAACGACAAAATAAATATATATACACATTAAATATCACCAGGGTTTGGTTTTTGAGCAAAAATAATAGAGATTTGATTCATATTCGTGAAGATAATTAAAAAATAAAATTTAAATGATAACAGCATGGATTTTTTTTTTCATTTAATATTTTAGATAGTAGACATTAGCATTTCTTTTCAGAGTGGTTGGATCAATGCAAGGTCTATTTTTTTACATAGGGACTTAAATGGGGCATCCCACGAGGATTCAACTCACAATTCAGTAATAATGGATCTGCAGGACTAACTTAAAAGAATCCCCTTCTACCCAGGCGATGCCGGGGAACCGCTGGTAGTCATCTCTCTGATAAGATAAAGTGAGAATTCTCCCAAGTTGTAGCCTTGACAGTACTATTGTACGCTTGGACTTTAACGAAAGATTTAAGGAAAAAGCTGGATGGGAACAACACAAGAATGCTGTGTGCTGTCTTAAATAAATCTTCGAAGATTCGTAGGGTACCCACCCCCACAAAAAAACAGCTGTATGGCCACTTATTCCTATCATACAAACCCTCCAAGTAAGACAAATAAGACACACTGGACACTGCTGGAGCATTAAGGATGAGCTCATAAGTGATCTTCTCCAGTTGACATTTACACATGGACACACCAGTGTAGGCTGACCAGTAAAAACCAACATCAATCAGATCTGTGCGGATTCTGGATGTCACGTGGAAGACCTGCCAGGAGTGATGATTGATAGGACAGGTGGCGAGAGAGAGAGAGTCATGGGGGTCTGTGCTGCTAACGCAACTTGATGATGATGATGATGATGATATTTGTTATTTCATGTAGCTTATATAAAATTTTATTCTGTATTTGAACTATACCATTTCATATAAACTGTTGAAGAGTAGCTAGCACCCCTTCAACACTCTACCAGATGGCTTGGCTCATAGCATTAAATAGTCTACGATTAAGGACTTTAATGGTTGATTAATAAGCTGATTAATATTCAGACTGATTTTACTGTGTTTGGCTATACTGCATTTGACCCTCCTCTATTCCTTGTAAGTTGTCTTGTAACTTATTGTTCTGTGTTTGTGTATGTATTCGTTTGGCTATACCGCATTTGACCCTCCTCTATTCCTTGTAAGTTGTCTTGTTAATCGTGTTGTAACTTATTGTTCTGTGTTCGTGTATGTATCTGTTAGCACCGGATACTGGTGCTGAATAAATATACCAAGTACTCAATTTCTTCTGTGTATCATTTCACCTCGATGATACAACATAAACATTATGGTACACAAGAGTACACCTATTTCTTTTCACCCTGTTGACTGGGGCAGTAGAATACCCCAATTGCATCTCTGTAGTAGGTAAGACCCCCCTCCCAATGGGTCCACCTGTCATCCTGATAACAGGATTGTGTTGCCTGAGTAATCTGTGACCCAGGTACTAAGTGGTCCCATAACATGCAACACTCCACTTTGGCCCTTACTTGAGCTATAGACAAAGAATCAGAGAGACCCCATCTGATCAATTGAATGGTCATGCCAGACTCTAACACCTACGTGATTATTTTGACTGTATTCTTCAAATTGCTCTTATGGCAAGACCCCAACCCTTTTTATCATATAAGTATGAGAAGGCGGTAGCTAAGGTTCCACAATAATTAATTCTACCAGTTTATCAATACACATGAAGTTAATGAATTATTTTACCAGTTTATATACGCATGAAGTTAATGAATTATTTTACCAGTTATCAATACGCAATGTACCAGTTTATCAATACGCATGAAGTTAATGAATTATTTCTACCAGTTTATCAATACGCATGAAGTTAATGAATTATTTCTACCAGTTTATTTACCAGTTTATCAATACGCATGAAGTTAATGAATTATTTTACCAGTTTATCAATACGCATGTTAACGATCTACCAGTTTGTCAATACACATGACGTTAACGAATTATTTCTACCAGTTTGTCAATACACATGACGTTAACGAATTATTTCTACCAGTTTATCAATATGCATGAGGTTAATGAATTATTTCTACCAGTTTATCAATACACATGAGGTTAATGAATTATTTCTACCAGTTTATCAATACGCATGAAGTTAATGAATTATTTCTACCAGTTTGTCAATACACATGACGTTAACAAATTATTTCTACCAGTTTATCAATACACATGACGTTAATTATTTCTACCAGTTTGTCAATACACATGACGTTAACAAATTATTTCTACCAGTTTATCAATACACATGACGTTTTATTTCTACCAGTTTATCAATACACATGAAGTTAATGAATTATTTCTACCAGTTTATAAAACCAAACCAAACAAATATTTACCTACAAACTATCTGCTTAAAAATCTTATATACAATTTTTAAAAAAAAAAAAAACACAAGATTTGGCATTAAATACCCCACAAGGGTTGATACGTCATTAAACAAAATAACCAACTAACCAGCCAACATATTTCTTTACAAAACAAAACAAAAATGAATTTCTTTCAAATTTACCCACAGCAGTTTTCCTATTCGTAATTTGTAACATAAATCCATGAAAAGGAATTTTACAAAATTTAATTAAAAATTATTTTATTTTTTGTAATTTTTCAAATTATGAATATAATACATGTTATATATAGTAGCAAGAATATACACTGTCTAGGCATAGATTTTTAAGTTTTAATGTAATGAAATATATTATATTAGAAAGACTAACAAAATTAAATACGGACACATATAAAAGATTATACTTATCTATTATCTATCTATTATTATACTAAAGCTGAGATTTTGAGCTTTCAATCCCTAAAGGCTTTTTTGCTGGTGACCTTGATCACACGAAATTTGTCCTAAATTATTCCTTAGTTTTAGTATTACTAAATGTTTGAAAAAAATCCAATTTAATTGGTTCTAATTAGTCGTAATTTGCAATTAAGTCAAATCTTGACCCGTCTCTGTCTTTACATTATACATAACTCTCTTTTTTAATCTCTATATGCCAGTGAAGGGGAGTGAAATTGATCACAACATGTAATAGCAGCCCCCCCCTCTTCCAACACCCTCTCAGTAGAGTCCTTTGCTTGTCTTACATTATACATAACTCTCTTTTCCTCTCTATACGAGACTGAAGGGGAAATAAGCAATAAAATTCTAATGTCTATTTCAACTTAAAACTAGATCAATTCGTTTTTTTTAATACAATTCTGACCCCCACATTTGAAAAAAAATGTACCAAAACACAGGGAAATATTCAATTTTAATTCAAATTTCAGTGTTTGTGAATTTTTTCAAGTCACTTAACTTTGACCTCCGTTTTTCGGGTGCAAAATATCGGTGTGTATATATGTGATTGATACTATTTTCTGCATAAATAAAAAGACTAAAGACAGAAGGTGTGAATAGAAGATAAAAGTTTTTTTTTGGTACTCTTCACGGAGAACCATCCAGGCCCCCTGCCTCAAAAAATGCTTGCCGGTGGCTGCTGAAAAAGAAAGAGAAAACACCAGCTACGATTGAAATCTGTAGCCGAGGCGGTGTTACTTGAATAAAAAAACTCGAGTTAGGGTTTGGGTTTGAGGTTGGGGTTGGTGTTTAGGGTTAGTTTAATGGGAAAATAAATAATTTTGGCTCTGTTTTTTGCTAACCCAGAAAAAACAGAACCCAGAAATTTTGTAATAAAACTGTTAATTTTAACTAGAGGTGGGGTTAGGGTTTAAAGTTTAGTGTTGGGGTTGGGTTTTCGGGAAAAATGCCCTAAGTTGGTTGTTTTTTTTTTTTTGCAAGTGACACCACCTCGTCTATGGACTTCAATCGTAGCTGTTGTTTTTTTTTCAGCAGCCACCAGCTAGCATTTTTTGATTCAGGAGGCGGGACGGTTCTCCGCGAAGAGTACTATTTTTTTAAAAAGAATCTGCTCGAGTAGTAAATAAGTACCGAAAATTGAAAAATAAAATGAAAATAAAAAATAATTTTTGGAGTATTATTTGGGTAATATTTATGGAGTTCTGTCCTGGAATCCTGCCTCAAAAACTGCTAGCCAGTGACTGCTGAAAAAAAACACCAGCTACGATTGAAGTCCGTAGCCAAGTGGGGTAAAAAAAAAATAGTTAGGGTTTGGGGCTGGGGTTGGGGTTTAGGGTTAGTTTAATGGAAAATAAATAATTTGGGTGACCCAGGAAAAACAGAACTACAAATTTTGTAATAAAACTTAATTTTAACTAGGGGGGGGTCGGGGTTGGGTTTTCAGTAAAAACGCCCTAAGTTGTTTTGGGGGGGGGTTCAAGTGATACCGCTTTGGCTACGGACTTCAATCGTAGCTGGTGTTGTTTTTTCAGCAGTCTGCGGCTAGCAGTTTTTGAGGCAGGAGGCCAGGATGGAACTCTGCAAAGATTACTATTATTTATATTATTCAGACTATTGTCCTCATCTTCATTGTTATCTGTACAACATTTCAGCCGATGTGCCCTCTGGACTTCTTCAGGTATTTCTTGTCGGACACAGGAACCTTCTTGTAATAGGGAGCCATCACGGAACTTTGAACCTAACCCTTTATTCAGCCCATGGGGTATCCTGTTCTCATTCCACTAACCATAGCTGGGGTACAGGTGTTAAGCTATGTTAATTATTATTCTATGTTACTGATGCCCCTGACCAGGACTGAACCTGCAGTCTAGAGATAACTGTCATTTAGAACTGTCTTAACCTAACTCCTTTATCTACTAGGTTATGTGTCTAATTGGACAATCCAGTGTGAATTTTTTTTCAATCGCAAAAGTTACAATTTATTTTGTAAAAACGGATTTTAAGTAGCGTCTTGGTAGGCATCGTGATCGAAATTGACCGAAAACATTATTTTAAATGTATCAAAAATAAATTACACGTGTAATATTATTTTGCTTTTTTACTGATGCTCATTATGTTACTTTTTCGACTTAGAGAAAAATTTGACCTTAAATAATCGGTTTAATAAATTTTAATTCGTTTTTAAAATGAAAAGCAGACGATATTTTGGCAGATCCTACTCTTTTTCCTAATCCCAATCATCTACCGAGAGCTTAACGGGTGACCCAACGGGTCACTTTTTGTCTAGTTTTTATATATATTTTAATTAGTTTCAAAATTAAATCATTCATCAGATTGATTTTAATTATGAATATAATGCATGTTATATATAATAGCAAGAATATGCGCCGTCTGGGCATAGATTTTTAAGTTTTAATGTAATGAAATATATTATATTAGAAAGACTAAAAAAATTAAATAAGAACACATATAAAAAGATTATACTTATTTTTATATATATTTTAATTAGTTTCAAAATGAAATCATTCAGCAGATTGATTTTAATGTTAGAGAATAAAACAGCAATATTAGAGATCAATAACAGCAAGTATTTATTTATTAAACCCAGTTTTGTTAAAACCAGTATGCAAATTGACCACACCATATATCATGTAAACCTTTATTTCTTAGTGATATATAAGAAACATTGCAGGATTTTAAACGCACTATTAACATGGGCTGTTTTGAGGCAAATCTAACTCAGATTTTCATAGAGACATTGTTAATGAATAAGATTTATTGTATTTGTTAATGATTTTGAGTATAAATTAAAAACTCATTGATAAACTAAAGGAATTCCTGAGGGTATTGTGATGAAAGGGCCGGTTTAGCTCAGTTCGGCTAGGAATCACAAGGTTCTTGGTTCAATACCGGCCCTCGCCAACTCAGCATATGAGTAGCACAGGGATCTGTGCAGTAAAGTGAGGAGTTGATGGTAGGTTGTGGTGCTCCACCTCAGATGCTAAAATAATCTCCTTGGTCTAGCGCTAGTGAAAAGGGGATAAACTCCCTCGCTGTCTGGCTGATACCGACATTAGGCCGCCCCAACGACTTTACTCTACTTACTATTGTGATAATAATAATGAAATTTATTGTGTACAGTGTTCAGGTGCACCACAACTCATCAAAGTCTCATGTCTAGTACACAGAATAATGTATTAGTGTCAGGAACATGAACAGTTTACAGTAATAATATGCATGTATGTGTGCGCATGTGAGCTTATGTGTGTGGAGAGGGGCATCAGGTATGGTGTTGGCGGACTACAGGAAGCATGGATGCCTTGAAAGACGCAGTGTTTTGGCAGCCTATAACGGACGTGGGTAGCTTATTCCATGCCTCGACAATTCTGAGCATGAAAAAATGTTTTGTGATGAAAGCAATGACATAGTTTCAGTTACAGACAGATACTGAATATCCATTATAATAAGAAGATACTGTTTGTATATGTGCTAAATGATGATAATTTAAATAAAATTATTATTCTTTTAATCCCTAATTTGATATTTTAGTGATTAAGGCATAAATATTGTAAGATAAAGAAACTAGGTTTGTTTTTATATAATAAAAATCAGTTTGTTATTTTTTTATTATGTAAAAAGTTGCTAAATCATAAAAAATAACAAACTATTTTTAAATGAATGTTACATCTAAGAAAATAATTATATCTGTTTTAAGTATTAGAGCATGTAAAATATAGGTCTGCGCATGTGTGTGTGTGTGAGAGAGAGAGGAGGGGATAGAGAGATGTAAAGTATAAGTCTTTTTATATATGTGTGTGTGTGTGTGTGTGTATGTGTGTGAGTGTGAAGAGAGAGAGAGAGTATGAGAATAGAGAGATGCAAATTATGTCTTTTTATATGTGGGTGTCTATGCGAGGGAAGAGAGAGACAGAGAGAGAGTGTGGGAATAGAGAGTTGCAAAGTATAGGTCTTTTTTGTGTGTGTGTGTGTGTGTGAGAGAGAGAGAGAGAAAGAGAAAGAGAAAGAAGAGAGAGAGGGTGGAATAGAGATGCAAAGTATAAGTCTCTTATATATATGAGTGTATGTGTGTCTGAGAGAGAGAGAGAGAGAGAGAAAATAAAGAGGCGCAAAATATAAGTCTCTTATATGTGTGTGTGTGTGTGTAAGAGAGAGACAGAGAGAAAAAGAGAGAGAGGGGTGTGGCTAGAGAAATGCAAAGTATGTCTCTTTATATGTGTTTGAGAAAGAGAGAGGAAAGAGAGAGTGAGAGAGAGGGGGAAGAGAGGGAGAGGGGGAAGAGAGAGAGAGAGGGGGTGTAATAGAGAGAGATTAACTTAGAAGTGTAGAAATTATTAAGAAATGCACAGAAACTATTTCCGCCCCCCCCCACACACACACCTAATCTAATATTCAAATTGAACTTTTCAGTCCCAACAAAAACAGATAAGTAGTCATGTATATAAAATATCATTGGCTATAAACTTACATTACCCCCATCAGTGGATTTTCTACTCTACTAAATTTTTATTCATTTTGTCAATAATATATGCTGAAAAGTATTTTTCAACATAAACTCTAAAAAAATAACCACAATCTGCTTTTTTATTTGTCTGAATCTTTGAGATGAGATTTGAGAATTTGGAATATTTGGATTTTTGGGACTGTTGTCCTTAACTTTATTGTTATATTCAAAGCCTCCATGCTTCCTGTAGTCTGCTGACACTATACCTGATGCCCCTCTCCACACACATATGCACACATGCGTACACATACATGCATATTACTACTGTAAACTGGTCATGTTCCTGACACTAATACATTATTCTGTGTACTAGACATGAGACTTTGATGAGTTGTGGGGCACCTGAGCACTGTACACAATAAATTTCATTATTATCATTATATATATATTATATATATTATATATATATATACCCAACATTTTGGTCAATGTGCCCTCTAGCCTTCTTCAGGTGTTTTTTGTCAAACTCAGGAGTTCTCTTTGAACTCGGGAACCTTCTTCTCGGACTCATAGCGCAACAGATATAGGAGTTTACAGTTTCTAAGGGACAATCATCTGTAGGCTGCAGGTTCAATCCTGACCATGGTCAATAGTAAAATAAAATACTTAACATAGCTTAATACTTGTACCCAGTCATGGTTAGCAGAATGAGAACAGTCTACCCAGGTGGATTGAATGAAGAGTTTGGTTCAAAGTTTTGTGAATAAATTTTCTTGTCAATCTTTGGTGTCTTTATATCATAACCAGGAGTTGGTTACGATATAAAGACACCAAAGATTGACAAAAAAATTTATTTCTAAAACAGATTTTTTAATTTTTTAAAAACATTTTTTTAAGTGATGGCTCCCGATTATGACAAGAAGCTTCCTGAGTTTGAAAAGAAGGTTCCTAAGTTTGACAAGAAATACCTGAAGAAGGCTGGAGGGCACATCATCCGAAACGTTGTATAGATATCAATAAAGATGAGGACAATAGTCCGAATAATCCAAATAATACTAATTTTTTTAAGCGATGCTATTTTTTAATTCTTATATTTTTAATTCTTATAAAGATACCTACTGCTAGAATCTGACAGACATTTTTTTCAAATCTCTCTCTTTCTCTCTCTCTCTCTCTCTCTCTCTCTCTATATATATATATATATATATATATATAATGGCTGTCAACTCGTGTTCGAGTAAGACCATTTCCTGTTTTTTTGGGTTTTTTATCATCATAGTTAGGTGCCAGTAGTATTTGACACTCTATCCTTGTGTTTTCTCAGATGACTCACCAGGCCAACCCTGGAGAGACTTACTCTTCCACATAAACTATATATTGGAACTTCTCCACTTTGAATGTTGCTGGGCTGAAAATTACCCTTTCTAATAGCCCGCTTCAATTTTTGGTGTTTTAATTCGTATATATATATATATAATTATATATTAATTATTTAATTAATTAACTTCCAAAATTAGGTACGACTTCAATTAAGCACATATTCTCCCAAAAATTGTCAGCTAAAAAAAGCCATATCAAAAACACATCGTTTGTGTATTTACTTCTCATATATATATATATATATATATATATATATATATACCCATGACCAGACTAAAAGGATTTGAAGACCACCAGAGAATTAGAGAGGAGGAGGGGAGAGAAGTTAATGTTAGCAAGAAAACAAGCAAAGAATTCATGTATTAGAATATTTATTTATCTTAGGAATTGATTTCTTTTTTTAACATTTAAGATATTATTTCAAAAGATGTAACCCTAAACTTGTGAGTGTTTTGAAACATGATTTAATTTTCCTAAAGGCTAGTTTTTGTAATTACTCATGAATGAAGACTTCCAAAAATCGATTGATTTTTAATTATTGAATTATATCATTTAATCAGTAAAAATCAAAAACTAAATTTTGTACTTTTCCTTATTATAAACATATTAATGCGTATGTATGATTTTGGTGCTCAGTGTCATCTTCTATCTGAGTTATAAGTCAACACGTACATACCAAAACAGACGGGACGTTTTATATATATATATATATATATATATATATATATATATATGTGTGTGTGGGCAATTCCATGTCAAATCATCCAGACAAAAGTAAAATTGTCGCTCACCCCCTTACCAATTTTTAGGAGTAGAAAAGCTCTTGAACTCATTTTACAGACAAAAATAGATTACAAAAAGGCACCATTTTTCGTGATCCCCCTCAAATTTGGAGAGCTAAAAGTCAACATAACTCCGCCAATTCTTGGAATCGGAAGCTCAAATTTTGGGGAATTACCAACTTTAACATTGTCCACACCTGTACAAAATTTCAGAAAAATTGAAGGGGGTGGGTGACATGGCCTGGATGATTTGACATATATATATATATATATATATGAGAGAATGCAAACAGTTTGTTTTGATATGGCGATAGCCAACAATTTTTATGAGAATATGTGCTTAATTGAAGTCATACCTAATTTGAAAATTAATTAGTTGATAATTAATGAATTAGGCGAATATATCTGTTCAAATGTAAGGCATAAACAAATCAAGAAAAAGTCAATCTCTGTATGTACATTTCGGCCTATTATGCCTCATCAGCAGAGTTATAGACTGGAAGCCGCTTTGTGTGTGATTCGAACCCTAACTGCCAGGCGGGATTTCTAACCATTACACTAGCTGGTTTTCCCAGATTTCTTCTTTTGTTTTTAAACTGATATATCCTACATTTTTTTGAGACTTGCTGAACGACAGTATGAGAGTACGCAAACAGTTTGTTTTGATATGGCGATAGCCAACCATTTTTGGGAGAATATGTGCTTAATTAAAGTCATACCTAATTTGAAAGTTAATTAGTTGATAATTAATGAATTAGGCGAATATATATATATATATATATATATATATATATATGTGTGTGTGTGTGTGTATTTGGGCAGCATTCTTTCATTTATACATGTAGAGTTAAACAAAAGGCATATCTCCTGTTTAACAATTTTATTTGTGATCTTTTCCAATTTTCTGGCCAACTTTTTAATGTCTGGGTGGAATTGATGGATAAGTCCAAAGTTCAGTTCCTGAGTATCTTCGGCACTTAGCGCAACAGATAAGGAGTTTACAGTTTCTAAGGGACAATCATCTGTAGGCTGCAGGTTCAATCCTGACCATGGTCAATAGTTTATACTTCATTTTCGATATATATATTTTTAATTAGTTTTCAAAATGAAATCATTCATCAGATTGATTTTAATGTTAGAGAATAAAACAGCAATATTAGAGATCAATAACAGCAAGTATTTATTTATTAAACCCAGTTTTGTTAAAACCAGTATGCAAATTGACCACACCATATATCATGTAAACCTTTATTTCTTAGTGATATATAAGAAACATTGCAGGATTTTAAACGCACTATTAACATGGGCTGTTTTGAGGCAAATCTAACTCAGATTTTCATAGAGACATTGTTAATGAATAAGATTTATTGTATTTGTTAATGATTTGAGTATAATTAAAACTCATTGATAAACTAAAGGAATTCCTGAGGGTATTGTGATGAAAGGGCCGGTTTAGCTCAGTTCGGCTAGGAATCACAAGGTTCTTGGTTCGATACCGGCCCTCGCCAACTCAGCATATGAGTAGCACAGGGATCTGTGCAGTAAAGTGAGGAGTTGATGGTAGGTTGTGGTGCTCCACCTCAGATGCTAAAATAATCTCCTTGGTCTAGCGCTAGTGAAAAGGGGATAAACTCCCTCACTGTCTGGCTGATACTGACATTAGGCCGCACCAACGACTTTACTCTACTTATTGTGTACAGTGTTCAGGTGCACCACAACTCATCAAAGTCTCATGTCTAGTACACAGAATAATGTATTAGTGTCAGGAACATGAACAGTTTACAGTAATAATATGCATGTATGCGTGCGCATGTGAGCTTATGTGTGTGGAGAGGGGCATCAGGTATGGTGTTGGCGGACTACAGGAAGCATGGATGCCTTGAAAGACGCAGTGTTTTGGCAGCCTATAACGGACGTGGGTAGCTTATTCCATGCCTCGACAATTCTGAGCATGAAAAAATGTTTTGTGATGAAAGCAATGACATAGTTTCAGTTACAGACAGATACTGAATATCCATTATAATAAGAAGATACTGTTTGTATATGTGCTAAATGATGATAATTTAAATAAAATTATTATTCTTTTAATCCCTAATTTGATATTTTAGTGATTAAGGCATAAATATTGTAAGATAAAGAAACTAGGTTTGTTTTTATATAATAAAAATCAGTTTGTTATTTTTTTATTATGTAAAAAGTTGCTAAATCATAAAAAATAACAAACTATTTTTAAATGAATGTTTCATCTAAGAAAATAATTATATCTGTTTTAAGTATTAGAGCATGTAAAATATAGGTCTGCGCATGTGTGTGTGTGTGTGAGAGAGAGAGGAGGGGATAGAGAGATGTAAAGTATAAGTCTTTTTATATATGTGTGTGTGTGTGTGTGTGTGTGTGAGTGTGAAGAGAGAGAGAGAGAGAGTATGAGAATAGAGAGATGCAAATTATGTCTTTTTATATGTGGGTGTCTATGTGAGGGAAGAGAGAGACAGAGAGAGAGTGTGGGAATAGAGAGTTGCAAAGTATAGGTCTTTTTTTTTTTGTGTGTGTGTGTGTGTGTGTGTGAGAGAGAGAGAGAGAGAGAAAGAGAAAGAAGAGAGAGAGAGGGGGTGGGAATAGAGATGCAAAGTATAAGTCTCTTTATATATATGAGTGTATGTGTGTGTCTGAGAGAGAGAGAGAGAAATAAAGAGGCGCAAAATATAAGTCTCTTTATATGTGTGTGTGTGTGTGTGAGAGAGAGACAGAGAGAAAAAGAGAGAGAGGGGTGTGGCTAGAGAAATGCAAAGTATGTCTCTTTATATGTGTTTGAGAAAGAGAGAGGGAAAGAGAGAGTGAGAGAGAGGGGAAGAGAGAGAGGGGGTGTAATAGAGAGAGAGATTAACTTAGAAGTGTAGAAATTATTAAGAAATGCACAGAAACTATTTCCGCCCCCCCCCCCACACACACACACCTAATCTAATATTCAAATTGAACTTTTCAGTCCCAACAAAGACAGATAAGTAGTCATGTATACAAAATATCATTGGCTATAAACTTACATTACCCCCAATCAGTGGATTTTCTACTCTACTAAATTTTTATTCCTTTTGTCAATAATATATGCTGAAAAGTATTTTTCAACATAAACTATAAAAAAATGCTTTTTTATTTGTCTGAATCTTTGAGATGAGATTTGAGAATTTGGAATATTTGGATTTTTGGGACTGTTGTCCTCAACTTTATTGTTATATTCAAAGCCTCCATGCTTCCTGTAATCTGCTGACACTATACCTGATGCCCCTCTCCACACACATATGCACACATGTGCACACATACATGCATATTACTACTGTAAACTGGTCATGTTCCTGACACTAATACATTATTCTGTGTACTAGACATGAGACTTTGATGAGTTGTGGTGCACCTGAGCACTTTACACAATAAATTTCATTATATCATTATATATATATACCCAACATTTTGGTCAATGTCCCCTCTAGCCTTCTTCAGGTGTTTTTTGTCAAACTCAGGAGTTCTCTTTGAACTCGGGAACCTTCTTCTTGGACTCATAGCGCAACAGATATAGGAGTTTACAGTTTCTAAGGGACAATCATCTGTAGGCTGCAGGTTCAATCCTGACCATGGTCAATAGTAAAATAAAATACTTAACATAGCTTAATACTTGTACCCAGTCATGATTAGCAGAATGAGAACAGTCTACCCATGTGGATTGAATGAAGAGTTTGGTTCAAAGTTTTGTGAATAAATTTTCTTGTCAATCTTTGGTGTTGGTTATGATATAAAGACACCAAAGATTGACAAGAAAATTTATTTCTAAAACAGATTTTTAAATTTTTTTTAAACATTTTTTTAAATGATGGCTCCCGATTATGACAAGAAGCTTCCTGAGTTCGAAAAGAAGGTTCTAGAGTTTGAAAAGAAGGTTCCCAAGTTTGACAAGAAATACCTGAAGAAGGCTGGAAGGCACATCGTCCAAAACGTTGTATAGATATCAATAAAAATGAGGGCAATAGTCTGAATAATCCAAATAATACTAATTTTTTTAAGCGATGCTATTTTTTAATTCTTATAAAGATACCTACTGCTAGAATCTGACAGATATTTTTTTCAAATCTCTCTCTCTCTCTCTCTCTCTCTATATATATATATATATATATATATATATATATATATATGATAATGGCTGTCAACTCGTGTTCGAGTAAGACCATTTCCTGTTTTTTTTGTTTTTTTATCATCATAGTTAGGTGCCAGTAGCATTTGACACTCTATCCTTGTGTTTTCTCAGATGACTCACCAGGCCAGCCCTGGAGAGACATACTCTTCCACATAAACTACACGTTGGAACTTTGAATGTCGCTGGGCTGAAAATTACCCTTTCTAATAGCCCGCTTCAATTTTTGGTGTTTTAATTCATATATATATATATATATATATATATATATATATATATATATATATACCCATGACCAGACTAAAAGGATTTGAAGACCACCAGAGAATTAGAGAAGAAGGGGGGAGAGAAGTTAATGTTAGCAAGAAAACAAGCAAAGAATTCATGTATTAGAATATTTATTTATCTTAGGAATTGATTTCTTTTTTTTAACATTTAAAATATTATTTCAAAAGATGTAACCCTAAACTTGTGAGTGTTTTGAAACATAATTTAATTTTCCTAAAGGCTAGTTTTTGTAATTACTCATGAATGAAGACTTCCAAAAATCGATTGATTTTTAATTATTGAATTATATCATTTAATCAGTAAAAATCAAAAACTAAATTTTGTACTTTTCCTTATTATAAACATATTAATGCGTATGTATGATTTTGGTGCTCAGTGTCATCTTCTATCTGAGTTATAAGTCAACACGTACATACCAAAACAGACGGGACGTTTTTATATATATATATATATATATATATATATATATATATATATATATATGTGTGTGTGTGGGCAATTCCATGTCAAATCATCCAGACAAAAGTAAAATTGTCGCTCACCCCCTTACCAATTTTTAGGAGTAGGAAAGCTCTTGAACTCATTTTACAGACAAAAATAGATTACAAAAAGGAACCATTTTTCGTGATCCCCCTCAAATTTGGAGAGCTAAAACTCAACATAATTCCGCCAATTCTTGGAATCGGAAGCTCAAATTTTGGGGAATTACCAACTTTAACATTGTCCACACCTGTACAAAATTTCAGAAAAATTGAAGGGGGTGGGTGACATGGCCTGGATGATTTGACATATATATATATATATATGAGAGAATGCAAACAGTTTGTTTTGATATGGCGATAGCCGACAATTTTTAGGAGAATATGTGCTTAACTGAAGTCATACCTAATTTGAAAATTAATTAGTTGATAATTAATGAATTAGGCGAATATATCTGTTCAAATGTAAGGCATAAATAAATCGAGAAAAAGTCGATCTCTGTATGTACATTTCGGCCTATTATGCCTCATCAGCAGAGTTATAGACTGGAAGCCGCTTTGTGTGTGATTCAAACCCTAACTGCCAGGTGGGGATTCTAACCATTACACTAGCTGGTTTTCCCAGATTTTTTCTTTTGTTTTTAAACTGATATATCCTACATTTTTTTTAGACTTGCTGAACGACAGTATGAGAGTACGCAAACAGTTTGTTTTGATATGGCGATAGCCAACAATTTTTGGGAGAATATGTGCTTAATTAAAGTCATGCCTAATTTGAAAGTTAATTAGTTGATAATTAATGAATTAGGCGAATATATATATATATATATATATATATATATGTGTGTGTGTGTGTGTATTTGGGCAGCATTCTTTCATTTATACATGTAGAGTTAAACAAAAGGCATATCTCCTGTTTAACAATTTTAT
This sequence comes from Doryteuthis pealeii, assembly GCA_023376005.1. Classification (NCBI taxonomy): domain Eukaryota; kingdom Metazoa; phylum Mollusca; class Cephalopoda; order Myopsida; family Loliginidae; genus Doryteuthis; species Doryteuthis pealeii. The sequence goes on from CM042157.1 coordinate 66,862,629, forward strand.
TTGTGATCTTTTCCAATTTTCTGGCCAACTTTTTAATGTCTGGGTGGAATTGATGGATAAGTCCAAAGTTCAGTTCCCGAGTACTTTCGGCACTTCGAAGCGCCATCATCAGGGGTGATGTATTCCAGTTTTTTTTTTGTTTTATATATATATATATATATATATATATATATATATGAGTAAGAAAAGGTGGAATGAAAACATCACACAATGCTGTTAAAGAAGAAAACAATTTATAATATAATCATAGCTGATATTGATCAATATTTCGATTTTACAAAAATCATCATCAGAGCTCATTCACTCCCGTAGTTGTTTGGGTCGGAGAGGAAAGTCAAAATGAGTTTACAAAACAAAAAAACCTTAATACTGCAAAAAACGAAAGACGTTACAATATTCACCAACGTGGGCATTTCGTGCCATATATATGTCGGTCATGTCTCATGTATATCTTTTGTCAACAAATTTAGTGAATTTTTGAGATGTTGGCAACAAGACGGAACAATTTAAACGGAAGGGGATGGGTGTTAAGAAATGTGACGGTTGGAATTCAAAAGACTTTTAGTAAAGGAATTTTTTTACGATTAATTGTTTTTATTATTTAAATTTTATTTTTATTTTTAAGTTCTGTAATTCATAAATGATTAGATATTTACTGTAATTAGTTTTTATATATAAAGTGAAAAAGTTATGAGCGGAATATGTTAATATTTTAGAAAAGGGGTTTTTATATATTTTTATTTTACGATTAATTATTTTTAAATTTCTAATTATTATTATTATTAAGTTCTGTATTTAATAAATGATTAAATATTTATTGTGTTTTGTTTTTATATATAAAGTAAAAAAGGTTATGGGCGGAATTGGTTATTATTTTATATAATGTTAAGCGATTTGGATCTAATGTAAGGTATTATTTTAAACCGAAAAACAAAAACAAAACGGAAAAGATCTTATTCATAAAACAAAATATATATATATATATATATATATATATACACATATGGAGAAATGTAGAACAAACATGGAATGTTACAAACATGGGATGTTACAATGGATAGAAATTTATTAGTCGTAGTGTTGATGTTCAAACATTTCAGTTTATAATAAAGAAACCTTCTTTGGGACAAATTGAAAATAGTCAAGGAGAAAAAAAGATTTATGTTGTTAAAAAGATGATGGATGTTTTTACTGCATTCAGTTTGGAAAATGTGTAGAAAAGGCTTGTTAACCATTCATTGATTAGCTTTCATAATTGAATATTAATGACGTGATTGGTACATGGGAAAGTGAAAATCAAAATGTGATTGGAACACGTGAAGTCAAAAATCCAAGACATGATTGGTCCACGAGTAGATGTTGAAAAGGTGTGACGTATTCCATATCGATGCCAATGTATAAAAAACGAGAGAAGTATTAATTGTTTAGCTATTTAATGTATATATATGGAAAACACGCTTCATTCACTCATCAACAAGTTTAGGAATATTAATAACATTTTATTCTTTGCAATACAAACCGTATCCATCCACCAAAACTTTCAAATTTTTAACGGTCTCTGCATTCCAAAAATGATTTTAAAAATATTCTTTTTTCGAACATTTTAAAATTCTGTTTTGTCTCCAATGGATTTTTCTCTACTCAAAAAATTAAAAAATTCACTTTGATGAAGGTCGTAAAAAAATCTCTCTGTGTACGGAATATTTTTACATTTTTCCTATTACTATTATCATCATTATTTCAACTTCATCTGATTATTTTAATAATAATAATAGCATAATCTGTATACATTTTGATAAACGGACCGAAACACATGTGTAAGTGATATCGATTAAAAGTGATATCGATTAAATTCATTTTTTATCCATATACATATATATACATATATATATATCACACACAACACACACACACACAGCGCAAGTGAATCGTTCGTCTTTTAGCGTCTGTTTACATTTTTCAAAAATCCATGGCAACCATTTTCAGTGTCCGTCTTATGTTTTAAACATCCAAGAAAGCTCGCTTTTCATTCAACAATTTTTAAATAGACTGACCGACAAAGCAAAAGAGTCTTGTAGTTTTCTTATTTTCTGTGATACATTTATTTTTCCTCAAACTAACGAAAGCCCTGATGAAGATCTATCGAAACAGATCGAAACACTGCAGCGTAGGCGAAATAAACATTACTCGTTTATGAACTTGGGTTTTTTCAATTTTTATAATATTATATACTGTCGGATTCACTTCCACTTTTTCTTCACACACACACATATATATATATATATATATATATATATATATATCCAGACTCAGTTCTCAAATCATACCTGGAATTTATTGTACATTCTGCTTTATGATATAAAAACTGACTATATCTTCAGTTAAACAAGGTGATATCCAAACTGCTATCATCTCCACTGATCAGTTTTCAAGCCAATTTCTTGTCCACCTACTACCATGGAGCTTGCTTTCTCATTCTTACAATTTAGTTGGAATCATAGGTCCACTCTGACCCTGAGTGGTAGTACGTGTTAGGGTCCCATCTATGGATTGAAAGAAGATAATTTAAAAAAATGTTTAAAAAATTGAGTTTGAAAAACAAAATTTGAATACCCATCAAGCATGAATAGAACAAAACATTTTTGGCATAAAATAACCCAACAAGGGTAGACATGCCGTAAAATCCAACAAACCAGACCAAAATTGCTATCATTTCTCTTCTAATCTCAACTGATCAGTTTTCAATCCGATTTCTTGTCCACCTACTACCATGGAGCTGCTTTCACATTCTCACAATTTAGTTGGAATCTTAGGTCCACTCTGACCCTGAGTGGTAGTATGTGTTAGGGTCCCATCTATGGGTTAAAAATAAATGATTTAAAAAATGTGTTAAAAAAATTGAGTTTGAAAAAAAAAATTTGAATACCCATCAAACATGAATAGAACAAAACGTTTTTGGCATAAAATAACCCAACAAGGGTTGATATGCCGTAAAATCCAACAAACCAGGCCAAACTGCTATCATCTCTCTTCCAATTTGGCATAAAACCCAACAATGGTTAGGGTCCCATCTATGGGTTAAATAGAAAAAAATGAGTTTGAAAAAAAAAATTGAATACCCATCAAGCATGAATAGAACAAAACGTCTTCGGCATAAAATAACCCAACAAGGGTTGACATGCCGTAAAATCCAACAAACCAGACCAAAATTGCTATCATCTCTCTTCTAATCTCGACTGATCAGTTTTCAATCCGATTTCTTGTCCACCTACTACCATGGAGTTTGCTTTCTCATTCTCACAATTTAGTTGTGCGTCTGGCCTGCAATCTTGATTACACAGCACAAATCATTTGCTAAGTTTAACTTCCATTACAAAAAAAAAAAAAGAAAAGGAAAAAAAAAAGAAAGAAATGATCAGTGTAGCACTGGGTAACTACTTTATAAAAAAAAAAGCAGGTGAAATCAGAGCAATCTTTTAAGTGGACTCTGATGTCAGACTTGTTCCTCCTGGTGACTGTTTTCCTTTCTCTTTGGGTTTTTCTCTTCTCTTCTTCCTAATCTTGAACACTATTTAAATGACAATCTTCCAAGTGGTTCACTGATTACTATTATTCCCAAACAACAGACCAGCTTCATGCAGGTAACACAGTCCCAGGTGAGTGATAGTACAGTGGTTGCAGCATTGGATTGGAGGATACAATGCCTCTGATTTATATTACTTTTAGGACCATTTGACCTTTAGGCATCCACTTTTTGCAATCTTGATTCATAAGGACATTATGGTAAAAAAAGGAATTAAATGAATACATTTCATTTGAAATCAACAGGCAAGGAAGCTCATTTTAAAAAATTAAGTTGTTTAAAAAATGGGACCATGACACCTTTAAGCACCCTAGCTGCGATCTTGATTCAGAAGGATATTTTTTCCATTTACACCGTCAAAACCCGGTTGTTTGTTAACAGACGATTTTTAGAGTTTTTTTTAAATTATAAAACTAACCCCTAACCCTAACCCCTACCTAAACTCCTAACAAACAACCGGATTTTGACAGTGTAAATGGAAAAAATGTCCTTATGAATCGAGATTGCAAAAGGGGTGCCTAAAGGTCATATGGTCCAACTTTTAGATAACTAAACAGAAGATTCTAGAAATCTCTGGACTGGTTGGTTGGATTTTATGACAGGTCACCCCTTGATGGGTTATTTTATGCCAGAGACATTTTGTTTTATTCATTCTTGATGGATATTGAAAATTCTTTTTTTTTTAAACTCAATTTTTTTCAAACACATTTTATAAAACTCATTTTTTCTGTTTAACCCATAGATAGGACCCTAACAGTTTCTACCACTCCAGGTCAGAGTGGACCAGAGAGTAATGGTGATGAAGGGGTACTCCATATTCCCTAGAGTTCTAGAATTGGAACTTCATCACTAGATACAGTTTGGTTGGTTAGTTGGATTTTACGGCAGGTCAACCCTTGATGTGTTATTTTATGCCAAAGACATTTGGTTAAATCCTACTTAATGGACATAAATTCCACCATCATATGTCACCCCGCTGAAATAAAAAAAAAATACTAAAACTCAAGAAATTAACCGAATTTAAAGAAATTTTCAGTGTTGATATATTAATGAATAAACAATATAATGCATCGGTTATTTTATTTGAAAACTCTTACATTTTTTCAGGTCAGTTAACTTTGAACAACGTATCTTTGAATAAAGGCCGAATAAATTTCTGCAATCCAATTCCACATTTAAGTGTAAAAGTGCTGCCTGGATTATACATTTTTGTTTTTTGTTCTTCTGGGGGAAGAGGAACCAACACCACCAGCAAAGGTTATTTTAACCACTTATCTTTTCTACTTTGCTCTCAAGGGAGAAGAGCTCACCAAATCCCTCATTCCTCCAAAGTAAAAAAATCTTCAGAGAATGGTAGTGATACAATGGAGGAAGATGGTAATTAGATGGGAGGAGGGTGCAAGATATTCAGTGTACTCTTATACAGAGAAAATCCAAATTATATTCATTGTACTCTTATACACATAAATATAAATTATATTAATTGTACTCTTATATTCATTGTACTCTCATACACAGAAATACACAAGATATTCATTGTACTCTCATATACAGAAATACACAAGATATTCATTGTACTCTTATACATAGAATACAAATTATATTAATTGTACTTTTATATGTACTTTTATATTCATTGTACTCTCATACACAGAACACAAGATTTCATTGTACTCTTATACATAGAATATATTAATTGTACTTTTATATTTATTGTCATACACAGAAATACACAAGATATTCATTGTACTCTTATACATACAGAAATACAAATTATATTAATTGTACTTTTATATTCATTGTACTCTCATATACAGAAATACAAAGATATTCATTACACTTTTATATTATTGTACTCTCATACACAGAAATACACAAGATATTCATTGTACTCTTATACATACAGAAATACAAATTATATTAATTGTACTTTATATTCATTGTACTCTCATACACAGAAATACACAAGATATACACTGTACTCTATACACACAGAAATACAAATTATATAAATTGTACTTTTATATTCATTGTACTCTCATGCACAGAAATACACAAGATATTCATTGTACTCTTATACATAGAAATGCAAATTATATTAATTGTACTTTTATATTCATTGTACTCTCATGCACAGAAATACACAATATATTCATTGTACTCTTATACATAGAAATGCAAATTATATTAATTGTACTTTTATATTCATTGTACTCTCATACACAGAAATACACAAGATATTCATTGTACTCTTATACATAGAAATACAAATTATATTAATTGTACTTTTATATTTATTGTACTCTCATACACACAAATACACAAGATATTCATTGTACTCTTATACACACAGAAATAAAAATTATATTAATTGTACTCTTATATTCATTGTACTCTCATACACAGAAATACACAAGATATTCATTGTACTCTTATACATAGAAATACAAATTATATTCATTGTACTCTCATACACAGAAATACACAAGATATTCATTGTACTCTTATACACAGAAATACAAATTATATTAATTGTACTTTTATATTTATTGTACTCTCATACACAGAAATACACAAGATATTCATTGTAGTCTTATACACAGAAATACAATTTATATTCATTGTACTCTTATATTTATTGTACTCTTATATATATATATACATATACATTGCCATGGTGACATATTCAAGTATTTCAAACTAAAGGCACTGAATTCTATCTCTTTCCAATTCAACATGCACTGTCTACGGAGATCTGCAGTTTTCCCAGGAGGCCTTTGTGCCATGTTCATATGAATAAGCAGTATCTTTAAAGTGAAGTTGTACATATAAGAATGAATTAGTTTTATATAACAACTAAAAGAGATCAAGACAATAGTTATGTGTTGAGGTATCTGAATGACATGTTCTGCTGCTATCTTTTAGTTAAGGTTATATCAATAATATGATGGTCTTTTAAAGGAAGCACCCACTGCACTTCTTTTCAACCATACGAGATAATTATGGAGCAATCATATTGCTAACAATTTGATGAGATAATTAAAATATCGCTAAAAAATATTTCAAAACATTTATTTAGCTTTACAACCACATTCATATTCATATCTATCTACCTATCTCTGTCAGTTCATGTCTATCTATTCATCTGTCGGTTCCTATCTATCTATTTATCTGAGTCAATTCATATCTATCTGTCAGTTCCTATCTATCTATCTATCTATCTATCTGTCAGTACATATCTATCTCTATAAGTTCCTATTTATCTATCTATCTATCAATCTGTCTGTCAGTTCATATCTATCTCTGTCAGTTCCTATCTATCTATCTATCTGTCAGTTCATATCTATCTCTATCAGTTTCTATCTATCTATCCCTGTCAGCTCATATCTATCTATTTATCTATCTATCTATTTCTCAGTTCCTATCTATCTGTCAGTTCATATCTATCTATCTCAGTCAGTTCATATCTATCTATCTATCAATTTGTCAGTTCATATCTATCCATCTATTATAATGAAAATTTATTACTAATGAACTCTAATTTAAAAATTAGGAGGTGTTTGTAGTGTAATGGTTATCATCATAGGAAATGGACATGGTAAATCGAATTCAATTCCTGGATGAGGCTGTTTGCATTTCACATGAAACTAATACTCTTGGGAACAGTAATTATTCTTCCTCCAGGTATTGGTAAGTTAAGCTTGGTATGGCAACCAATAAGAGATATTTCGGGACTCTTATAATTTCCCAGTAGTAAGCAAGTAATTCTAGATGAAAGAAGACGAGAACAACAATTGAAGATAAAGAAACATACATTTAAAAGGTACAAAAAGGTTACAAACTTGTGGCATTTGCTAGCCAGACTTATCTTGCTGAGGGTGATGGTAAAGGTAGCGCTGGATGAAACCACTCGCAGGTTGACTACCCAACACAATAAGTGCTGAGGGTGAAGAAGGTAAAGGAAGCGCTTGAAAAACGCGACTTGCCCCACGATAAGTGACTTTCGTCGGCAAGGGGTCTAATTTAGGCACCAATATCGTATATTGGTGATTCCCCCTCTGGTGCCAAGGGGGGATAAATTAAATATAATTTTTTCCAATACCAGTCAAAAAGGAAAACTGAATTCAAACCTGTCAAACTCTGCTTTAAAAAATTGATCAAGTGTCACATCCTATTCATGCAAGGGGTTGGTTTGTGGGATTTTACGGCATGTCAATCCTTGTTAGGTTATTTTATGCCAAAGATGTTTTGTTCTATTCATTCTTGATGAGTATTCAAAATTTTCTTTTAAACTCATTTTCTTCTATTTAACCCATAGATGGGGTCCTAATAGGTACTACCACGCTGTATCAGAGTGAACCTGGGAGTAATGACGATGAAGGGGTACTCCACATTCCCCTGAGCTCCAAAATTAGAACTTCATCATTAGATGCAGTTTATGGAGGGGTTGGTAAATACATACAAAGATGGCTTTGGCATTAAATAACCCACAAAGATTGATATGCCATTAAACAAAGAAACTAAACCTGAGTATAGTGAATGAAAACACTAAAATCAAATTAAAACCAAATAATAAACAACCTCCAGCTATGGTTAAATAGTAGGGCAGACTGGGTTCTTTAACCTTGGGGTTGGTAAATACTAGATGGTTTGGTTTGTTTGGTTTGTTTTGTTTTACGCCATATCAACCTCAGTGGGTCATTTAATGCCGACAAAGTTGTGAATTAAATTCATTCTTAATGCATAATACAATTTTGTTTATCAACTCATGTTTTTCTATTTAACCCATAGATGGGACCTTAACAGGTACTACCACTCCGGGTCAGAGTGGAACAGGGAGCAATGGTGATGAAGGGGTGCTCCACATTCCCCAAACATCCAAAACTGGAACTCACCATCAAATAAAGGTTAACGTCATTCCCAGGACATGTAGACCCTCAGTCACCACCTTCTAGCACCCATATGATAAAAAGGGGTTGGGGCTTGCCACAAGGGCAATAGGGTTGGTAACATCATATAGGTGCTAGGGCTTGACGTAACCAGCTGATTGATCGGAGGGGCCTCTCCGACCGCCCGTCAAGCCCAAGATAGGGCCAAAGTGGAGTATTGCAAGTCATGAACTGCTCAGCCACCTGAGCTCTATCCTGAAGCATCACGGTCGCCACCCATGGCCAACAGGTGGCCTCATTGGGGGAGTCTTACCCTCTGCAGAGGTGCAGTCGGTGCATTTAACGCCCCAGCCGACAGGGCGGGTAAATACTAGAGCTACAGGATTATGAGAGGATCGGATTGTTAGACCAGTGATCGTCTTGTCAGAAAAAACTCCACTTAAAAATTAACCTTGTGTTGTATCCTGCTCTATTGGAAGGGTTGGGTAAATACATATTGTGATTTGATCAACCTGTTGAATCAGTCTCAACCACATCCTCTCTTTACTGTTTATTTGGTTGGTTGGTTGGTTTTACGGCATATCAACCACGGTGGGTCATTTAATGCTGGCAAAGTTTTGAAAGATTCGTAGTGATAGTCTGGTAGAAAATTTTCTAAAATTTTCTTTTCTATTTAACCCATAGATGGGACCCTAACAAGTACTACCACTCCGGGTCAGAATGGACCTGGGAGCAATAAAAGGGTACTCCACAATCTCCAGAACTGGAACCTCACCATCGAATAAAGGTTAATGTCATTCCCAGGACATGAAGACGCTCAGCCACTCCCTTGTAGCACATATATGATAAAAAGGGTTGGGATTTGCCATAAGGGCAATAGGGTTGGGGCAATCCTATAGGTGTTTAGGCGTAACATGACCAGCCGATTGATTGGAGGGGCCTCTCCGACGACCCGTCTAGCCTAAGTAAGGACCTAAGTGGAGTGTTGTATGTCATGGACTGCTCATCCACCTGGATGCTTTTCTTCTTTCTGGGCTGGTTATTGTTTTTAGTATTCAATTAACAAACAAGACTTGGTTGTTTTATGATAACAAAGCTTTATTTTCTTCTTGTTGATCTGGTGGGCTCTTATTAAGGGTTGCTTTTCTTCTTTCTGGGCTGGTCATTGTTTTTAGTATTCAATTAACAAACAAGACTTGGTTGTTTTATGATAACAAAGCTTTATTTTCTTCTTGTTGATCTGGTGGGCTCTTATCAAGGGTTGCTTTTCTTCTTTCTGGGCTGGTCATTGTTTTTAGTATTCAATTAACAAACAAGACTTGGTTGTTTTATGATAACAAAGCTTTATTTTCTTCTTGTTGATCTGGTGGGCTCTTATCAAGGGTTGCTTTTCTTCTTTCTGGGCTGGTCATTGTTTTTAGTATTCAATTAACAAACAAGACTTGGTTGTTTTATGATAACAAAGCTTTATTTTCTTCTTGTTGATCTGGTGGGCTCTTATCAAGGGTTGCTTTTCTTCTTTCTGGGCTGGTCATTGTTTTTAGTATTCAATTAACAAACAAGACTTGGTTGTTTTATGATAACAAAGCTTTATTTTCTTCTTGTTGATCTGGTGGGCTCTTATCAAGGGTTGCTTTTCTTCTTTCTGGGCTGGTCATTGTTTTTAGTATTCAATTAACAAACAAGACTTGGTTGTTTTATGATAACAAAGCTTTATTTTCTTCTTGTTGATCTGGTGGGCTCTTATCAAGGGTTGCTTTTCTTCTTTCTGGGCTGGTCATTGTTTTTAGTATTCAATTAACAAACAAGACTTGGTTGTTTTATGATAAAGCTTTATTTTCGCAACCCTGCCCATATTTCCGCCATGGTGAGAAACAACATCAGAGCGGTGACCTAGTGTCAGCCTCCTCTCAAAACTGCATTGCATCTCAACTAAACTAACTCACGTGTCCAATCACCTGCTTTCAAGGGGTCAAGCAAAAGGTTAGTTCCCGTCAACAACTGTCGGGTGACTTTCCATGGACCCCGTCATTCTAAATCTAATGGACCCTAATTCTAGATTCTAACTACAGGTACGTTCATAATATATAAGCTGCTTATAAATTATATAACATTTTAAAATCAATCAAAATGTTTGCGTCCAAATACAAAGTCATTTTGGTTGATCTACTTTGATTCAAAGGTAAAAAGAGATAAGTTTTTTAATTCAAAGCAGATGAACCCTAGACTACAAAACAGGCTAGTCTTAATCAACCTCGCTATTGTGCCATCACCTTCTACCACTCTAACACCCTACTGACCTCTCACCTCATACCACACCAACCCCAGCATTTTACACATCAAACAGACTCTTAAATACCACTGTATATTACATTCCCAGGGTCGGTTTAGCTCAGTCAGTAGGGCACTTGACAAGGAATCGGAAGGTTCCTGGTTCGATACCTGTCCTCGCGAACTCAGCGTATGAGTAGCACAGGGATCTGTACAGTAAAGTGAGGAGCTAATGGTAGGTGTGGTGCTCCACCTCAAACACTAAAAAAATCTCCTTGGTCTAGCGCAAGTGAAAAGGGAATAGACTCCCTCACTGTCTGGCTGATACCGACTTTAGACCACTCCGACGACTTTACTTTTTTTAATTACATTCTACTTTCCTTGAAATATTTACACATACCCACACATACAAAAGGAATACCTTCCAATGATTTTTGCTGCCTAAGAGACTTTACCCAAAAACATTATCTATCTCTTCAGAAACCTTAAATATTGTTTATTTATAGGTTTTGTTATTATTAAAAGCTGTCTTTTTTTATGTTACTTCTTCCTTATCTACATGTACTACCATAGAGGTTATCTATCTCTATAAGGCCTCACCCCCTAACTCATTAACCTCTTCAATTTCATTTTTTTTTTTTTTTTTTTTAGTGCAGATGTTTGTAATCATTTAGATGTCTGTAGCTGGTGCGAAGATATAGAAATAAAAAATAAAATTAAAAGTTTGATGAAATTGCTATTGGTGTAAACCACATTTTTAAATATATATTATGCTTCTGTCCTACACGTTCATATCTGTGTATATATCTTTATATGTAACAATATGATTAACAAAAACAAAAAAAAAAACGCTCTTATTGCTATATTTATCCAGGGTTGTATCCAATCTTGTACTTAGCTATTTTGAGTACGAGTATTAAATTAAAAGGGAAAAAAACTATCTACAAGTGACAAAAAATAAGTTTAATAATTTAAGAGAATGACGTTGGTAGTTAAAAAGCTTTTTGAATCAATGTTTGAATTATATTTAGGAATAAATATTTAACAATTTTAAAAAAATCTTTAAAAAAAAAAATCAAATAATCGTACTAATTAATAAACACACACACATACCCCCCCCAAAAAAAAACACTGAAAATTCTAAGTTTTAAAATGCTATCTTATCTACATAATTTTAATGTTATCACATATCTGATATCCAAATATATACTCCACCACCATATAATTAAAGTATCTTATATAAATGTACTGATTTTCCAGGCCAAGGAGATATTTTCTTCATATTTATTTGGTTAATTATTATTTTTAAAAAATGGGAGTAGTAACAATCAAGATGAACTTTTATTATCAAAATAAATACGAATTTTTTTTATTTAAGAAAATGATTTTTTTGTTTTTTTGTAAAAATATTAATGGATTTTGAATTAATTTTTTCCAATTTCTTGTTTCACTAAAGATGAATTACTACAAAATTCTAAAATAGCTTAGAAAAAGAAAAGAACAATTAGTGTAAAATGTTTGACATATATCTTCTCCTTATGAATGGAAGGATAATCCAAGTAGAGAAGTGAAAATGATGAACTGGTCTGTTTACCAACTTGCTACTTCAACAGATATGACAAAAATAAAGTAAATCTTAGTAATAAAGGGAGACTAATGGCAGAATAATAAAAAAAGAAAGAAAAATATTACGGCTGATGTGAAGTTAAAAGCAGAATGAGCCTAAGGATAAAATGATTCTGAAGTGAACATTATTTAAACTTGATGAGAAGAAGAAAGTATTATTTATTGGTTGATAAATCTCAGCGAATTGAGAGGTGAAGAAAAGAATGAAAATGTTGTAAACTTTTGAAATGGAGTTTATTTCTAATAGCAGAAATGGTTTAAGAGTGCAGTGAAATATTGATAAAAAAATTTTTTTCTTTTTTTCTTGAGCTTTAGAAAAAAAAAATTAACCGATTTTTAAGGAAGAACATAATTTCAGATTATCTAAATTAATATAATAAAATTATTTTGTCACTTTTTTAGCATAGTGTCGCTCAATAAATAAGTATAAATAATAAAAAAAATAATAAAATAATAATAATAAATGATAATAAAAATAATTAAAAAATAGCAAGTTTATTTAAATTTAATAAGCTTTAGCATAAAACCAAATGCATAAAACCATTTTTAAATTTAAAAAAATATTAAAGTAAAAAAAAAAGTCATTTTTTTTCTAATTATTTAATCAAAGTATGTAGAATTTTAAAAAAATAGAAAGTTTGTTTAAATTGAATAAGCATTTTTTTTTCCTTTGAAAAAAAAAGGCATAAAACCAGTTTTTTTTTTAATTATTAAGGGAAAAAAAATTTCTCCAACGCATAAAAATGAACTTTTGTGAATCTGTAAAAGATTCCTACTTTAAACTTTAGATTGTTAAAAAACGAAGGTGAAGATTTGGGTTGCTTGTGGCATTGAGCAAAAAAAAAGCAAGTGAAAAAATGTCAGCTTGTTTTTATTTTTGTTTTAAAATATATTTCTAAGTTGTAAGTTGTATTTACTAAATACGTTTGAATATTTAATGGTGACAGAAATGATGTGAGACAGCAACAAAGATTCTATTTAATAATAATAATGTAAAAGGTGAAGGAGCAGGAGGTGGTAAAAATTGAATGCAAATATCTCTTCCCACGTACATTGTTAAGAGTTAGACTACTTATGTTTACACACACACACACACACAGACAAAACTGATCCAAAGTCTAATTGTGAAAATGGAGGGAAAAATAATAAAAAATAAATAAATAAACGAAAAAAAAAAATACGCTGACATGACAACATGGCGTCATTAGGTTCTTTGTTTGCAAACGCTACTTTATTCGCACGTGTTTTATTAGATTTCTTTATTTTTGTGCATGTTTCTTAAACTTGGAAGTTTTTTTGTTTTTACATAAGAAAAGACTGATGGTAACAGACAAGGTTCAGATTGGGGGAACACAACTATCTTTGCTTAAGTTATGAAAACATCGTTGACTTGAACTTGTTTGAAATCAATTATTATTGGATATTTTAAAAAAGAAAACACTTTTTATTGGTAAAAACAAAATGATGATAATTAACGGTTACGTTTACAATCGAGTAATACAATCTAAAAGTACATGTGACATTTAATTTAAACTCAATTTTATTTTATCATGGCCGCTTAAAAATCTTTTTCTGAGAAATAGTTGGAAAATTATGTCAATTACATAAAAAAAATGATATTTTTATTTTCATACTACTGTGTTTAGTTTTATTTTATTTGTATTTATTTTTAATAATTAAATATTTTTTAACAGTTAAATACTTCACACTATTTAGTTTTATTTATATTTAACAATTAAATACTTTTATTTTTAATTAAATATTTGACACTATGTTATTGTTTACTTTTATTTTTAACAATTCACCTCAACTGACTTCCCACTATACACTCACAAAAAAAATCGCAATCCTATTTCAGTTTAAAATAGGAACCAAAATAAAGATATTTAATTTCATAAAATTATTTCCATAACCAACCCAACACAAAAAAAAAAACAATTAAAAAACGTGTAACATGTTTATATTTTTAATGGAGACATAACTGGTGTCTGCTATATTAGTTGAGACTAAGCTTAGTAAATAACTTATATTCGGTGAAAAAGTGCGATTCCTAAGTTAGTCTGATAGATCATTACTAGTGAGTTCGAGTCTCACCGAGTGCCCCCATACACCCAGCGTATGCCTCAACTAAGCTTAAATAACTTTGTAAACTTAACTATCAGGTGAAATACCTATCCAAATAATTTTGAAATAATGATGTCTATCTTTTACAGTTATTGATATAAACATCGAAATTAAATTTAGTGTATTGCTTAAAAACTAAAAAGATATTTTGTAGGTGTGTCTCTTTATCAGTACTAGTGAGTTCGAGTCTCACCGGGTGCATCTCATACACCCAGCAAATCTTAAATAAATAACTATCAGGTGAAATACCTACTTTTGAAATAATGAAGTCTATCTTTTATAGTTTTTATATAAACATCGAAATTAAATTTAGTGTATATTGCTAAAAACTGAAAAGATATTGTAGGTGTCTCTTCATCAGTAAATAGTATCATTACTAATGAGTTCGAGTCACACCGGGTGTCCTCCATACATCCAACCTTGTACCACAACTAAGCAAAACTTTGTACAGGTGAAATACCTATCCAAATAGTTTTGAAAATAATGATGTCCATCTTTTACAGTATTTTTTATATAAACATTGAAATTAAATTAATATATTATATGTGCTAAAAATTAAAAAAGATATTGGTGTCTCTTCATCACTACTAGTGAATTCGAGTCTCACCGGGTGCATCACATACATCCAGCAAAGCTTAGTAAATAACTATCAGGTGAAATACCTATCCAAATACTTTTGAAATAATGATGTCTATCTTTTAAATTTTTTATATAAACATCGAAATTAAATCTAATGTACATTGTTAAAAACTAAAAAGATATTGTAGGTGTCTGTTTATCAATACTAGTATATAGTAATAGTAGTACATGTCGAGTAAAGAGCTGAACCAACAGAGTAGACACTCTCTTACAAGAAAGACGAGAGTCGTCGTAGTGAACAACAACCAACAGTAAACTCTCGTTTCTCCGTTAGTCTGGCTGGTCCTTCTCCTCCATTGACAAGCCAACTAAAATGCTTAACATCTTAAAAACCGAGCTTCAACAACTCAATATTGGTATTATGTAGGTAAAAAGGTACCGAACAACAGTGGATTACTTTGCCAACAAAACGGTAATGCTTACACACTTTACCTCTTAAAAAAAAAACAAGCAAACCGGGAGGGATATAATTCTTATTCGATAACATCATAACAATACAATGAGCAAGATATTTTCGTACGTACGCCATTAAGAGACAAGTCTTTACGTTGCATGATAAACATAGAAATGTTTTATATTCATCGTTTTGTTTCCGTTGTTAATTTATAAATGTGGAGCTAATATGTTGCCTCATCTCTCATAGACTACAAATGAAAGATTACATTTTATTTTATATTTGAGGGGGGGGGGTATTAGTACATAAAAAATATTTATAAAAAAACAACAAAAAAAACGGTCATGAGCTCGCGGTATTCGGTCACGTGGTACTAGAAAGCGCCAAAATTGAAAATAAACCTTCATTTGTCCTTGTTATTTTTTATTTTTTTAAATAATTTTGTCATTTTAAAGTTACGTTTTATTCATTAAAATATGTTTTGTTTTTATTTTACATTAAAAATTTATTATGCACAATATGAAAATGCATCAAATTTATTTCTTCGATTTCAGTGAATTCCGTCACAAAACAAACATCAATAATAAATAAAGATTCCTTTTTTATGATATTTTAATGTTTTTTTTTTATTTTGTTTATAAAGGAAATCGGTCTTGTATTTTAAAATTTGCACTTTCCAGTAAGTTTATTTTTAAATAAATTCATTTTTTTTTTAGATTTATCTCTTTAAATTGGTATTATTTAAAAAAATCGAATAAACAAAACCAAGTAAATATGCATTTTAACTGCCTTTATTACTTTATATGCATTAGATAATTTTTAAACCTATACCATAATTTAAATTATGCATATGCAACAATAAAAAATATTGACTTTACACAAAAACGATTTTAAATGTTTGGTGATGTTTTTAAAATAAATATTTTTCATTAGTCTAATCTTAATTTTTTAAATTAGGATAGGATGACATTTGATAAATTCATTCATTAGATGTTCGTCCTGTTTTTGGCTTTTAAATTAACAATCATAATTGTTAGTTCGAAAAGAGAGAACTAAAAAGTATGTCTTCTTCCCCCACCCCTAAAAAAATTAATTTATATGATGATAATTTTATTAACTTTTATCAATCCTAAATATAAAAAAAATGAAATAATTTAGGTATTCCAACAAGTTCTCTATAAACTTCTGTAATGAGAAAATTTTTACCAGAAAAAAAAAAATGTTTTATTTAGATTATTTTTTGTTTGTTTTGTTTTTTTGCTTTTCAGTTAAGTTGGTTATTATCATCCAGGATCTCATATGATTTGCATCTTTTTGGAAAAAAAATGGAAAAATATGATCAGAATTTTTAGAATTAATTGACGAGAGAAAAAGCATATTACCAAAAATTAAATTTTGCTGTGATGATGATAATGATGATTACGTTTTGAAGATAAACCTAAGGAGATAAAAAAAAAACGACATAATATCTGTTAGAAGGTTAAATAAAAACGTCCCTCTTCAAAAAAGAAAAGAAAACATTTTAAATTTCATGTCGACTACTGTAAAGTTTAATATTCATTATAATGATAATAATTATCATTATTATTTATTGTTGTGATGATAATTAAACCATAAAATCATGTTTTATGGAGAATAAAAAATCGACACTAATTATTGCTGATTCTTTCATTCTTTCTTTCGTTTTTTGGGACATTTTAAAGCGCTATGAAAAAATCTGTAAAATTAAATTTAAATAAAACAAAAGTACCCATTAATATTTTAAATTGTATGTCAACTATTATTAAGAAGCTTGGTGTTCATTTGTCTGGTGATTGAAACATTTTAAGGTGATTAATTTCACCTAACCAGGTAATTGCAAACTATTAATTAGCAATGGCAGCTTACGTAATGCCATTTCATGTGTATTTAATTTTACGTAAAGGTAAGAAAAACGCGACTTGACAGCATAAATAATGGGGAAATAAACAACAAAAAACGTTAAACAAATATTTATTTTAAACTTTATTTTTTTATCAATCAAACTCGGTTAATTACATACACTTCAATGGTTACATTTTCAGTCTTGTTAATTTTAAAATCTGTTAATTTTATACATAATTTTATTGATATTGGAAGTTTTATTTTACGATCTGTTAATAGTATTAAATAAAGTGTATTTCAATAATATTGGAGTTTTATTTTTTTAAATATTAACACATAAGTTAGATATTTTAGGTAGAGTATAATTTTTTATCAAAAAAAGTTATTTCTGTGAATTCTAGGATATATTTTTTTTAAATCGTCTAATGTATTGTATTCAATGGCGATCTAAATGTGACATAAAAGGGTGAATTCAGTCTTTTTTTTTCTTTATAACTTGACAATTTTTCAAAAGATTTTAAACTCTGAAGAAATTGTTATCTTTGCCTGAAAATCAAATCTTCGGCCGCCACTGACTAAAATCTTATTTTATTATTCCTACAGATGTTCATATATACAGCAATGTCCTCAACATTAAAAGTATAGGTGGGTCAAATGAGAGATACTTAAAAAAAAAATTTTTTTTTTTTTTAACTATTTTGACTGGGAACTATCTAAATTTAACATAATTTTTTCTAGACCCCCCTCTATTTATTTAATTAAAATATAAATAATTCTTATAAAAATATTTTGGAACATCCCTGCTCATAAGTTGATATTCAAACTTATTTACGAATGAAATTACAGATAAAGGCCTGAGAAATTATATCAGTGGCAACTTAACACTTCGGTTGAGCCAGAGTAAATCAACTGTCACGTACGTTCCTCACTAGTTTGAAACCAGTGGGTAACGATCTTTCTTGACTTGCAATAATTTGAGACTCGAGCTAATAAAATTCGGTCTGAACTATTAAAAATAGAAGCATCAGTGGTTTTAATTCACTATCTTTCAAGAAATATACCTTTGTTTAAACTTTAAATGTTGACATAAATTTACTGCTTATAATCATAACAATGTTATATGAGTTAAAGTCGTTGATGCCAGCTCGGGCAAATTCAATTCAATTCAACTCTGTGTAACAAGCTGTCGTTCATCGAATATGAGGAAGGCCCTCTAACATATGTATCAGCAGAAAGCCTTGATATGAGCCTGGCTAACTAACAAATTTCTGCCCAAACTATTAAGAATAATCTTCAAAAATTCTATTTTTTCAAAGTATAGAGTTTTGTTAAACTTCATAACTTAAAATGTTGGCTTAAATAAATTTTGAGCTTCATAATATTAATAATGCTGTGTCTAACTCAGACGGACTGAATTTAGCAAACAAATCTGCCCAAACTAAACTATTAAGAAGAATAAGGAAAAATTCTCTAATGGTTTTATTTTACTTTTTTTTTTTTTTTCTCAAGGTATATAGAATTCTATTAAACTTCATAAGTTGAAATGTTGACTAAAATAAATTTTGAGCTTCATAATAATGTTATGTCTAACTCGGGCTTGATTGAATTTAGAGTCTGACCTGTTGAAATGAACAAATCGTAACACAAAGCCTGAGCAGTAAATACCATTAAACGAAACAGCTGTAAAGGTAAAGCAACGCTCACGGCATCTTAAAACGTTGTAGACATTTGCTTTTTCGGTAGGTTCCATATGAAAAATGCTTATAAAATCGCTATAAACCTATAAATAAACACACATCAAATGAAAGGAAATTGATTTATCTACAAGTTTATCGTAGTTTGTTTATATGTGTATCTTGTTTTTATAACTTTTTAACTATGAGACAGGAAAGAAAAAAATTAATATTCGAACACCCGTTTTTTTTTCACTTGTATTTCACTCGCATGAGATGGTGTTTGTATATTTTGCTTATTTAAAAAAAAAATTAAAATTAAAGTAATGTTAATCTGGTCAAATGTGGTAGAAAAAATAGATATTAAAGAATGTCATTTAACATAGTCTATATTAGCAATTTAAATTACTTTTGTTATAAGCCGTTCTCAATGTTCAGTTTCTGTTGCATTGTAACTTTTCGTTGTAAAATTATTCTCAAAACCAATCAAAGAAACAGAATATGATTAATTTTTGCGTATATTTTTTAATAAATTTATGTCCTGTAGTTCAGAATCCCCATAAAAAGCATCTATTATCGACACAGATTTACCTTTTTAAAAATATAATGTAACAAAGTCAAATAATAACTTAAACTAATTAGTATGTATTACTAATTATTATTTCTAGATGTCATATACTAAATATCACAAAAACAAATTCATTAAATTTTAAAAAAAAAAGTTTAATTTATACTAATTAAATGAAAGAAAACATTCTTTTTTAAAAATGTTTAATTACTAAATAAAGTATGTTACTTGAAAAAAAAATCTTTATTCATTTAAATTTAAAAAAAAAATTATTTTTTACTAATTAGGTAAAAAAAACATGATTTTATTTAAAAATATTAATTATTTCATTACAAAATAGAATATTTTACTTGAAAATAAAAATGTTCAGTTAAGTTGGTTATTTTCATTCAGAAATTTTTTTTTTTTTTTGGTCACATGATGTCACAGGATTTGGCTCTTTTGAAAATTGTCTTTTGTTCATGTTCAGAAACCAACCCAGACTTTTTGATCATCCAAAATCAAAGGTGTGACTTTCTTTCTTCCACATTTTTAGGTACCACAGGATAACACTATATCGTAACATTTGTTTTGTGACTTTTCTTCTGGTTACAGTTGTTTTAAACACTGCAGGTAGACTGTGAATTCAGGAGCATAAATTTTTACCATGGTATACCGGAGAGATCTTAGTGAAATATGAAATGAAGTCCAATGTATATATTTATAATTTCTGAAATGTGATTAATACTTTTAATAAAAATCAAACTCTAAGGAAAACATAACTTAATATGTTAATTCATTTATAAGTTTAAATAAAAAACACAATTAATTGATGTTGTATGGATTTAAAGTTGTTGTATAGTGATTCAGTTATACACATTTTTGACCTCAGCGTTGTTATTTTAAGGGATACTGAAATGAAATGAAAATTAGTATTCACTGGTAATTTTGCAGAGTATTTAATGATTTTTCTATTTCAGAGTAACAAAAAAAAAAAAAGTCCACTTTTGCAGTTCTGAGTTAAAATCTCATCAAAAATTGTCTGATTTTAAAGTTCTAAATAAATTCAGATGATATTTCTGAAAGAAAAATCTCTGTAAAAAAAAAAACAATAAAATCCTACAGAAAATATAATTAAGGTTCATTAATTAAATGTTAGTTTTCCCTAAAGATAGAAAAGATTTTATATTCAAATTATAATAAACTATCAACTTAGGATCAAAATAGCTAGAATTTTCGAGAAAAAAATCAAATAGTGCATTTAATTTTTCAGGTTTTCAATTTTTTAAAGATTTAAGAATCAACATTTATTTTTAAAAAAAGAAAAGAAAAAAAAGGTGATTTTGTTAACCAAAGTTTTTGATTTGAGTATGGGTTTTTGGAAATGGATATATATATCAGCAGTTCCCAACCTGGGGTCCTATGGATAAGGTTACAGATAAAGGCTGCTTCTCAAATTTGGACAATTTGATTATTCTTAATTTCTTAAAATGCACAATAGTTCAAGAATTGTTGTCTTCGTTGACTTGAATTTCTATTGAGATTTATGCCGACCCCCCCCCCCCAAAAAAAAGAAAGAATTACACAAGGGGTAATTTGGTATAAAACCAAAATATTTAGAATTGTTGGAGTTTTTACTTGTGCAGTGGCCGTTCTGTAGTGAAAGAAATGACATACCTTGGAGCTCAAAGCGAACGAGAACATGTCTTGGTACTAAATCGGTGAAGGGGGCTCGAAAGAAAAGAAAACATGGCACTGTAATTTAAGGAAATGTAATCTTGGAGCCAGGAGAATTGGCGATAATGTATTTGCATGTATGCCAAAAAATTTTCAATAAATGCATAAAACAGGTGCGACAGTAAAAAAAAAAAGGCGGGATGCTTTGGAATGTGATATTGAGTTTATGTTGGATACTTCTGTGTTATTGTTGCAATTGATAGACTTTGTCATCAGACTTCTTAAGTTGTGAAAGTGATTACGGGATCAGTTTACATATATCACATTCTTTGTAAGTGCATTGATTTTACTATAGAAAAGATTTTCATGTGATTTTATGATAGAAATGCATTGAAAATTAAAGAAGAAAGTAATTTTGTATATATAAACATGACCACACTGAATAATTATAGTTATTACAGCCAGTGATGCTGGTAGCTTTTTGATTTAATGTGTCCTGGGATGCACATATTTGCTTTAAATGAGTCCCGGGGAAAATGTATGGGTCCCAATTAAAGCCATCTAACTCCTACTTTGTAACCTATCCTGTGTAATTCATTTTCTAAGAAACTATTGAAATGTATTTACAGTTAACTGGAAATGGTCAGAGAAGAAAAAGAAAAACACTGGGACGCATAGATATGATTTTACTGCGTCCTTTAAGATTGTGTGTGTGTGAGGGATGCAGGAGACATACCTATCAGCATCTCTGTACAGTTCATCGTATTTTTGTTGATTAGATAAATGTAAATAGAGACTATAGGTCATTTAAGATAACCAATATATTAAAAATGTTTATATTAACCATTTAAAATCACTTGCACAATTTGTCTTCTGTTTAAGATTTTAAAAGATCTGGTTAAAAAAAGGTCAGATCAGTTGTCACTGTTTTTATTTTGATAAAAAATGCTGATGGCCATATTTAGTATCAAAGTGCTCTTAAAATCAAGACATGTATACAACAATTTTTGCCTTCAAAAGAAAATCTTTTTATTAAAAAAAAAAAAAAAAAAAAAAGACAAAGTAAATGAGAAAAATTTTAATTTTAATTTCAAATTTTGAAATATATACAAAAACAAAAAATCTTTAAATATATAGATAAAAACAAGCAAATAGCCGTATTTAAATATATAAATTTAATTAATCTAATAGACTTAAATAATCTAATAAATTTAAATATATGAAAAAAAAAAAAAACATAAGTATATAATCTAACCAATATGTATTTTATCATCACAAATCTTTTCTTGGAATTCAAAACCGCACGTTATTGTTGAAATGTGAAAATATATTCATTCTGTTTCATTTTTATCAACACATTGAATGTGAAGAAGAAAATAGAATTTTCATGTGTGAAGTCAGTGTACAAAAAGATTTCAATTAATTTAATGATGATAATATGAATTATAAACACGATAATATTAAAATCATTGGAAAAATCAAGGATTAAAATTGGAAATTCAGACACATTGCAGGATTGTAAACACACTAATAACATGGGCTGTTTGGAGGCAAATCTAACTCAAATTTTCATAGAGACATCATTTATAATTAAGATTTATTATTCTATACATTAATGATTTTGACTATGAATTAGATACTCATTGATAAACTTACACAATTCCTGAGGGTACTGTGGCTCAAGCAGTGACATAGTTTCGGTTTGGAGATACAGAAACCGAAACTCCATTAGAATAAGAGATGATTATTTCATAAAGTTTTTATCTTAAAATTGCATTAAAAAATCAAATAGGTATTTACCCAACCCATTCAGCACAGGTCAGATGTGACACAAGGTCACAAGTATGTGGCATTCTGAGAGGATTGAACTTGCCATTCAGTAGTAATGGATCTTTGATACTAGCTTGCTAAGCATTACAACTCAATGGGATGCCCTTTTATAACCAACCCATTCACCACAGGTAGGATGTAATACAAGGTTGCAAGTATGGGGCATCAACCAAGGATCAAACTCACTAAATTATTTATTTTTTAAAATATATACAAAATGGCACAAGGCCTAAAAAGGGGAGGGGCTGGTCATTTCTAACCTAAATTAACTATTTCCATTCATGACCCAATTCATACTACAATTTTCATTCACCATAAAACCAATTCACACTACAAACAGGCTATTTAAATAATTACAACCACAGACAGAAAGACAGCCAGTTTTCCTTTTTAACATGCATTGTTTTTATTCTTGCTTTTTGGGTGTATTTACTAACCCTCCGCGAAAAAATAATTCAACCTATTCATGACGTCATCAATAGGAACACCAATAGTAGTAGGATCGCAGTACTTGCTACTCGCATGGATCCCCAAAAGGGGCTCTTTAGCTTCGGACGTTAACCAAACAGTCAAGGAAAGTCCGAGCCAAAACCTCTGCTGCCTTTCAAGGAAAGGCTAGGGGAGCAAACCCCGAAAACAAATCAGGAGCCGTAGTCCCTAAGGTGGTGTGATGCTGAAATCCAGTGCTACCCATCAACTCCTGCGACACTACCTTTGCCAAACCGCATTGGTACCTTACCGTTCCTTTGGATCACAGCGGAGTGTAGTGAGGGGGGGTTGCTACATGGGCAGCAGCTTATCCTCCATACGAACCAGCCCAGGCTATGTAGTTCAAAGAAGAGAAAGAAAAAAATCTTTGACACTCCTCCATCATCTCTTGTAGATGGAAGGCTGCCAATTCGCACTACAAACTTACCAGTCTCTCTATGACAAACTTACACCTAATCCCATATTTACATAGTTGTGAGGGAGGGGGATGATTTATATATACAATAAAAAAAAAACTAGTGAAAAACAATGTGAATGAAAAACAAAAAAAAAACTTACTATTTTGTAGTAATGGATCTGCAAGACTAGCTTGCTAACTATTGCATCACAATGTGGCACCCTTTTGTATCCAACCCGTTTGCAACATGTAGGATGTGAGACAGTCGCAATTACAGGGCATCCAGCAAGGATTGAACACACACTTCAGTAGTAATGGATCTGCAAGACTACTAACAATTACACCATGATAGGATGTCCTGGAAAATTAAATACTGTATTTCATAAAAAATAAGACATACCTGCAAAATAAAACCGAGCGTGATTTTTCAGGATGATTTTGATATAAACCTTCCCCTTAAAATAAGCCCTAGTTAAGAGTGGCAGACAGACAAAAGAAATTAGCATTCTTCACATTCATATCATGCAACACAAAAATTCAACATCCCCCCAAAATAAGCCCTAGTGTTATATTTCAGAGTGAAAATTAATATTGTTGTTGGCATCCTTCTTAAAGACAATGATGTAGTGTCCACTTTTTTTTTTTTTTATAACTGCATCTATGCGAGTGGCTGAACAGGCTAATTTTTGAATGGCAATCTCTGGTGCAGTGACTGCAAACAAAATGTGATGCTTGCTGTAGTTGTCTCTCCTTCCTTCTGGCTCTCTTTTCTGTTTTGGCTTTTTTCCTCTCTTTTTCATTCCTTTCGTGCCTTGTTTGACAAGAAAATTAATATAAGCCCTGTCTTATTTTCAGGGAAATACAGTATTATAGCAGCTATGAACATTAGTTTTAAACTGAGATGAACTTCGTAGGTTACTTCCATTGCATAAATGAAGATTCAGCTAATGTCCTGAGTTTGAAAACTGGACAGTTGGACACATGGTGCAACGAATATAGGCATTGAGTTAGAATTGTATTAACTCAATGAGAGTCATCTCTGTGCTGCAGGTTCAATCCTGGCCAAGAGTGACAGTAACATAGAATAATTAATACAGTTTAACACTTGTACCCGATCATGGTTAACAGAATTAGAACAGTCTACCCCGGTGGATTGAATTAAGGATTCGGTTCAAAGTTACGTGAAGACTTCTGATTATAACATAAAGGCTCCAGAGTTTGGCAAGAAATTCCTTAAGAAGAATACCGAAATGTTGTGTAGGTAACAATAAAGATGAGGACAATAGTTTGAATAATCCAAACTGGACAGAGAATTTGTACAAAGTGCTGAAGAATTCTTATGAATCACATAATGGCTGATTTGCTGGACCAAACAAAAGGTTCTGTATTCAGAAGTTTTTTAAATCTAAACTTAGAAATGATTTGAATGCCACAATTAACAATCTTGTTTATACACCAAAGACAAGATGACCTAAAAAAAAAAAGGTCAAGATAACCTAAGAAAGGTCAAGATCACCTAAAAAAGGTCAAAGAATTGAAATCAGCTTCTCAGAAAAGGTCAATCAGATATGGAATTCTGATGAAAAACATAGATAACTAATAAATCTATCTGCCAAATGGTGCTTCTTTGTTACCAGTCATAGGAAAAGCCCTTATAATGGTGTACTTGGTTGGATTTTATAGCATGCCAACCCTTGATGGGTTATTTTATGCTGAAAATATTTTGTTCTATTCATACTTGAGTATTAAATTTTTTTTTTTTAACATTTTTAAGACTTATTTTTTTCTATTTTATCATAGATAGGATCTTAACAGGTACTACAACTCCAGGTCAATGTGGACCTGGGAGTAATGGAAATGAAAGGGTACTACTAGCAATCCAAGCACTTTCGCTGATTTTAGTGACAGTAACAAATTCGGACTTTAATTGGTTCAACTTGCAATTTCTTGTGTATTTCTGGTTCAATGTTGAAAATATTTATATGGTTGGAAAGAAAACAAAAAATATTCTTTCTAAATATGTAATTGGTATGTGTTTTTATCCGTTGAATTATTTTTTACAGCCAAAAATGCGAAATACCAATTTTTTTTCCGAGACTAAATTTTACATGTTACTTTGTTTTGCAAAATTAAAGTGGTTAATCTCTTATCAATATTCTTGAAATTGTAGACTCGATTAGAAGCCAGGAACTTGTTTTTCTTCTTTGACTCGTGGATGCGAAAATACAATAGAGAAAAATTGATGGAGATTCCTTCAAAAAGTATAAGATAAGCAAAGAAAGAGCACTATATAATTAATAGAAGATAGTCTCAGAATTATTTTGATATATAATGTGTGAAATTTTGATAATGTTTTAATATCAGGCCTTTTTGTGAAACTTTCAATTTTGGAAAAAAAACTGACTCATGAGTAGCATTACAAGCATTTAGCTGAAAAACGCTGACATTTTCAAATTTGCAACCTTAATCAGTTAAATTTGCAATTTCTCGGGTATTTCTTAACCAATCTTAAAAATATTTATATGGTTGGAAAGAGAATTGAATAATCTTTCTAGATATGTAATTTTTATCGGTTTTCATCAATTAAATTATTTTTTACAGCGAGTTAAACCTTATTTTTGGTCGAACAGCTGAAAACAAAAATATGACCGTTTTTTTTTGTTTTTTTTAAGGATAAATTTTATATGCTGATTTGTTTTCCAAAATCAAAGTGGCTAATCTTTATCAATATTCTTGAAATTTTGCACTCAATTAGAAGACACCTGGAAGTACAAACGGGGTCTTTTTTTTTTGTTTCTAGGACCCGTGAACATAAAAATATGAGAGGGCAAAGTTGAAGGCTATTTGTTTAAAAAATATAAGAGAAGCCAAAAGAAAGCACTATGTCTGTGATATTAAAAAGTTTCAGAATTATTTTGATATATAATTTGTGAAATTTAAAGATTGCTAAACGGTTCGGGATTTGCTTAGAAAGTTTGTATTTTGAAGAAAAAAAACCTCAAATTTATTTGTCCGACAGGCGTACCGCGTAAGGTAAACTATCAGTTACGCATTGTTTATAAAGACAATAAAGTTTAAATTCATCGCTTATTTCTCGTCCAATTTTTAAAATATTTATATCGTTGAAAATAAAATAACAATCTCTAATTATTCAACTTTTATGTGTTTTTAACAATTGAATTATTTTTTACGTCCGTTTCAATTTTGGAAAAAAAAATAACTTGAAAAACACGCCTGCACTGACCTGGGTTTGTGTGAAAACATGTAAATAGGTAATCTATTTCTTTTATGTAATTCAACATAAGCATTTAGAAATGTATTTTTAAATTCAATGTGATATAATACATAATATTAATTTAAATATATATATTTAAATTAATATTATGTATTATATATGTGTATACATGCAGTATAAAAATGAAAATGTTGAATAATCTTGTGGTAAACTAAAAAAAAACAAAAAATCTTGATATCCCTACTTTTTATTCCCCAAATAATGGATTCTAGCATGGAGATATATAAAATCTAAGACCAGAATCAGAAAGAACATAGAATTTTACATAAGAATGCAAAGTTTATCAAAATTACTTTAAAAATAAAGAAATGGTGAAGAAATTACTGAATTTCTTGCTCTGAAATGGTCCATGAATTAAGAGTTTTTTTTATCAAAATCATGTCCACGTTTTTACCCCCAGTTTCAGGGATTTAAATTCTCATAACTTTTGAACCACTGGGGATATTTGCATAATTCAAACAGTTTTGAACTCCATTTACAAAGCTCTATATAACTAAAGTGATTAAATAACAATAACCTCAAATAAAAAAGATCAACTGGGAATGCTACTTATGAGCAAGTATTAAAACATAAATAAAACCATTCATCACAAACCAGCTGGACAGGCTGTTCACTTTCAGATCATTATCCTTGAGAAAAGGTATGCACACCCTCACCCCCCAGCTATGAGTTAAATAGTACACTGCAATTCTGTAAGGATGGCTTTGGCATTAAATAACCCACAAAGGTTGATATGCCATTAAACAAAGAAACAAAACAAAACTTTTCTGTTGATAACAATATTGCAAGAGAATGGGTGAAAAGGATTTTAGAAGAATGCAGAAATATAGTACCCCAAGAAAAGTAAGGACAAATTGGTCTAAAAGCATTTATTTTCCACTAGTGTATGCAAAAAGTCATATGGAGTAGTGTGGCATAATGGGTTAGAGTTGTAGGAAATGGACTCATCTACCTGAGTTCAAATCCTAGACAAGGCTTTTTGCATTTCACATAGCGCTAATGCCCTTAGGAAAGGTATGAATCCATATATTCTCCCTCCAGCTATGGGTAAAATAGTAGGGCAGACTGGGATGTTTAACCTTGGATATGTAACCAGTCTGGGATAAGGAAACTCTGAATTTGAAAAACCCGAGGTCAGTCGTTGATTGCGTTTGTGGCATTCCTTGTGCACCAATTCTTTCCTATTGACTATGCCAAAAAGTGTGGATGGTCCAACACAAGTGTTCACCACTATAAACAAAACGGACCGTATGACCTTTAGGCACCCCTTTTTGAACTCGATTCAGAAGGACATGTTTTTCATTTACACTGTCAATATCCGGTTGTTTGTTAGGGTTAGGGGTTAGTTTTATAATTAAAAAAAAAAAAATCGTCTGTTAACAAACAACCAGATATTGACGGTGTAAATGAAAAACATGTCCTTCTGAATCGAAATCAAAAAGGGGTGCCCAAAGGTCATATGGTCCAACAAAAACAATTGGTTGGATTTGGGCTGATTATCACCATTGAGATTATTTGCTTGACCTTCTAGATGCATGCAAGCTGGATTATGAGAAAATTAGGGATTATGGAAAAAAATTTTAATAGATCCAGATTTAGAGGTCACTCTGCCTGACCTCTTACCTGGACGGATTAATGTCTTTTTTTATACCTGGGGAGCTGCACACAAACCAAAATTCATGCAATGGCCGGTGCAAAAAATGAATGGTCCCATCAGCATTCCCCTTGAGGGGTGCTTCAGATAGGATAAACCCAGCTCTGCCCCCTTTAGGCAAAGGGATAGGTGCTGCCTGAGGGGACAGTCTCCTGGGACCATGCAATTTATTTTTACCTCACTTACCTGATTAGAAGCCGAGGGCCCCTGAAATTGATTTAGGGAAACTCTGTTGGATGCATGGCTGTAATATAATGGTTCAAATAAATGAATTAAAAATACTAAAATAAACTTTTTTTCATTTGGTAATTTCATTATCAAAAACTGGCAAATATATGCACACCCCAGGTGCAAGTATTTAAGTTTTAATGTAATGAAATATATTAAATTAGGAAAGACTAATGAAACTAAATAAGAATGCAGATAAAAAGATTTGAATCAGAGTGGGGTATAATTACAAAAATAGAACAACTGAAACTTACTCTCCCACCACACCTGTCTTTCATTGCGAAATTTTCCTAATTTAACCATTTAATTAAAATAGGAAGTAAAGAATAAAATTACAGCTACTTCTTGTTAATGGATTTTTTTAAAGATTTATCCCCATGAAAAAATCATGGGGATAAATCTTAAAATATATATATCATTTTCATTAAGATAAAACCAAACAATCAGAAATCAATAATACTAATCACATATTTATTAAAAATTTTAATATCAATATGCAAATTAGCATTCACGTTAACACTGTAAACCGCTATTTTGTTGTATATATAAATGCAGTTGCATGTTATCAGTATGTAGATAAGGCAAACAGTATTGATAATGTAAAAAATTTTATTAATAACTGAGATTTGAATAAAAATAAAATCATGGAAAATGTGATGTAAATAACTAAGGGAATTGTGACTTGAATAGTTATATACTTTTGGTTACAGACAGAAAAACACACAATCTCCATTATAATAAGATATGCACACAGCATTATCAACAGTTATGAAGAAGCTTAATAAGAACAATTAAAAAAATTCTAATGGTGAAGTTTCAATTCTGGATCTGTGGAGAGTGTGGAGCACTCCTTCATCGCCATTGCTCCCAGGTCCACTCTGACCCGGAGTGGTAGTACCCGTTAGGGTCCATTCTATGGGTTAAATAGAAAAAATGAGTTTAAAAGAATGTGTTTAAAAAGAAATTAAGTTTGAAAAATAAATTGAATACAATTCCTAGCAACAGCTCCAGACTTTCAGAAATCTTCTGACGAAGAGAACTTTATCTCGAAATATTAAGAATAAATCAAAGGTAAACAAGCAATATCATAGTTACCTTATTTTTCTTTACACTTGCATTGTGATAGTCTTCAAAACCAACCACCAAACCAAATTGAATGCTATCTAGAATGTATAAAACAAAACGTCTTCAGCATAAAATAACCCAACAAGGGTTGACATACCGTAAAATCCAACCAACCAACCAAATAAAAAAACAAAAAAAAAAAAACATTGTAAATTGTATTCAGACTCATTTTTGACAGGTTATCAATACTTTCATAGTGACAGGTGAGCATTTAATTAATAGATTTTAATATTACAATGAACAATTAGTTATAACTTAATTCTATAGTTTATCATTTTGAAAAGCTTTTGAGACATCACTATAATAAATGATACAATGACTTGTGTCAAAAAGGTATCAAGATATTTTGTACTTTTTGACACATCTTGTATTCTGAAAAAAAAAATAACATTCCATTCATTAATTAAAAGCTAAATAAAAAATATAATAATATATATAATAAATATCAAAAATTCATTTAAAATGATTAAAAAATAAAAAGCAAATAAATGAAAAATACAAAGAATAATAAAAATAATCTACTTAAAAACAAGAATGGTGATGAAGAGATGCTCCACATTCCCCAAACCTCCAAAACTGGAACCTCACCATCAGATAGAGTTTAATGTCATTCCCAGAACATGTAGACCCCAGCCACCACTAGCACCCATATGATAAAAAGAGGTTGGGGCTTGCCATAAGGGCAATAGGGTTGGGAAAATAATATCAAAGTCGAGTATTGCAAGTCATGAACTGCTCATCCACCTGGGTTCTATCCTTAAACATAACAGTTTGCGCCAGACATATAGTAACTTGCAACAGACAGTGCTAAAACATCGCGGTAGATGGTTCGTGTAATGATTCCACTCCGATCTTCTAAAACAGCAGTATATAAATAGTCCTGGACCAGCGCATTCACTCTCTACGATAGGTAAGCTAGGCTAGTCCACAACAGAAAAATACTGATCTGATCATATTTTTTGAAAGTTTTCAAAGCTGTACATGCCATATCAAAGGAGGAACGATCTACTTGGCTCGGTAGAACTTCTGAATCCATTCCGAAATACAACGCCAAACAACACTGCTTTTATCTAAAAGTAGATACAGAAGTTGTTACAATTTTATGGGCCATCCTGTAGGCTTTAAGCAAGAGCGCTTGTCCAGTGGAATTGAATCCTTGGTAATCCTCTGATAAAGAATCCTTTGGTTCTTCTGGTAAAGAATCCTGAGTATTGTAAATCCCTCCTCAATGATTGCAAGTACAGCTGTGGCAAGTATCAGTGTTTAAGTAGTGTATCAGCCACGCATTATGGCTAGTGATTGACGAAGGAATAAACACGTGACCTCGGCTAGTCTATAAATTCAGGTGGGGAATTGTAGCACACCATTTATATAAAAAATATTCCAACAGAAGTGCCACCACATCTTGAGCATATAGCTTGATTTTTTTTAGGGGGGAGGGGGTCAGTTGACAAAGCTAGTTCCATTCACCGACCAATCCATGTTGATAAATACTTACATTCTTTGCCTTCCGTAACCAAATCAAACGAGTGAAGTATTTAGCTTGGTAGCACTTCTGCATATAGCTCAAGTTTTTTTTTTTGTGGGGACATGACAAAAGTGTTCATACTGCTAGTCTTATTCTTCCTTCGCTAGTTCCATTCATTGACTGATCCATGTTGATTAGTATTATCTGCCTTATTCAGACTATTGTCCTCATCTTCATTGTTATCTGCACAACGTTTCGGCTGATGTACCTTCCGGCCTTCTTCAGGTATTTCTTGTCGGACTTGGGAAACTTCTTTTCGAACTCAGGAACCTTCTTGTCGTAATCGGGAACCTTCTTGTCGTAATCGGGAGCCATCACGGAACTTTGAACCTAACCCTTTATTCAGTACACGGGGTATCCTGATTATGACAAGAAGGTTCCCAAGTTCGAAAAGAAGTTTCCCCAAGTCCAACAAAAAATACCTGAAGAAGGCCGGAGGGCACATCAGCCGAAACGTTGTACAAACAAACACTGAAGATGAGGACAATAGTCCGAATAACACAGATAATACTAATCATCAAGCCTCATCTCAACATTCAGAAAAATAATCAATGTAGATAAATACTTATATTCTTCAGCTTTCGCAGTCATATCAAATGAGCGAGTTATTTGGTCCAGCTGCACCCCCACATCCGTTACGAAATAGAACCCCTCTTGGTGCTGTTTTTATGTCGTAATAGATACAAAAAGGCGGCCTAGACCTGAGCAGTTTATGTTAGGGTGTATGTGACAAAACTGGCCATTGCTAATATTCATAGTTCTACTTGACTAGGTACATTCACTGACTGATACATACAAATAAATTCTTACATTCTTCCGCCCTGTTGGCTGGAGTGTTAGAATGCACCTCTGCAGTGGGGTAAGACTCCCTCAATGGGGCCACCTTTTGCTTAAGGTGGATGAGCAGTTCATGACATGCAATACTCCACTTTGGCCCTATCTTGGGTTAAACGGGCGGTCGGAGAGGCCCCCTCCGATCAATCGGCTGGTCACGTCAAGCCCTAGCACCTATATGATTGCCCCCAACCCTATTGCCCCTATGGCAAGCCCCAACCCCTTTTTATCATATGGATGCTAGAAGGTGGTGGCTGCGGGTCTACATGTCCTGGGAATGACATTAAACTCTATCTGATGGTGAGGTTCCAGTTTTGGAGGTTTGGGGAATGTGGAGCACCCCTTCATCACCATTGCTCCCTGGTCCACTCTGACCCGGAGTGGTAGTACCTGTTAAATAGAAAAATGTATTTATAAAAAAATTGTATTATCCATTAAGAATTGATTTATTTCAAAACTTTATCGGCATTAAATGACCCACTGAGGTTGATATGCCATAAAACAAAACAAACCAAACTAAAAAAAAAAAAAAAAAAAAAAATCTACTTGACTAGGTACACTCTCTGACTGATACATACAAATAAATTCTTACGTTCTTCTTCTGCAGCCTGCTTCCACCAAAATACCTCAGTCTATTCATGAGATACTTAGAACATACCAAGTGAGAAAACACAGAACACAATGAAAATTTGGTACTAATGCACAATAGTGCGCAAGAGATAATATCATTAGATTATGTGTAAAAAAACATTACATTTCACGGGATTACCCAAAACCTGTAGGGATTAAAATAAAATTAAAGTAAAAAAGAAATAAAAATAACAAACTCCCATGAACCTTCACTGGAAGAACCCCCCGAGAATGTGTGCGAAAAAAGACCCACTTCCACCCAAAAAAGATCTCTTGGCCATTCAAGTTTAAGCCTTAACTGTGTCAAGTCACTACTACTGGCCAGGGAGATTTTTCCTTGCCATGTAATGGCTATGACCGGTGAATAAAGCCTAAATCATAAAACCCCTTTCGTCTTTATCTCATTTTCTTTCCTTGAATTCTTTCCTTTTCAGCACAACACTGGGGTAAAAAGCAAACCCTAGGAACACGCACCAGGAATAACCACAGCCACCTTTAAACCTTAAAATATTAAACCTTTTACCACCCGATAAACTTTTAAGACGCTAAAGAAAAAAAAAAGAAAATGCCAAAAGATTTTTTTCGCGGTCTCTCTTCCAGCGTTGTATTTTTTTTTTCTGTTGGCCCTGGTCCACCAATAATTCAGGGGTTATCGATGAAATGTTCATAGCAGACATCCCTAATGAAATTCTTCCAGTCAGTTACTGTATGTTCTGATAAAATCCTGCATTCTCTGTGTATGTTACAGTAAATGGCCATTTTGTAGACCACAAATAAATTATTTTTATAAATCCTGTTTTGACCTCTCAAAAAAGAGCATGATCTGATCAAAAAATATTATTTGCATTTCATGCATCTCCATGCATAATTGTCTACACTTGACATTCTAAGTCTCCATTTGCATGATGAACCCTCACAATTAATACGGACCAAGTAACCAATAAGCACCCCAAATCATCAACTTAATGAAAGGTTCATATTTTAGTTCATCACCGGTAACTGCTGCTTCCAAATTTTTGTAAACAAATGATTTTAATCAGAAGTTTATGGAGATGTTAAACTCACAATAAAGCAAATAAATAGATAGTTGGTACATGTAATCAAATTAAAATTCAATAGCAAAATCTTTTTGATCAGAAATTTATGAATATTTTTCAACACTTTACGATGATTTAAAAAAAGACGAAAGACGTTTTTATACTAAAATAGTTTTTACTTAATCAGAAGAGATATGCAATTATGTTTATTTAAATAAATATACAGTTTTTATTTACAAAATATTTGTATGCTTATTTAAATAAAAGGATGTCATTCAGAAATAGTATCACACAATTTGTAAAAATTTGTTTTTGTCAGATACAATATATTGCAAAATCGTCTGTTCATTTATTTCAAATGTTTGAAAGCGAAACTTACCAGTGTAGAGTTAAAATATGAACCTTTCATTAAGTTGATGATTTGGGGGCTTATTGGTTACTTGGTCCATTAATACAAATAAATGTCGTCCATAGAAAGCACCTCTCTTCACAAAAATCTATTCACTCTCCTACGGAAGACGAAACTTGGAAAATTAAATCCGAGAAATTCATTTTTATAACTGATTGTTTTTATTTAATTTTTTTGTAGCATTCTATTTGAAAAAAAAATAGCGTCTCTCAACTTCAGATGTTTCCAACATCTAATGCATAAAATGCGATTCTAATTTTTTTTTTTTTTTGGCTTAAACTAATTTACTCTGAAATAAGTTCATTCATAAATTGCGTAAATACTTCGTATCTAATGATCTCTTGTACGCTATTGAGCATTTGTACTATCGTTTGTAATGAACGCTATCCTTTTTTTTCTTTAAATCGTTACATACTCTCATGACGTCACCACATTTTGTAAAAGAAAAAAAAGGAACGCTGTTAATGATATCCAAACAGGTCATGTTTTTCGTTTTATTTCACTTTAAAATAACAGAGGGCGCGCTATTGTGCATTAATACCGAAAATTTTATAAACAAAAATAAATACAGATGAAGTGATCAGACATAGGAAAGGAAGGGGCAAAATTGAACAAAATATCCCCTAGAAACAAACAAACAAAAAATCTACAAAGCAAATATATTCAACAAAACAAAATGCCATATTAAAGGAGCGAAAATGGGTACGTATATACGAGGGTAATACAAAAAATAAAAAACAGGAAATGGTCTTACTCGAACACGAGTTGACAGCCATTATAATAATCCCAAAGGTAAGTTTTCCAAAATATTTAGAAACCACAGAAACGTGTATTGTTTATTGTCAATGATGTTTATATCATTTTAAAGTTTGAACGTATCTATTTTCTTACATAATCACCATTTTTAAGTCGATACATTTTCATATATACTGTGACAGTTTTTGTAAGCCCATGTCATACCAGTTCGCCGCCATATCGTTGAGGAAGCGTTGAACATCTCGAAATCCACTTGCTAACGTTTTTTTACATCCACGCATGACTCGCCGTACACTTCCATTATTTGGCGATCAATTTCAATCAGTTTAATGCCTTTTGCGTTCTAAAACGAATAACAGGCGTGTGCACAAAAACACAAATATTACTTAAAAGTACGTCGGTTATCATCTTACAACACCCTCTGATTAAAAATGAGACAGTCCAAAATCGTCCAAGATGAAATGCAAAAATGTAAATCCTGATTCTTAAGACAAATTCTTATTTCTTTTGAGTGCCGTCACCTCAGCTAAACAAAAGACAATTCTGTTTTCATTATAAAGAAAGACAAGGAAGAAAAAAGGGCATTGCCACACAGAAAGAAATATAATAAGAAAGAAAGAATATAATAAGAAAAGAAAGAAAGAAAGAGAGAGAATTGGGGAAAGAGAGAGGAGAGAGAGAGAGGAGAGAGGGTGTGAGTGCGTGGAAGTGATAATGCCAATCTGTTTCAATCAAATATAATGAAAAAAAGGAAAGAAAGAAAAAAAAAGAGTGAGAGAGAGTTAAATCAAGATTATTATCCTTTTTGCATATTGAACTATTTTGGAATAGCTCTTAAGTAAACATATCAAACATAATAATTTAATTATCATACTGTAGTATATTCCACAGTATAGCAGGACGCTAGTAAGAATAATTGTGCTCCACAAGCCCAGATTACGGTCAAGTCACGGTGAAAGCTTCGGCTCCCTCTAGGTCAAGTGTCACCAAACTACGGCCAGCGGGCCAGATCCAGCCCGCGAAGGCATTTTATCAGGCCCGCCGACCGTACTTGAATTTGTTAAAACGTACGAAACGCGAAACGTTCTGATACCATTTAAACTTAAATATCATGTTAAGCTTACTAAATCTTCATGGACTTGATTACGGAATCAACCGATCGAATAAAATTTGAAAAACATTTGAAAGCAATTCTTTTGATTGGATGTAGCAATTCCAAACCAAACTTCACGATATCTTGAATGGCAAACTTCAGTTTCACAGATCTCACTAAACCTTTCTGCTAATGTTGCGTTCTTTGATAATGTTTTGAAAATAAATATGTTGGTTAAATTTATTTTGTGCATCTTACGCTACTCATCCATGAATATAACATGGAAAGATTAAATTTGTTTTACATCTTTTTCTCAGAGCCCGCGCTCGTTATTTTTTCAATATTCGGCCTACGCTCATTATTTTTTCAATTGACCGGCCCACCGTGAAAAAAGTTTGTTGATCCCTGCTCTAGATTACTGAAGTTAAGCAGCTATGAGCCTGTTTAATACTTAATTAGATGACCACTCAAGCAACAGCAGGTAAT
Organism: Doryteuthis pealeii; assembly: GCA_023376005.1. Classification (NCBI taxonomy): domain Eukaryota; kingdom Metazoa; phylum Mollusca; class Cephalopoda; order Myopsida; family Loliginidae; genus Doryteuthis; species Doryteuthis pealeii. Next base: position 66,899,706 of record CM042157.1, read on the forward strand.
GAATTCAAACTGAGTGCTTTGTTTATCAAAATAACTTGATACGTCATTAAATGACCCGAGGATACAGCAGCCTGAACGTCGTGTATATACATACCATAATAAAGATGAGAACAACAGTCCGAAATATCAAAAGAAAAGTTTTTTTACTATTGAAGAAAGAGCATCATTTGAGTTTTCCAAAAGTCACTTATTTTTTAATCTTTTTCCTGGGAAATTTGCAGTTAAAGTTAGGCATTTTTTTCATGAACCTAAGTTCAAAATTATGAAAATAGGTGAAGCCCGTTTGCCATCCTTGGGCTTGTAGTTGGTTTAGTTTTATGGCATATCAAATCTTTTTAGGGTAATTAAGATTGATGAATAAAATTGATAATATCAAAATTATTCACATCAAACCTCATCTCAAAAATACAAATAAAAGCTTTTTGCTGAAATATTGATTTCATAGATTAAAATTGCTTTAAAAATGTGTCACTTTTATGAAAATCGTGTCAAATTTTCCTACAATTGATGATGTCATCATGACGTCATAATTAGGTCAAAATCTTTTTTCATACAGCCTAAGCATTAGTTTAATTGATTATCTAAAAACCTGTGGTCGCAAAAAATTGTATCTTACTATTATCATACTACTATTATCATTGTTTTTCTATCTATTTTCATTCATATATATATATATATATATATATATATATATATATATGAATGAAAATAGGATAGAAAAACAATGATAATAGTAGTATGCTGACGCACTTTTATACATATTTTAAAAGACATTCCGGTCCAGAACGTGGGCGTTGTTTGAGCCTCTGGTGCCAAACGGTTACTGTTTCTTTCATAAATATAGTTACTTTTGAAGAAGACCGTTTTATTAAAAGGTCGAAACTTATATCTGTCAGCATACTACTATTATCATTTGTTTTTTCTATCTATTTTCATTCATACTGTCGGATTCATTTCCATTTATTATATATATATATATATATATATATATATATATATATATAATACGTTCACCAAATGTTTAAAAAATGTCGGATAGTGATAATATGTCACTCTACACTTCCGACTAAAATTTAGGAACACCAGAGAGTGAGGAGAAATCAGGAGTAAGGGAGAAAATATTAGGGAAATCTTTTATTCAATTAAAAAAAATCGCCGAGAATTTGTATAGTAGAATGTTTGTTTATTTTAGGATTTTTTTTCTTTTTGTTTACATTAAACATATTATTTTTAAAAATGCATTCCTAAACTTTATTAAAGATTTAACGATAAACAAAGCTAAGAATTAATGTATTTTAATATTCGTTTATTTTAAGAAAAGTTTCTTTTTGTTGTTTTCATTTTTGAAACAATTTTATTTTTTAAGCGAGCTTCCTTGCCTGTTGATTTCATATGGTAGAAATGAAATGTATCCGTTTAATTCCTTCTTTTTTTACCGTATTAAAATGTAACAATAAAATGCTAAGAATTAAATACTTACAATTGCTCGTATTAAAAAAAAAAAGTGGACACTCTAACGGTATGTAAGTATAGAAATACGAACAAAATATTCAGAGGATGTATTTATTTATGAATGAATAAATAGTCCAGTCTAAGTTCGAACGTTCGGTTTTTATATAAATTGGATATATTGACCATCATCAGAGCAACATTAAGGAGAAATTTCACGAAGTTCCTTCAAGAAATGTTATTTCAAAGTAAAAACCTTGTTAGGTAATCTGGAAAGGGAGTCTGATGCTGGAAAACATGAAACCTTCTTATTACTTCAGGCAATTAACAATACCGAGGACGCATTAGAAAATGTATGTTATAAGCTAGTCTAATGACTGAAAATGATCAAATAATGGTACTAATGCAGAATAGTGCGCAAGAGATAATATCATTAGATTATCTATAAAAAGCATTACATTTCACGGAAATACCCAATCAAACATATTTTAACAGAATGTAGCAACCTAAAACAAATACGAAAAAAATACTACCAAACAACAAATCTAAAACAGATATTCTATCAAATAAACCCAGAAAAACTACTCGGATACATAAAAGAGGCACACATCTACAACAAAATCTAAAAATCTTCCCCAAAAATGAAAACACAAAAATATATGTTAAAAAAATCATCTAAAAGTTTCATTCACAAAAAATATGTCAAAAACAAAAAATCTTTAGAAAATTAAACATTATCACCAATTCATTTCAAAGACGTAGTCGGCATTAAATGACCCATTGAGGTTGATATGCCGTAAAACAAGAACAAAATCAAATCAAATCTAATGTTTTATTATCTCTTGCTCGCAATTCTGCATTTGTACTATTTTATGTAATAAATAAGTGTCTACCTGCGAAGATAGCTCGGTTTACCAAAATGTCTAAGCGGCGTTGAGCTTATATGGAACTATCAACGCACTTCAAATCCTTGGGAGGATTATCAGAAGAATACATGATTGCATGAACAAGATCATTGATTCAATAGAGAGACACCAACGATTCCAAAGTTGCTGAAACGGGATTGAATTCCGTCCAGTAAAGAAATGGGGGAACAACAAAATGGCTGAAATTCACAGAAGAACGTTTAAGGAAGAAATCTTTTGTGGCAAAGGGTTAAGAGAGACTGGGACATTTTTCAAAAATCCATATTATCATAGCAGAGAAGGAAGGAGCAAAAACCATTTCTTTCAAGAAGAAATTCACTCTCGGGTGGAAGAAAGAAGAATGTGCTGGTGCCTAAGCAAGCTGCGAGAAACCGAGGAGCAATCGCGTAGTCCATATAATGGTTCATAATGTTGAGTAAGCATTTTATTTACCTCGTACCCCACTTGTACGGGTTAGGCACAAGGCCCTATTAACGTGGGACCACCCACAAACCGAAGCTCATGGGTGGCGGGTGAAAAATTGCGTCGATCCTGTCGGCATTCTCCCTCAAGGGGGCGCCTCAGGCGCTGGGCAATAAACCCAGCCCTGTCCCTTTAAATCAAGGGGGCAGGTGTTGCCTGGGGGATGGCCCCCTGGGATCGACGCTGTTGATTATAGCAATCCCCACCCGTTGGGCGGGGCATTGCTACAAACAGAACTGGCCTCTAGCCTCCAGAACAAAGAGCTGTTCGCAAATCATGCGAACTATATAGTCTTCAATCAACTCGCACAGCGGGTGTACAACCACTCGCGCTGTGAAAGCGTTCTCGACAGACTCCTCCATCTCATCTCATTAGACACTTTCTAGTGAAGTTATAAATTTCGCTGTGATAAGCTTGTTGTCCACCCAGTAGACGTTCCGGTTCACTAGCCAGTTAAGTGGATCCTCGTCGCTTATTGAGACACCCCATAACGGCCGTGCGACCACCCGCGCGGAGAAAGCGTGCTCGATAGACTCCCTCCATCTTATCTCATTGGACACTTTCTAGTGAATTTATAAATTTCGCTGTGATAAGCTTGTTGTCCACCCAGAGGACGTTACGGGTCACTAGCCAATTAAGGGAATCCTCGTCGCTAATTGAGACACCTCATAACGGCCGTGCGACCACCCGCGCAGAGAAAGCGTGCTCGATAGACCCCTGCTTATCACATTAGACACTTTCTAGGGAAGTTATATATTTCACTGTGATAAGCTCGTTGCCAACTCACAGGGCGTTACGATTCCCTCGCCAGTTAAGTGGATCCTCGTCGCTCATTGAGACATCCCATAACGGGCGTCCAAGTTCAACTCTCCTCCTTTCTCCGATCAAGCCCCTTGATTAAATGGTCTCGAACAGAACTGGCCTCAAGCCTCTAGGACATGTGAACCATGTAGGCTTCAAACAACTCGCACAGCGGGCGTATGACCACCAAGCGTGCTTGATAGACTCCTCCATCTCATCTCATTGGACACTTTCTAGTGAAGTTATAAATTTCGCTGTGATAAGCTTGTTGCTCACCCAGAAGACGTTATGGGTCACTAGCCAGTTAAGTGGATCCTCGTCGCTAATTGAGACACCTCATAACGGCCGTGCGACCACCCGCGCTGTAAAAAGTGTACTCGATAGACTCCTCCATCACATCTCATTGGACACTTTCTAGTGAAGTTATACGTTTCACTGTGATAAACTTGTTGCCCACCAGGAGGGCGTTACGGGTCACTAGCCAGTTAAGGGAATCCTCGTCACTAATTGAGACACTTCATAACGACCGTGCAACCACCCGCGCTCGATAGACCCCTCCTTATCATATTGGACACTTTCTAGTTATACATTTCACTGTGATAAGCTTGTCCACCCAGAGGGCATTACGGGTCACTCGCCAGTTAAGTGGATCCTCGTCGCTTATTGAGACATCCCATAACGGGCGTCCAAATTGTTAAGTAGCCACTCTCCTCCTCTCTCTGATCAAGCCCCTTGATTAAGTGGCCTCGAACAGAACTGGCCTCTAGCCTCCAGGACAAGAACTGTTCGCGAAGCATGTGAACCATGTAGGCTTCAAACAACTCGCATAGCGGGCGTATGACCACCAAGCGTGCTTGATAGACTACCCCGTCTCATCTCATTGGACAGTTTCTAGTGAAATTAAAGATTTCACTGTGATAAGCTTGTCCACCCAGAGGCATTACGGATCACTCGCCAGTTAAGTGGATCCTCGTCGCTTATTGAGGCATCCCATAACGGGCGTCCAAGTTCATAGGTAGCCACTGTCCTCCTCTCTCCGATCAACCCCTTGATTAAGAGGCCTCGCCTCTAGCCTCCAGACAAGAACTGTTCACGAAGCATGTGAACCATGTAAGGCTTCAAACAACTCGCACAGCGGACACTTTTTGGTGAAATCAAAGATTTCACTGTGATAAGCTTGTTGCCCACTTATAGGGCGTTACGGTTCACTTGCCAGTTAAGTGTATCCTCGTCGCTAATTGAGACCACCCATGCTGTGAAAAGTGTACTCGATAGACCCCTCCTTATCATATTGGACAATTTCTAGGGAAGTTATACATTTCGCTGTGATAAGCTTGTTGCCCACTCAGAGGGCGTTACAGGTCACTAGCCAGTTAAGTGGATCCTCGTTGCTAATTGAGACACCTCATAACGGCCGTGCGACCACCCAATGCTGTGAAAGCGTGTTTGATAGACACCTCCATCTCATATCATCGGGCACTTTCTAGTTAAGTTTCAAATTTCGCTGTAATAAGCTTCTTTCCCACTCAAATACTTTTTTTAAACATTTGTTTGTCATTTCAGTCAGCCGTGGGTATATTTATCACCTTCAAATTTTCTTAAAAATACAGTGGTACCTTGACGTATGAGTTTAATTCGTTTCACTCGTAATTGAATTTCCTCGTGTATCAAATCAACTTTTTCCATTGAAATAAACTGAAATGCCATTAATCCGACTAGCCCTCCCCACAAAAACTCCCTAATGTTTTTGACACGTTCTTTTAGATAAGTAAAATAGCACTTTATTGTATAAAAAACATAAAGTAAACATGGCGGAGTGGCCTATCAACCGGATAGCGAGAGAGTCTGTCTCCTATTCACTAGATTGTGCTTGCGTCTAAGATGGAGCACCACACCTACCGTCAGCTCCCCACTTTAGCACACAGATTAAATTACCCCATTTGTACTACTCATATGCTGAGTTGGCAGGGACCGGTATCGAACCAGGAACCTTGCGATTTCTAGGTAAGTGTTTTACCGACTAAGCTAAACAAAAAATAATAGAATAAAATGTAATGAATTATGTGCTGCAATATGTTATAAATCATAACATATTACAGTACATAATTCATATTATTTATAAAAATGAATATAATTTATAATGCTTATTTTTTTATAAATAATATTTTTCTTTGGTGTAATGAATTTGGAAACATAAATATTTTTCGTGAACTTATTAACATAAGCGTATCAGAAGCTCGCTGGTACCTCAAATTTTAGCTTTAAACACAAAGCAAAAAATCAACCAAATGACAGCTCGTAACTCAGAAAATTCGTAAGTTGGGACACTTGTAAGTTAAGGCAACACTATAATTTTACTTGTAAAATTTTATCCAGAACTTTGCTTTTCAAAATAAGTTCTTTTTTCCACTGGTAAATGAAAAAAATACATATTATATACATATATATTTTGGGTCGTCATCAAAACCCACGCTAAGTAAAAAAAAAAAAAAAAAAAAAAGGAAAAAAAAAAAAGAAAAAAGGGAGATAAAAATATTAAACATAAAAGTCCCTGCACTAGGGAAATAGATAATTTGGTTAAATCGAACTTAACGGACTTAAATTCCACCATCGTATGTCACCTCGCCGAACGAAAAAAATACCAAAAATCAGGGAATTAACTGAATCTAATGATTTTTTTTCAGTGTTGATATATTAAGGAATAAAAGATATAATGCACCAGTTATTTTATTTAAAAACTTTTACATTTTTTCAGGTCAGTTAACTTTGAACTACGTATCTTTGAGAATCTGTGTTACGCCACAAAGATACGTGGTTCAAATTAACTGACCTGAAATGAAACAAATGCGAGAAAAAAAATTAATGTGTATATAATATATATATAAGAATATAATATGATATATATATATATATATATATATATATATATATATATATATATATATATATATATATATATATATATATATCACCGCCAGTTGAAAAATATTTTTTTCTCATTCTTCATTCCAAACGGCCTTTGATTGTAAGTACATTAACAATTTTTTAACATTTTCTCTTAGTTATTTACATTAGTTAAATATATCAGCCATGCCTATTATATAAAAAACATACGTGTGACCCATACTTCATATATATATATATATATATATATATATATATATATATATATATATATATAAAGTCTAATGTTTTCTTTCTATTTTTACTGATGCTAGAAAGATAACAATAGTGCATATTATTCTGAAATGAATGTTTTGTCTGGAAAAAAAAAAGAAGAAGAAAAAAAGAAAAAGAAAAAAAAAGAAGTGCTGCATCGCAATAACCAGAACATAACAGAAGTATCAGTAGTCATTAAACAGTCAACAATAAGCGCTGCCTAGTAGTTCTGCAGTGGTGAGCATAGGAAATGACCTACATATCTAAAAAATCAATTATCCAATTTTAAAATTTTTACTAAGTTTCAACAATGTATTTCAGGATTAGTTTCTATGGTTATTCAGACTGTAGTGCAATAGGTAGGCGAGTAACCCCCCCCCCCAAAAAAAAAAGAAAATCCAGAGCTGGGTCCCTAATGTGGTGTGATCCTGAACTTCTTTAAGGAAATATTGTAGTTGTATATTTAAATTAAGTTTGTGTATTGGTGCAATTTGTGAATCTGTTTTGTAGTTATTGTAGTATCGTATGTATAAAGAAAAGAACACTAACGGCAGTACTCCGCGGTTTGTACTGGAGTTAACCACGAGTGTGGCAGACAGGTTAAGAGTCAAAGAAATAAACGAACAACTAGAATTGAATAAAAGACTTGTATTACATATAAAGAATTGCAAACTTTAGTTTCGTTCGCGCAAATAATAATTTGTCACTTAACTGGTGTATCCCGAGATATGGGGTATTAACGCTGCCCTTTGCTACGGCCTTCTGTTCCGTTCGGATATGATGGACTTTCGTTTTGCGTCCGACTCCGATTCTGGTTGTCTGTTGAAGAAGAGGAGCGACCCTTTTTAGGTTTGTCTCCGGTAAGGGCTGAATCAGAAGAGAGTGGCATGAGTTTGTTTATTCGGCTTTGCCGCCAAAGTATGCTGGCTCATGATTGGTTGGTTTGAAACAGAGGCTCGCAGACAAAGGACGATAACCCCCATACCCCAGAATTCTCAATATATGCAAAAGAGATAGACTATAAAAGTATTCAGCATCACCAGCAAGGCTGACGGCTACTACCTTAACCTAAAGATAAACGTATGTTTCAGAGATTGATTCACTCCACAGTAATATGACGTCGCTAATAACAGCCATAAGTTACTTACAGGACCTAGATTTCGTCGAAACTTGGATTAGATGTTTCGCAGCATTTGCCAGGGTGAAGAAAATAAAAGACCAGAAAGCCTCCGGAGGGGAGAACGAAATTACAGATTTATTTTTGGCTTCAGCGGGATGCGAAGCCATACAAAAAATATCAACAATGGTATACCCCAAAGTACTGGAAAATTTAATGTATGAAGGAATCTCAATTATAAAAAGGAACATACGTCCAAAGAAGAAACTTGTCACTGCAGAAAGAACCAAATTTCTGGAAACTAGACAGAACCCAAAATGAAACTGTGAGGTAATATTTGCACAGGTTGAAAGAAGCAACGAGATATTGTGAGTTTGAAAAACTGGGTTAAAAAAAACATGGCTACAGAAGATGAACTGATTGTTATAAGATTAATTTAAGGCACGGAGGGTATTATCCTCGTACCCCACTTGTACTAGGTTAGGCACAAGGCCCTATTAACGTGGGACCACCTACAAACTGAGACTCATTGGTGGCAGGGTTAAAAATTGCGTCTATTCCTCGGCATCCCCCTCAGGGGGGGCCTCGGGCACTGGGCAATAAACCCAGCCCTACCCCTTTAAATTGAGGGACAGGTGTTGCCTGGGGGGATGGCCCCCTGGGATCGACGCTCGTGATTTTGACCCGCCGGAGAACGTTGCATATAAGCATAAAATCTTAGAGAGGTTTCAAATAAATGAAATGACACTTGAAGCAAGTGTTGATTTTTTACAACATTTATTTTGGATTTTTAGTGAATTTATTAAATGAGGTGTTTTGAGTTATTTGAGTAGTATTGCTATCCCTTTAAGAAAACAATAATAGTTAAAACCATGTTTTTGTGTGTGTAATTTGTATATCCATCTGATTTCTTGTTTTCTGTGTGTGTGTTCTATACCCAAAACATATTAAATCCAAGTCCTCGCATCTTTCTTGCAATAGTATAATTACATTTTCTGTACTAAATGCAACAATGGGGACTATGTCGGGGAAACAGGTACCTGCTTTTGTCTAAGATTTAATAACCACAAGCAAATATGCAAAACCCCCATATATACTCACTAGTAGCAAAACATTTCAATATACCTCTAGATAACATCAAATGCATTCTTATAGACTCAGGGTTTCATTCCACACACACACACACACACACATATATTAATTTATATATATATATATATATATATATATATATATATATATATTTAATTACATGGATGAAAAACATCCATGTAATTAAATATATATACAAAAGCTAATATATATTTATAAAAAATGATAAGTCAGCTGAACTTCCCGTCATTTGGCTTGACATGGAAAATGCGTATGGTTCAGTAAGACACCAACTACTTGAGAAAGCAATGGAGTTCTTTTGGATTCCAGAAGACATTAAAAATACGATTTCAGCGTATTTTAAATGTACATATATGAGATTTTCTGATAATAAATATTCCACTAACTGGCAAAAATTGAATATTGGTATTATGATGGGGTGCGTTATCTCTCCATTACTTTTCGTACTGGTAAATGGGCTGTGATTAAGAAAAAGCCTTCTAAATGCCGCAGTCTTTCCATAGTGAAAGGAATCTGCAAAGAAGTCAGGTTTTTCGTCGATGGGAATGAAATCCCCACAATCCGCGAAAAAAGTGTTAAGAGCCTCGGTCGCTGCTATTCCATACCAATTACTGATCGACATCGTTGGCAGGACATTATCAAACAACTAAAGGATGGCCTACGCTCCATTGATAAATGTGATCTCATAAATAGACAGAATATGGTGCATTTATTTTGGATTAATTCCTAAATTATCATGGCCCATGCAAATATATGAGGTATCACTAACAAAGATTGAAACAATGGAGCGCTTAATAAGTAATTATATTTTTTTAAAAAAAATGGTTGGGGGTACCTAATTTTTTTAACAAATCTGGCACTATACAGTTCATCAACAAAGCTAAAACTTCCGATGGTGTCACTTGTTCAGAAATTCAAATAAGATAAAGCGCGACTTTTCCAAATACTGCGTGACTCTCGCGACCCAATGGTGAAGAACGCCCAGCCTTCTGTAATAACTGGTCGAAAATGGAAGGCACAACAAGCTGTAGAAAATACAGAATCATCCCTCAAGATGAAAAAATAATTGGAACTGTGGCAAAGGAAAGACCAGGGCTAGGTCTTCACCCACAGCGTTGGTGGTCTAAAGAATCCACGTTAAATAAAAGGATTATGATTTCGGAGGAAATTCATCAACTTGAAGAAGTCAAGCGTATTGCTACAGCTGTAGGACAAAGTAAACAGGGCGCATGGACCAGGTGGGAGAGTGCAAAAGAGAGCTATCACATGGAGCGACATCAGACATATGGAGCCTAAAAAATAAGTTTCCTGATAAAGGCAGTCTACGACATATTATCAACACCAGTCAACGTTCACATCTGGGGGTTAGCTACGTCAGACCTATGCAAAGCATGTGGGAAAACTGCTAGCCTGAAACATATTCTCATGCGAGTATGCTCTAAGAAGCTACACGTGGAGGCACAATGAGGTCCTCGAGATTGTTGCGGAGGCGTCGAAGATATGTTATTAGACTGCAAATAAAGCTGTTAAAAACATCAACAAAGCAATACATTTCGTTAAAGAAGGAAACATTTCGAAGTTTTCGCGTAAAAATAGGCACATTTCGTCACTTTTTGATGGCTCCACGGGCTGGCGCATTGCATGCGACTTGGAACATCAACTCGTTTTTCCAACTGAAATAACGTTAATGGCCCAGCGTCCTGATATTGTCATTTCTTCAAATAGACTGTTAATCAAAAGAAAGTTTTTATCATTGAATTAACAGTCCCATTTGAGGAAAATTTGACTGGGCAAATCAGCGTAAGTTGGAAAAATATGAAGATGTACGAGAACAATGCGTCAGAAACGGATGGATAACGGATGTATTTCCTATCGAAGTCGGATGCCGGGGATTTATTACCAACTCAACCTTGGCATTTTTGTCTAAATTTGAATTTTCTCCACCAGACAAGAGGAAATACATAAAAAAATCCAGGATAAAGCTCTAACCGCATCAGCGTGGATATGGCAATCCTACATTGTGACATCAAACTGACAAAGTCTGTGGTATCGTGAGATACTGTTGGGGCACTCTGGGTTAGTGGTAATGATGCTTCTGTCCTGAAACCATGCCTGAACCCAGAGTCATCATCTGATGAAGGTTTTGTTGGTTGCAATGCTACTGTGTAAATAGCAGTCATTGTATGAAGATTATTATTATTACTAGCAAGAATATGTGCCCCCCAGGTCTATTGCTAAATAGTTCAATTTGTAAAAAGTATAATAATCTTGACTAGCAGGATCTGTGGATATAACACAGTAAGATAATTTAATTATTACAATGTTTGATATGTTTACTTAATAGCTATTGCTAAATAGTTCAATGTGTAAAAAGTATAACAATCTTGACTTGCAGGATCTGTGGATATACCACAGTAAGATAACCTAATTATCACAATGTTTGGTATGTTTACTTAAGAACTATTGCTAAATAGTTTAATATGTAAAAAGTATAATAATCTTGATCTAACTCTCTCTCGTCAGCATTCCCCTACAAGAAGGGTGCCTCAGGCACTGGACAATAAACCCAACCCTGCCCCTTTAATTGAAGGGTGTAGGTGTGGCCGGGGGGGGGCCCTGGGATCATGCAGGTAATTATCAACACAGGTCCTGTGTCCGAAGCCACTGGACACACAGGTTCCGAAAGGCCCATGTTATTTGTGCATTTAAAATCAATGTGTCTTAACTAATGGTATGCTTAATTTGCATACTGGTTTTAAACAAAACTGGGTTTAATAAATAATTACTTGGTATTATTGATCTCTAATAGTATTGTTTTATTCTCCAATGTATTAAAATTAATTCTATGAGGATTTTATATAGAAATTAATTAAAATATAATTAAGATAAGTGTAATCCTTTTATATGCATTCTTATTTAATTCTGGTAGTCTTTTTACTTTGATATATTTCATTAAATTAAAACTTAAATACTTACGTCCGGGGGTGCATATTCTTGCTAGTATTTTTAACAGTTTATTATTTAATTGATTTTTTTTTAAACCTGCAAAATTGTAAGATTTATCTTTAAAAATCAAATTCAATTTGGAATAATTAAAAAATTACAAGAATAAATAAAAACTACAAGAAAGTTTGCCTTGTCTTTTAAATTTTGCATTTAATTAGATCAGACGAGTTATAAACATTCATAATTAATTTTAGTCTTGAGAAAATTGGCGACAAGTTAAAAAAAAAAAACAAACCCTTCTGTAATACGTTTTTAGACTACAATGAACTTTAGAGTTTTTTTCTAATATAGTCACTAAAAAATTAATTCCATAAACTTGAGTATAAATACTCAAGGGAGTAATCTCCCTTTTATTTTGTTGTATATTTTTAGAAGAAACTTTATGAATGGTCATAATCATTCATAAATTTGTTTAGAAAATGTTATATGTGAAAATACTATATATTTTAGAATCCTACTGTACTATTTATCATAAAGCTTTATCTTTAGGATAATTTGATTGATTGATTGATTGATTGATTAATTTTAACAGCATGTCAACCCATCCAGGGTTATTTTATACCAAGTGGTAGGTTGTGAGGGATGGTCAAATTTATTGTTATGTCTTTTTTCAAGGATTTTGACAGGTTGTTTATAGTTTTTTGTTGTTAAGTGGATTGGAAATCAGTTTAAGGGATAAGTTCATAGGGTAAAGTTCAAGTTTGTTATAATCGATAGTTTGGTAGAAAGTTGATAAACAATTTTTTTTATTCAACCCATAGATGGGATCCTAATAGATACTTCCATTCCAGGTCAGAGTGGATTAGTATAATTTGAGTACTTTAGACTAATTTACATGTTTTTGGTTGGACCCTTTTGATTCTCAAGACATATATCATTAATCGATACTAGCAAAAATATGTGCCCTCTGGGCAAAAGTATTTAAATTTTAATATAATTAAATATTATATTGAATTAAAATGACTAATGAAATTAAATAAGAACATTACAAAATTACACTTATTTTTACTTTATACTAATTGATTTTAATATAAAATTATACATTGCTTTTAATATGTTTGAGAATAAAACAATGATATTAGAAATTAATAATACTAAGTAATTATTTATTAAACAGTTTTGTTAAAACCGGTATGCAAATTATTCACACCATATACTATGTAAATATTTATTTCTTAATGATATATAACACACATTGCAGGATTTTAAACACATTGAGATTATTATGTAAATAACTAAAGGAATTGTGAATATTACGCATACCACACACATACAAAATAGATATCTTCTAATGACTTTTGCTGTCTAAGAGACTATACTCAAAAACATTATCTTTCTCTTCAGAAATCTTTCATAAATATTGTATATTTATAGTTTTATAAAACATTTATTATTGTTAAAAGCTACTTTTTCTTCTTTTACTACTTCCTATGTATACTAACATAAAAGTTATTTATTTCTACAAAAACTAACACCAAACCCATTAACCTCTTCAGCAGTATTTGATTGACTGGAATATAGCAGTCCAGTCCAGTTGGCTGGAATATAGCAGTCCAGTTGATAAAGACGAATAAATAAGATCTCTCATTCATCCTTTCTTTCTATATCAACATTCTTAGTTTTTGTAGGTATGGGATTGATTGCGAACACGGCCTAAAATTCAGAGATTTTGGAGGTTGTTGTGTAGGCTGTTTTATAGATGGAGGTGTGTGGTCTAATGGTTAGAGTCGTAGGAAATGAACTCGTCGACCCGAGTTCAAATCCTAGACGAGCTACAGTTCACATAGCACTAATACCTTGGAAAGGTATGAACCCAACTACTCTCCCTCCAGCTATGAGTAAATAGTAGCTCAGACTGGGCTTTTTAACCTTGGTTAGGCAACCAGTCTAGGAGAAGGAAAACTCTGAATTCAAACCTGTTAAACTCGCTTGGCGTGGTCACTACTAGAATAGGTTCAGTCCTAGAGTTATGTATCCCTTTCTCATCAGGTACATAACAAAAGTATGTGATAGAGAGTGTATACCAACATAGAGACATTAGAGAGAGATAGACAGATACATAACTTACTTGGTTGTTCTTTTCGTCTAGTCGCCATGTTGTATCTTCACTTCTTCTTCTCTTTCTATTCCATCCATGATCATCAACATCTAAATTCTTGCTTTACTTGTTACTTCTTTCTTTTCTAAGGGCATGCGTTTAAGTCATGCAATAACAAATCAACAAGACTTATGGCTTTGATCAAAGACTTTATTTGCCCTTTCTAACTCATCGTGCAGAGTGAGTCCAGCCACAGTCACACGTCTGTGCTGCGTCATATTCTAGCTGGAACTGAAAACCTAACTCATCAATCACATGACGTACAAGATTCCTGCTTTTACCTAAGGTCTGTATTTTTCCATGGAAACTGCCGTCTACATGCTGGTTTGAAAGCCCCCTACTATAGGTTCTTATCAATAATCTATGCTTCCACATAGATTATTCAACACTACTTTGTGATCTATTTCACTAATAAAATTTATCTAGCACTGCATGCTGGTTGAGTTTCTGTGGTCCATTAGTATGCTTAGCTGACCGCCACTCAATCATTGGTGATTGTGCTTTCAATGCAATTGGCTCTGCTCGCTCTTTGAGCATCTCACTGAATTAGTTTTCATTCCACCTGTTATTCATGATATTTGATAAGCAATAAAGGTTCCATTGAACTGTCTCTGTGAAAATCCATTTTAAGTATTTCCAGTATTGCAGCACGAAAACTGCTAACTCAAAAATATGAGGCGTTCACCTTCAACCGATTCTTCCATGACCATACTCATCAGCAGGTAGAGACTTTAAAACCTTAGTGTTTCTCCACTCCCACAAAAGACTAGAACTCTTATAAATGTTCAAGTTTTCAATAATATAAAAAATACCGGTTGTTAATTAATTATTATTCTATGTTACTTCATCCTTGACCAGGATTGAACCTGCAGCCTAGAAATAACTGTCACTTAAACTGTCTTAGATTGTTAACTATTGATTAATGAAAAAGCCAAACACCTCCACAACTTATTGGACTGTTCCTGGCAGTAGTAGCAACAAGTATTTAATCTGTTGCAGTTTGTCCAACTGAACTAGTAACTAAAGTCTGTTGCAGTTTGTCTTTTGGGACTGAACTAGTAAATGCCTGGAGAAACTATAACATTCAACACCTTGACATTTAATACCGGCCAATTATAATTGTACTAAACAATAAGTAATAGTACATACGACTGTCTCAAGCTGGAGTCAAACAAACACAACTGGGAAAAATTCTCTGAACGAAAATAAAAGTGCTGGCTGAGTGGAGTAGCTACACTAAAATACAATATAAGCAGAGTATTTTTGCAGCTTTGCAAAACACTCCTAGGCGGTGCTAGCACTCCTCGGATCCAGGCATCAACCACTCTGGCCCGCTGCTGACAGGTCCATTCTTGTCTCCAGCACCAGTTCCAGCTCTGCCACCAGTGCCTACCTGTTGTTATCCTTTATCAACTAACTGTCCTTTTTAGGACACTCTACCAACTAACTGTTCTTGTCAGGGCAAAGACTTCCTTACCAACAAAAGTCTTCCTCACCTAATTCCTTGGGCACCAACTTCACATACTCTCCTTCTCAGGACAAACCTATACGATTGTCAGTTCCACTACCTACTTCATTCCAGTCCTGAGGCACCCTACCCTGGTGAGATTTCCCTGACTAAAACCTGCTCCAGTACCCTTGGGAAATCCACATGGCTGACGGCACCAAACAATCTTGCTATCTGGAACCTGTGAGTTCTGACAATGTAGCTAATTGCTGTAGATTTCACTGTAACCTACATGAAATAAATATTTGTTATTGTTAAACCGTAAACTTAGTGTTTGTCCTCCTTTGCTTGGTTTGTGTCAATCTATTCTCTTTAAAAAAAAAAATTTGTGAGGGTTGACATCCTTATCGGCCCCATGGCACCAGGCACTTTGATTGGCCAAAAAACATTTAAAATATTTTCAGGTCTTTTGATTGGCCAAAAAATATTTCAAATATTTTCAGGTCTTTTGATTGGCTAAAAAACATTTCCTATCATTAAGGACAAGAAGCTTTCAAGAACTTTTTCTAGAAAGTTCTTTTACCCTCAACCATAAGCTGTCATGGTATGGGCAAGGTGTTGACCTTATGTTTAACCCCACAAGAACTTTTTATTGGGATTTCACAAAAAGATAATTTAATTTTCTGAGCCTACTTTGTACAAAAATTCCTTGCACAGTGTTATCAAAGAAAAAAAAAAAATTTTTATAGTCTTTTATTCTCACCTAATCTATAGTTGTTTACAAAGCATAACTTAGTTGTGGTACAAGGTCAAAAGTATGGGGCACCCAGTTAGAAACTTCTAAATATAAACTTATCCATTTTGATACTTGATCATCTCCTTTTTCTGAGTTCATAAATTCTTCCTTTCTTTCTCAAGGTATCTAACAATGGTCTTAATTCCAGTGACCCCTTTGTAAATATTGGAATCATGGACCCATTTAATCCTAACCTCACCATTGATCTCTAGGGGATACTTTCATTTCTGTTTGTCATTCTTACTCCAGAAAACTCAACAAAGCATGTAGTTATTGCAAAGGTAAAAAAAAAAAAAAAAATTCCTTACCTCATCCCCCTCCTTTTTTCCCTTCAAGAGCAGTTTTCTGGTGACACTGCTTTTTGCTTGGTCTGATGGGGGTTTTGGTTGTTCACTTCTTGAGGTGGTGCTGCTTCCATGTCAGTAGTTTCATGGGATAGGATCCTGACCACGGCACCAAATTGTAATACTACAGACTAATGAGACTATCTCAGTAATGGTGACCAGTTTATAACAGGCAGACAGGACTATCTTAGTCATGGCAACAGATTGTAATATGATAGGCTGATGGCACTATCCTGTCACAGCCCCAGCCCCAGCCTGTTTGTAAAAAGCTGACAAGACTAACTGGTCAGTCTCACTAGTTTCATTATTCAATACAAGTTTTATACAACTTAATAGAACCTTGACTATCATGCTATGGCCTCCTCAGATTTTCCTAATATTATTCAATACAAGTTTTATACAATGTAAATATACTGACAAAAAATAAAATTGTAACACCCAGAAAAATGATGTTCATTTTGAACTTGGTAAAGTATGTTGTGGGGAAAATAAGTATTTCATCCCCTGCTGATTTTCTGAGTTTGTCACCTTACAAAAATAGTAACGGTCTATCATTTTTAGGGTAGGCATATCTTGAAAGCGAGAGATAGAATATAAAACAAATTTTCTAGAAAATCACATTATATATTTTTTAATATTCTATCCTTCACTTTCAGGACAGACCTACCCCTGAAATTATAGACCATTCCTATTTTTGTAAGGTGGTAAAATCAGAAAGCCAGCCAAGGATGAACTACTTATTTTCCCCACTGTACATATAGTAGATATTCTGATAAAATTTTTAGTCTTTGGTTTGTAGTAATGTATCACAAGATGACATACAACATTTCTATGATTGTATACATGTGAGTACAGGTCTATATTAACACCTAAGAAGGATAAACAGTGTATTAACATAAGGTCAGGGTAATGTTGATACATAAGTTACAAAATAAGGAGTGTATGTATTGATTTGTAATGATTTATTGTAATCCCACTTAGAATACCTGTACATTTTCAGTCGGTAGAACACCTGCCTAGGAATCACAAGGTCCCTGTTTCAATACCAGCGGATGAGTTGAACAGATTGGGTAATCTGATCTGTGCAGTAAAGTGGTGGAGCTGGTGGTAGGTGTGGTGTTCCACCTCAGCAAAAACAATCTCGCTGATCTAGCACCAGCAAAAAAAAGGATAAACTCTCTTGCTGTCCAGCTGTTACTGATAATAGGCCACTCCACCAACTTTTAAATTGATACACATATTCGGAGTTTTCAATATTCTTTTTTGTTGGTGTATTTACTTTTTTTTAAGGAGTTTGATGGTTGAATTATTGAGGGAACATTCATTTCATTCAGAACCATGCACATGGAAGAGTTTGATTTATAAAAAAAATAGAAAAGAGATTTGACAATTGGGCAGGATATTATCACCTGACCTCAATCCAGTCTAGAATCTTGGATCCATTCTGAAGGAGCATGTTTAAAATGCCCTTTAGGATTTGGCCAAAGAGCACAAGATTCCTCAATGGCATTTGTGTAAGAAACTGGCAATATTTTTTAAGGAGTTAAAAGGCAAACAACCAAATGTTTAGAAAACCTCCATTGTTTAAAATTAGGATGAATTTCATGAAGGTTTTTGGTAGAAAAACCAATTAAAAAATATCAATAGTACATCAATTTGGCATTGCTTGCAATAAGAAAAAAAAGAATGTTGGCTTTATGATGATATTATGGTTACTGATTCAAGTCTTTATATTGATAAAAGTCTTCAATGGTATAAAGCAAAATGTAGTATTGTGGGTGAACCTCCAAAATGCAGGACTGGAAGCCCTAAGATCTGGCAAGCGATTGAAGGAGTTAAGGGTCTTCGCAAGAGAGAGAACAGAGTAGCTTCAAATGAAGATGGTCTGAATGCTACTGTAGAATGTTCCAAACCAATACAACTGCAGAATACATTAAATGATAATGAAGGTATTCTGAAACCATTACTTCTTTTTTAGAGTTTATATTTCAACTATTCTAATATTGAGATGAAACTTTAGATTTGTTAATCTTTATATTAACTATTCAAATCAAATTTGCAATTAGTCTCCTAGATGATTGGTTGTATAAATTATAAATTTTCAATAATGAAAAATGTGGCAGTGTAAAGATCATACAACCAATGATGACTTTGATAGAACTCACTAATTTCTTAATTTGAGTAAGATGTTAACTCTCTCTCTAATGAATAATATGATTCTTTCTGTTTGTTTGTTCATCTGTCTGTGAGAGTGTAGTATCTGTTTGCCATACCCAAGGTCAAAGTGTTGCTCCCCAGTACTTCTGCCAAGAATTAAGAAATTAGTATCCATACCAACAGAAATGTAAGTAAGTAAAAGTAAAGTCATCAGGGTAGCCTAGATTTAGTATCAGCCAACAGTGAGGGAGTCTATCCTCTTTTCACTAGCGCTAGACCAAGGAGATTGTTTTGGGATCTGAGGTGGAGCGCTACAGCTACCATCAGCTCCTTACTTTACTGCACAGATCCCTATGCTACTCATATGCTGAGTTGGCGAGGGCCAGTTTCAAATCCAGGAACCTAGTGGTTCCTAGGTGGACGCTCCAGAGCTAAACTATGTTTATAATATAAATAAATAAAATAATTGTCTACACATTTAAAAATCTGTTATTTTTTTATTTTATATTTATTGTTGAGAAGGTATGAAATTTTATAGTTTTCAAAATGATAACTATTTTCATCTGCAGATTTTATATTGTAATAGATTTTTAAAATTGTGAGATTTCCATGGTCACAGATAGGACAGTTTGATCCTAGGCAGAGTATACAGATACTAATACAAGATAGAAGTACTGATCCATACATAAATAATGTGTCAATTTTGCTTGAGACTATGTTAGTTATGCAGATAATATGTGTTTGTAGGTGGATAATCTTATTATATAAAACCATTGTTACTAAATTTGTTTGTCTGTTCACCTGAATGTATCACATTGAAATGAACCAATTTATATAATACTAGCTTAAAAGCTTAAAATTAAACTAGTTATTTCTATTTCATGTGTGACTTTCACTGGATTTTGCAATTAATTTTGATTATTCCTAAATTTATTTCCAAGATATAAAATTTGTAATTGGGCAAAAAAATTTGTTGCAAAAAATCAAGTAAAATTCACTTAAGACAATTGCAGTAACTAAAAATTTGGGATACGATTTGTCTGAATTTTTTAGATGAGCCTTCATAATTTGTATTATTTGTATTTTTCAGACTTGTCTTCATTTTATTGTTATATACATATTTCAGCTGATGTGCCCTCTAGCCTTCTTCGGGTGTTTCTTATTGAACTCGGGAGCCTTCACGGAACTTCTAATCAAACCCTTTACTCAATCCACCAGGGTAGACTGTCCTCATTCTGCTTCGACACATAGCACAACAGATACAGGGGTTAAGTTAATACAGTTCTAAGTGACAATCATCTGTAGGTAACAAATTCAATCCTGACCATGGGCAATAATAACATAAAATACTTGACATAGCTTAACACTTGTACCCGGTCAATGTTAAGCTATGAGAAGTCTACCCTGGTGGATTGAATAAAGGGTTCGGTTTGAAGTTCCATGAAGGCATACGACTCTAGTGCAATATGTATGTAGCAACACAAACACTTGTATACTAAAATTGATTTTAGTTTCTACAATTCATCATTTAAATGAAGCACATTATTTTTTTTTTTTTTCAGATAAGGAAGCTTGACTTAACTTCAGAAGAATAAGAATTGAATTTGAATAATGACAAATTTATTTTTCTACAAAATATTTAATTTCATCATTTCTGTAAGTTCTTAAAGTTAATATTTTTTTAAAACAATGTATCTTCTCAAACAGAAAGCAAATTTTTACAAGTAAATTTTTATTGAATTTGGCTTTTTAAAACAATGGATTTTAATAGGAAATTTATAAAACTATAAAATTTAGATGTGGGAATGCTTATACCAAAACATGTAGAGAACTTTATTTAAAAACATAAGTTTTTAGTGAGTATCAATGTAAATATCTTGAAACACTAATTCCTGCTTTTGCTTGAACAATAATTTTAGGAATGTAAGTGGTAGTTTGCAGGGTGGCCTATTGTTGGTATTAGCCAAATAGTGAGGAATCTATCCCTTTTTTCTGAGGGGAGCACTACACCTACTGATTTGACTTGACTTAATTAATACTCTAATAATAAAAAACAATTCTATCTTTTAGTTGTTACTGCTACCTACTTTTACAAACATTGCTTAAGTGCTTATAAAGTGGATATTTATTTTGTGATAATTTGTTTAAAAGGAAAGAAAAAACAACTTTAAATAAACTACAATATAACTGAATACATTATTATGTTGGACACTGCTGGAAAAGCAACAATGAACTTATAAGTGGTGTTCTCCTTGTGGACACCTACACATGGACACACCAGTGTAAGCTGACCAACAAAGATGTACATCAATCAGCTCTGTGAAAATTCTGGATGTTGTGCAGAAGACCTGACAGGGGCAAAGACTAATAGGGACAAGTGGTGAAAGAGCCATGGGAATCCATGCTGCTAGTGTGACCTGGTGATAATGATAGTAATTTAATACCCCCAAACTTTTATGGCATAAAATCATCAATATTTATTCTCCAATTATTTGTGTGTAGATTCTATATATTTGAACTTTGCAATCGAGGTAATACAAAAAGTCCAATAGATTCTTTATGATATTCTAATGAACAAATGTCTAAGTCAGATCAGTTGGATATTTTAACTAAACAGGGAAGGAATTGTGAACACCCTCAAGTATATGAATGAAATATTAAATCCCATTTTATATAGGTTGCTGAGAATGGATTTGCCTGTATTGTGTACATTGCTAGAAATAGGCTAATTCAGTTGGAGTATTTGTCACTATTGTTTTCTATTTGTTACCTTTTTTTATAAGAAAAAGGACCCCCCTTCTTTCCAAATAAATTGCATTGTAGATGGTTGGAGAATAGATTGGTGAAACCACAAAGGAAAAAAAAAATTAATAATCCAAAGAACTCATGGAAATTTAGGTCATGTAATTATTAATCTTTAATTGCTTCTGTTTTATTTTATTTATTTTTACTAGTTAACCTTGACAAGTTTTGTTAGTAATACAGATTTATAATTCAAAATAAAGATTATCACTCATTAAAAAGCAAAATATACAAATAGTCATAATTAATAATTCAAACTGAAGAGGTTAAAGGGAGGTCATTAGGAATAGTGCTGCTTCTTGAAATTATCAATACTAAGAGCTTGTATAATCCAATGAAAATTAGATGCTATCTTCCACACTTAGTATACAGTACTTGTAATCATAGATTTTAAAAATTAATTTACGACTAATTTTGAAGTCTCTTAATCAATCCATTAAAAATTTGAAAATATCCTGTTTAACCAGTTATAGTTGTATTTGTTTGATTTAAGAGAAAATATTGAATAAATATTTCTATTTAAAAGAAAATCTAATTTCAAATTTGTTCCTCATTCCTTATATACAAGGTGTGTCAAAAAATATTGAGATTTTTTTTGTACTTTTTGACACACCTTGTATTCTGAAAAAAAAAAAAAACAACGTTCCATTCATTGTTCATTTCTATTTTGGTAAATACAGCTTCAAACTTGGCACTTTTATGACACACCTTGTATTCTGAAAAAATTAACGTTCCATTCATTGTTCATTTCTATCTTGGTAAATATAGCTTCAATCTCAATACCTTTACAAGAAACCTTCTTTGTATTTACTCAATCCCTCTTCACAAGCAGGATGTGACACTAAGTCAATTTTTTAAAGTGTAGTTTAACAGGTTTGAATTCAGTTTTCCTTCTCCTAGACTGGTTGCCTAACCAAGGTTAAAGAGCTGAGTTTGTCCTACTATATACCTATAGCTAGCGGTAGAATAATTGGATGCATACCTTTCTCAAGGGTATTAGCGCTATGTGAAAGCAAACAGCTCCATCACTGAGTCCATTTCCCATGATGAATAACCATTACACCTTGTGCCTCCAACACCAAGTTAAAGAATTGAAAATAAGTACAAACTCAAAAATTAATAACCCTTTCCATGAATACATTTTTTAGTAAATAAACTAGAAAAGAGTTTTGAACAGAATTTAATGCATACTGTAGCTTCATTTAGGATTAGAACTTGTGTTGCTGTGTCCATTTCCTATAACGATGACCATTACACCATGAGCGCCTCATTCATTATATGTTGTTAGTGTGCCAGAAAAGTTTAGTGAAAGCAGAATCCAGTGAGATATTCTGTGTCCACTTGAAAATGTATATGAATTGCAAAACTTGAAAGTAGATTAAGTTTAAAAATGAATACATTTTAGTATAATTTCTTAGGTTATTATTAATATTTGCTCTGAATAAATCAAATGTGAATTTCTTGTTTTATTTTATAAAGAAAATAACAAAAGTGTTTTAAAAATTGTTTTAAACAATAAAGTATGTAGTAAACTTTTCAAATAAAGTACCTTACAAATAGCAGTCTCTTTGGTACCAATAGAGTAAAACTACAAAGCTAACAGTTTTTTTAAACTTACAAAATAATGTGAATATCTAGAGTGAATAAAGGTTTAAAAATCATTCTTTAAAAGTTCTAGAATTTGATTATTTTCTATTCAATTTATTGTTTAAATTTAGATTTCTTCAGGTGTTTTTAATTCACCTGAAAAAGGTTAAAAAATAAATCTTAAGAAAAAAAAAAAAATTAAAAACCGGATAACACTAATTCAATAAATCCATATTTGATAGTTTATTTACTTACATTGATAAATAATAATTTATATGCAAAACTGTTTATACATCTATTAAATCATTAAACAAAATATTGTGAAATAGAATAAATTTAAATTCATGCATGTGTTCTCACTCATCTAAATAATTGATATAATTCTATTATAAACTGTTATACAATTTCAAAACGAAAATATTAATACATCAAAATATCTTTTCTTTCTAATATTCTTAAAGAGAAATGCTATCTATTATTTCATTTATATAAAATGTGGCTATGCAAAAACGTAAAAAATAGTTGTATGCTGATTAAAGAGTATAGAGATATAAAGAATGTAATCTTCATACAAAAAATAAATATTAAAATATATAACATTAACCACTGATCACTTGCACTCAAAATGAAGTTTTTCAAATTTTATTTATAATTTTTAATAGAATCTAATTGTTTTAACTGAAGATTCAGTATTCTTAGTTAAAACATGAGCTCATTTGTATTCTGAATGAAATTTTTTACATAAGTAATTTCTAATATTCTTTTACAATACTATTTATATACACTTGTACTTAACTCTAATCAAGTACAAAAGCTAAAAAATAATTTCGAAAATTAACAGTATTAATAACATTTTACTTATACTTTAAAAAGTATGTACGTTTATATCTAAAAAGTGAATGAGAAACTAATTAAAAATAAATCAATAAGATGTATTTTTTGTTAAATATTATAATATAAATCATTATTTATCATATATGAAGTGTGTCAAAAAAAATATTGAGACTGGCTTCAAAATTTTCTTTCAAATTGCCACTTACTTGTTTAGATATCATTTATTATATATTTTGCTCAGCTGTGTACACATCTTCATTTAATTTTCTTTCAGTGTTAAATTTTTTCATGTTAGAAAATACTAAACAAATTTTGTTCTGAATCTTTTGAAAAGCTGAAAGTTTATGTATATGTGAAATGAGCTATATTAGGGGTTTTGTATGACATTCAAGTAATAACATCAGTTGAAAGTGATAAAGTGTCCAGTGAGGCCTTCCATTAGCAGAGATTCTGAAAAGTTGAGGTGTGCAGTCAGGTGAAAAGATAGATCAACTATTAGAGAGCTTTGTGGTGATGTGGGCATTTCCACTGGATCAAGTCATTCTTACTGAATATTTTGGAGATGAGATTTGCAGGACTTCCAGATGAAAGCTACTTGTTTAATTCAATATGCAGAAACCAATGCAAAATTTTAAATAAAATGATCATAACAAATGTGATAAACCATAGGTATATACCTGTAACATATAATCAGTCATCCATGTGGAAGTCTCTATCATCACCGAGGCCAAAGAAAGCTGGCCAAGTTCAGAGCAAGATCAATGTGCTACTCATGGTGTAGTTCACCATGAATAAACTCCTGAAGGTCAAACTGTTACTAAAGAGTATTACCTGAAAGTTTTACACTGTCTGTGATGTTCTATCATAAATGATTCACATGTCAGACACATTCATCATGACAATGCATCTGAGATTAACTTATCTAGCAGTTTTGAGGACAGGATTATAGCAGTCTCCATATCCAACAGATATGTGACTTTTTGTTTCTTAAACTGAAAATTCATCTCCAAGGAAGGCGTTAAGGATGTAGAGAGGAAAGAAATACAATGGTGCAACTATATCAAAAAGGGAATTTCAGAGGTACTTTGACCAATGGAAAACTTACTGGAGTAAGTCCGTTTGACATTCAAAATACTATTTTGACAAAACTTAATATTTTTTTAACACACCTTGTATTTTATAGAAAATATTCATTTTCATTGGTTTTAATTGCCAAAATTTGAGGATATTTCTAGTCATTTAGTAGAAAAAATTAAAATAAATATAAACTATTGTCAGCAGAATAAAAAAAAATTATAAATCAAACGTTTATTAGATAACATAAGATACTAAATATTTCTAATTCACTGACTGCAGAAACTATTTCATGCTAATTCTCTTGGCACATATTTTCCATATAACCCCCCACTTCTTCCTGCTTTTGAGCACTCTCTCTCAAGAACTTTAAAAAATCACAAAGGTGATTTGCATTTTACGGAGTGCTAATACCTAAGGGAAGGTATAAATCCAATTATTCTCCCCCCAGCTATAGGTAAATAGTAGGGGTAGACTGGTCTTTTTAACCTTGGTATGGCAACTAGTCTAGAAGGAATTTTGAATTCAAACCTGTTAAACTCCACTGAAAAATTAAGCTCGTGTCACATCCTGCTCATACAAATGAAAGTTTCAAATATCTTTTCTGATTTTTTGGGTACATGTATTTCTTTATATCTACAAACCTCCAGAAAAAAAACTAAGGTTTTACTCATATACTTACCAATCCAAGTTGAAAGAATTAGCAATTATCAGTTGTTTTTTTTTTGCTTCCAACAGTTGAACAGAATTTTCCGTGCTTTCTACAGTTGTGAATAAAATAATTTTAGATGAATTACTCTGCAGATTTAAAAGGCTAAATCCAATTCTTACTGTAATTGATAAATAAATATTTGCAATACTTTATTTCAAGAATGTTTGAAATAGAAACCATGAAGATAAAATCTGAAATAAAAAATTGTCATAAAAAAAATATTGATATTATTATGAAAAAGAGAACCGTTTTAATACTCTTAACATCCCGTTGAGAATTTTCCAAGCCCAGAGCCCCATTCCTATAAGGATATATATATATATATAAATGGCTAAAAGTGGCCTTTTAATTTAAAGTTACCTGTTATTTCCCTAGAATCAAAAACTTCTAAATATGTTTAATATTACATTTAAACAAAGGCTATCATTTGGGGTAGATTAAGAAAAATGTGACTTCCGGCCAGGTGGAATGAGGTGGTACAGGACTTTAAGTTAAATGATACTGGAATATTTAGAAAAAAAATGTGTATCATCATTTCTAAAATAATGCACACATTAATAAATAATTTTAAAATAAAACTGTTATTAGCATAATCTCCCTTTATATGAAAGTGGCTTTTGTATCATCTTAAAATGTATTTGTACTAATATGATTTCTCAAAAGATACAAATAATTGAAGAGGATTTTTAAAATAACTATGAAGCAAGTTTTAGAAAATTTTAACCAATTTGTTATATAAAATTACAAATACCATTTCACACACTTGAACATGTGGATGCTGATAATAAGTTTTTTTTTTAGATTAACAGTATCTTACTGAAATAAATAAAAAATTAACATAGAAGATAAGTATCTTAAAATATTGTTTAACCTTTGATCTGTTGAGTCTAAAATGAAATTTTATAAGTTTATTGGGTAAAAATGATAAGTATAAAAAATGTATATTAAATAGTTATCAAGTTGTGCTGGCAGCACAGATCTCCAGGACTCTTCCTCACCACCAATCTCTATCAGCCATCACTCCTGGCAAGTCCTCTGCACAGCATCCAGTATTCACGCAGAGCTGATCGATGTAGTTTTTTGTTGACTGACCCACACTGGTGGGTCCATGTGTAGGTGCTCAAAGAATAATGTCACTTATAGTAATATTATTGAACCAATTTAAATTATTTGATGAAATCATTTAGAAATCATTTTAGATAACAGAAAAAATATTTTATCAAATAAAGATGGAAATCTATAGAACACTCAATTTATACACCTTGTATATATTATAAAAATAACTAGTCCAGACATATTTCTAGAGTTAAAACTAATATAAAAGAAATGAAGGTATATTCCAAAGGGTTCATGAGGGTTGGTTGAAAAGTCTATAGGCTGACTAAAATGGAATGTGACTAAATGAGGTTAATTTTTCAATGTGTTCCATATACTTATTAATGTTGCAGTACTTGGATCCCGTTGGTCAAAAAGGTCATCAACAGCAGATATGTCATCATATGAAGTTTGAGCAGTCTTGTATTTATCTGCAGATTGATGATATTGGGAAAAAAATGTTGCAAAAAAAATTCTGAGATGAGTTATGAGAACGCATGAAAATGTAACTTTAAAAAAATATAAAGTTTAATCAAAATTTTATATTTAAAATAATTTCATAATCAATTAATATTAAATAACATGTACACCTGTACTTAGAAAACCTGTAACTAAAAATAAAACAGTAGTTAACTGCAACAGTATTTTAAATCTTATCAAACTAACCCATTTCAATCAAATATTCATTAGTATAAAAAATGAACATTTAGATACTTATTGTAAACTATTGTTAGTGATACTATTTCCAATATATCTATTCTTGATCTTTTGGGAATGTATGTCATATCCCACAGTACTGTTCAAAAATCTGATTGTAAGTTGTTTGTAACAAAAATCCAAACCATGAACTAGAAAAGTGAAGGCACTATAATTCTAGAATCAAAATTAGTATTTTGATTTAAATTAAATTTTTTTCTAGCCCATCAAAATATCGGTATGCCAGTGCACATAACTGAAAACATTTTATCAAATAGAATCTTTTTCTTCACTACTATGTAGTAAAGAAAGAATTCTAGCCATTTCCCTAAGATAAAATATTTCTAGAATAATAAAAACATAAGTTATATATTTTAAAAAGTATTCAAGTTGGTCAATAAGTCTGTTATTTGTATGTTTATCTTTTGATGAAATTTAATTCTTATTGACTTCAAAAGAATACATACTTAAATTATTGTCTACATCATAAATAACAGTGTTAAAATATTAACTTGATAATTTTGAAATAACTTAAAGTATTTTTGTATCCAGTTTCAATTATTGAAAAAGCAATGTCAATATGTTTAAGACAGGTAATGTGCAACCATGAAAAGTTTCAAATTTTCTTTTATAGAAATAAAATTGTTTACCACATTATACTAGATTCAATTTTGATATGGAAAGTGAAATTAAACATATTGAGAAAAATGCATTTACACTCATTCTTATTTACAAAATAGAACCATATATCTTATGTAAAAATGAATGGTGAAATGTATTTTTATTTATTAATCAATTTGCATTTTTGTTAACTTTATTGAAAATAACTAATTGATTTCCTAAGTCATCCAAATTACCTGTGCACTATTTTAAAGTAATATATCATTCTTTTTATTCTATTGAACTACTTTCTGATAGGATTAAGTTTAGTTTATGCCTTAATACAAAAACAAACAAAATAACTATTTACATATTAGTTTGATATATGCATATTTTACACTTTATAAATCATTTTAATATTCTAGCAACAAGTTTGTCTAAGTTATAAAGTTATGATCATTAGATCATAACTTGATACCTAAGACGAATTATGGATAAAAATAGTAATATTTCATTTTCTAAAATTACTAAAACAATTAATGGCAAATATGAGCAAAATAGTGAACTTTAAAATTTTTATTTTTCAAAATTTACAAAGATGAGTTTTATAAAAATACTTTTTATCATTGATAGTCCAAGTCAATATCTTTTTATTTTATTTATTGTTCCAGGCATTAATTTGTACAATTGAATAAACTTATATAATAATAACAGTATAATAATATTCCATTCTTGTTATCAGTTTATCAATAATATACACAAAACATTTTATTTCCAAAATGATAAAGAAATATTAAGAAAATAGTTGTAATTTTTTCTTTTTGTAAAATGAAGAAAAAAAAATGCCGTCATCCCGATGCCTTTTGATTGGTTGGTTGGTAAGCTTGGCTAGTATGGCGGTCGTGTGGCAAACATTCTGATTGGCTGAATCGTCATGAATATTAATGTTTCTCTGTGCCTGGCTGGATGTATCAAGTATTGGCCAATAGCACCGGCAGCGTATAAACCATTGATTGATCATCCCGCGCTCTCACTTGCCTACAAAGCTACCAGTAGCTTACAACTGTGAACACTGGCAGCAGTCCACAACCAGCCAAGACAAACGTTGCTCACTGACTAGTTGTACCTACACAAACGTACTACTACTCCTCCTTCCTTTTTTTCTTTCTCTCTCTCCTTCTCGTTACCTCCACCACCTTTTTTTATTATTCTTATTTCTACTACTAAAACTGGCAGCAGCAGCAACGGCAGCGGCTCCAGTTGTAAGTTAAAGGACAGCAGCCAGCGCAGATTCCCTCTCGTGGAAAAATCGGCAGCAGCACGACGACGACGACGACAACCTACGTTACACACAGACTGTGGCTGACTGTGCACACAACGCCATAGAGACAAGAGTTATACTAACCCACCGACCAACAACAACAGTGAAAACCCGAAAGGGTTAGCTACTCCAAGAAGCAACAATAGATAACAAAATAACGACCCAAAGTCAACATAACGGCTGCACGATGAGCATGCAGAAAAGGATTGAACTCGAAAAACGGAATTTGTCACCAAAAGAGGTAAAGTTCTTGATAGTTTTATGTCCCGATTTGTTTGTGTGTTCTCAACAAATTTACATGTATCTTTCTTATTCTCTCGTGTTAGTTTAAGATTTTTCTTTATTAATATACATAAGAATTTATGATGACTTTTTAAAACCACCGCTTAAGATTTAGTTGTCGCTTTTTATGCATATTTTGCTAAAACAGGCTGATTCATTCTTAATGTAAATGTTTGGGGAAACAGACACTTACATCTTAAGATTCTCCATGTGCTCTCTTCCCTTCTTTCTCGTCCGCCTTGTAACTGCCATTAAACAAGATCCACATAATCTTACCTCTATGCACACACATCACTAC
This sequence comes from Doryteuthis pealeii, assembly GCA_023376005.1. Classification (NCBI taxonomy): domain Eukaryota; kingdom Metazoa; phylum Mollusca; class Cephalopoda; order Myopsida; family Loliginidae; genus Doryteuthis; species Doryteuthis pealeii. The sequence continues at coordinate 66,929,882 of CM042157.1, forward strand.
TCCATAATATCAAGTATACATATGTATAGGTAGATTTACCTATCTTCTAAATGTTCCCCCTTGGTGAACATGTGCCGAGTCATTGATAGGCAACAAACAGACCGGCGGTACTGTATCATAATGGAAAAAAAAAGTAAGGTTAAATATGGCGCCTTTCAAAAACTTAAAAAGGTTCGTTCGTTCTTATCGCTTCCTCCTCTTTTTTTATTGCTGCCGACAAATTGTTTCACGTTTTTAAACTTAAGTAAACAAATTCTTATTTATTTTTTTCACTTTATATAAATGTTTTCTTTAAAAAGATATTTGTATGTGTGGAACTATAATAAAAAAAAAAATTCTTAGTTTTAATCACTTTGTTATTGCATGATGCTACATGTAATGATCATCAAGTTGGTAAAGTTTGATAACAAATATTACTTGTGTGCAAACTGCTTTAATGTTATTGATTTTATTTTTTATTTTTGACTGAACATCTTTATTTTTTATTTTTATTTTTATTTTAAGCACATCAAATTTATTTTTCTGACATTGTCATATTGACATAGCAACTAAATTAATTTAGTGTTAATCGAAACGGTTTTGGGGAGATTGGACATAATTTTATTTAAATTTTAGTAGGGTTTATAAAAGTTAAAAAAACAAAAAAAAAAACAAAACATTATTTAGCTGGAATTTTCTGCGCTTCGAGTGACGTTGTGTATTATCTTCAGGTATTTTACTTTTTTAATTTTAAAAAAATCTCATTTGATTGTCAATTACTGTACTGCTGTGCGCGTTTACTGCCGCCATTATTTAAGATTGCTGCGTATGTAAAGCTTTTAACGTTAAAGATGTACGTGTGTATGTATATATATGTGTGTGTGTATATTTATATTCCGTACGGATTTTTTGTACGTCTGTTGTATTATTTAGAAAAGTAATCGTCATGAAGGTTAGTGTTATCCCATTTGTTTGTGCCTTCGTCCTAATTGTATTTGAAGGTCCAGACAAATCGGCACTGTTGGTATAAGGGGGTAATCTGTGGGTTTTTAAAAGAAAGATGATGACAGTGACGACGGCGGCGGCGCGCAGTGTGGATTGGAATCAGCAGCAGCAATGCTTAACTTTTTCCAAAAGACATTTTGATGGCGGCAGCGGATTACGATTTCCACTGTTGCTATTAACAATTTATCTTGTTTCTGACACTGCTTATTAATGGCCGTAAAAAAAAAGATACTGTCATAGATCGTAGACATTGCTACCTTGTCCAGGTATCTTGCCACCTGTGTGTGTGGGATGAGGAAGAAAGAGGACGTCCACTTTAAGGTCGGTCGCTTCTAAGCTGCTGCTATACCCTATCTCATGCCGCCATGTTGAAAGGGCAGCAACCAAAACACAACCCGATTGTTTCACGGCCAACGAACACATTTTCAAAACGGAAGCTTTTTAGTTTTTAAATTTTAATGTCTGCCTGCCTGCCTGCCATACTTTGTATACAAATATAACACATGACACAAGTTATGTCAATTTAAAAAAAAAAAAAGGCTGTATCGAGAATCGATGATGCCGCTGACCCAATTAATTGTGTACATTCTAGTTGCGTGTACACATGCGCGCTACATATGTGCTTTTATTTTAAGCACCTCAACAAATAAAAGCCATTAAGGAATAATATAAACAATCGGGTGTCCTGAATAAAATTGTCATTGATATTAAAAATGAAAGATTTGTATACATATGATGTATTCAAATTTTGTGTAAGGGTGTTGGGGGGAGGACTTCGAAAGGGAATAAAGATGAGGGGGGGTGACAATGTCATCGTTAGGGCTCATTTACCAGATTTATTCAAATATAAATAAAAATTTTAAACTTTTTTTTTTTTCATTTATTTACTTTTTTTTCATCACATTTCTCGTAGACTGGTGTCGACCGGACTTATAGCTGCCGTTGCTCACTTATCACTTGCGTTGACACCATTTTGTTTTTCTTTTTTTTCTTTTTATTATTGGACGCCATCTTGTAGAAATGCATTTTTTTCCTTCTCGTAGCTCGTTAACCTTTTCATTTTTTTTCTCAAGAATAATCATTTTTATGTGGAAAAGAAGACCCAAAACAACAAAAACAGTTTATAAAATATATATTTCATTTTTTTTTAATATTTTTTTTTTTTTTTTTTTTCATTTTTTTCTTTTTCATTTTTTTTGAAATTTTGCAAGAACGAAGAATTTCATTTTTCATTTTTTTTATTTCGCAATTTATTTTGATTTAAAATCAGACTTACCAGAAATACTTTTAGGCGTAGATATATTGTAGAACCCTAATAGTTGGAATGGCATGCAGCGAGACCGATTGCTTTCTCTTGATTGTACCCAAGTGTCCGCCATTGTGGATGCCTCCCGCCGCCGACTAAAATGGGGGATGTCTCGCTGATTTGTTTCTCTGCAACGGCTTTTTATTTGATTGATAAAAGACGTACTCATTTTAGAAAGATCGAAAGGTACTAATGTCTAATACTGAAGTGACCTTTTACTGGCAGCTCTTACACTGTTTTTCAGCATGTTACTAGTGCCCTGTGTATTTGTCTGCCTCTCGCCACCAAGGTCGTACAACTGTGTGCCGTCGTAATGCTCCTTCTTGTTGCTTGCCGCACTCACGTGACCATGCATACATTATGTTAATGACCAAATGTGCGTACACACGCATGTGTATATCTCACACAAAGTGCTCAACTCAAGACGTCATTCTCTTTAATAATTACTTCACCCATTTTTAAAATTTTATTTTATTAAATTTTTTAGTTACAATTAAGCATTATGCTATTTATTTCCCATTAAATATTTCATATAACTATTTATTTGTTTATTAGAAAATGTTTTTAATTTAATATCTAAAGTAAGAGTAAGTTTCAGTTATCTGCTTAGTTTTCTTTTTCTTTTTTTTTTTTTTTTTTTTTTTTCCACTGAACAATTAAATCTCGAAAGTACGTCTTTAACTCGCTAGAATTCACCCAGCGGCCATATTTCTTTTGTAGTTTTGTTTTTGTTTTTCATTCCTTAAACACTAACATGTCGACTTATGGTTGATATATAATTCTGTAACTTAAAAAATTAAGCAAATGATTAAAACTTATCTTATCTGAATGATTTGTACATAATTTATAAATAACGGAAATTTTCTTAAACCTTGGATTTTGATATGAAATCTTTTGTATTGCTATTAATTAAAAGCAAACGTCTAATTTTGAGTTTTTTTAATATAATAATAATAAAAAAAACGAACATTCTTAACGTCCTTTTATATGCCCCCCCTCCCGCGCTCTTAAACGGCATTATTAATCACATTAGCATCCTATCAACATTTGAATGTGATGGTGCGTTCATTTGTTTTGTTTTTTAATTGGACATTTTTTTAAATAGTTTTTATGGTGTTTTGTTATTGTTATTGTATCTTAAATTTTCTGAAAGCAATGTGATGATTTTTTTTCTTCTCTCTTTCTAGGTCCGAGAGCTGACCCTTGACAATTGTAGAGCTCATGAGATCGAAGGTCTTACAGATGAATATGAAAATCTGGAATTCCTTAGTTTAATCAATGTTGGCCTTATTGGTCTTAAAGGTTTTCCAAAACTAAAGAGCTTAAGGAAGGTAATGTACCCAAAATACTCTTATTTATTTATTTTTATTTATTTATTTTTACCTATATTTTTATTTTTATAACATTATCTCCCTGGAACTTCAAAATGGATCAATAAGGAAAAACATTTTTTATTTTGCAGCTGGAATTAAGTGACAATAGAATTTCTGGTGGTTTGGAAAAATTACAAGATTGCACAAAACTCAGACATCTTAATCTCAGCGGCAATAAGATCAAAGATGTTGAAACTCTAAAGCCATTAGTAAGTATTTCTTGTGTATATCCAGTGTTTTAATGGAGTGTATAAAGTAATAAAACTTTGTAGGAAAAAAAAAAAATTTAAAAGAATTTCATCATTTAGTATTAATTAAATTATTTTTAATTTTTCAGGCCAACCTTAAAGAGCTGTCAAGTTTGGATTTGTTTAATTGTGAAGTAACACAGTTAGAAGATTACAGAGAAACCTTATTTAAGCTAATTCCTCAGTTACATTATCTTGATGGTTATGACAGAAATAACAAAGAGCAAGAAGATGAGGATGGTAAGAATTTTAAAAAATCTAATTTTGTGTTCTTAAAAATTTACATTTTCACAAAAAAAATACTCCGAAAACGATTTATTAGATGATATAATTTTTATTTCCTCAGCCGAAGTTGAAGATGGAGATGAGGATGATGATGATGAAGATGAAGACGAAGATGAGGTTGATGTTGAGGGTAAGTGAGAAAAATTGATTCAAGAAATCTGATGCAAAAACTAATGCAGGAAGATATCAATTCAACATATCTTGATATTTTCCACAGATAATGGATTATAATATTTTGAAATTTATATCCAACTCGTTAATTTAGTTAGTACAACTAACACCTTTTTATTATTTTTGTTATAGATGATGATTCAGATGAACTAGATGAAGAGGAGGGAGAAGAAGAAGGTGAAGAAAATGAAGAAAAAGTTTGTCTTGGATATTTGGAAAGAGATGATCTTGATGTAAGTAAAATATTGTACACGTGACTTTTCCTGGTTAGGATTAAAAATATATGCGGGGAAAGTTAGTGTGAGATGGTATTGATATTTAATTTCAAAAGATTTTATTGAAGACGATAGATGGGGGTTTATTTAGCAATTTTCTCTGGTTTACAGACATCTGGATTTTTAGCATTAAATTATTTGCTTATTTGTGCCTTTTTATCGGAAATCTGAATTTTATTCAGTAATATATATCTGCAGAATGGGGCACATGGTGTACTGGTTAGTTGTGAGAAATAGACTTGTCAACCTGAGTTCAAATCTTGGATGAGGCTGTTTGCATTTCATATAGAGCTAATACCCTTTGGAAAGGTATGCATCCAAATGCTCTCCCATCTATAGGTAAATTGTGGAGCAGACTGGGCTCTTTAACCGTGGCTAGGTAACCAGTTTAGAAAGAAGTCTGGATTCTAACAATTCTTCCAAGTTGTCGTTGTATCAGTACTGATGTATGGCTGTACCACTTTGACCCTAACGAGGCGCCTGGAGAATGTTAGATGGGAGCTGCACAAGAATGCTGTGTGCGATCTTGAACAAGTTGTGGAAACAGCACCCGACTAGGAAGCAGCTGTATGTCCACTTGCCCCATCTCACAAAACCATAATTGGCAGATTTTGTAATTTTAATTTATAAATCATTTTTGTTTTGATGTATAACATGTCAAAAATGAGTGTTGATTAAAAGTAGCATGTAACTGAATTGTTATTCAAGGAAAATCAGTGTGTGTGTATTTATTTTATTTATTTATTTATTTATTACAGGAGGACAGTGAAGGTGCTGACTTTGAACCAGATGCTGATGAAGAAAATGATGAAGATGAAGGTTTGTTTCTGACTACTGTTGATAGTTTATTTTTATTTGTGTGTCTGTGTGTAAAGGCCTGACAGCTCCATCCGATTTATAGGATATATATAATTTGTAAATTCTTTAATTTCTGGATTTATTTTATAGAGTAAAATTGATTGCGTGGTCCCAGAAGGCACTCTCGCAGGCAGTATCTGTCTCCTTGTCTAAAAGCAGGACCGGGTTTATTGCCTGGTGCACCCCAAAAGGAGAATTGGCCAGCGCATGAGCTTAAGTTTGTGCGTGGCTCCCCATGTTAAAAAGATTGTTATATATAATATAAATAAATATCGGTGTTCTATATCATTTAGTTAAAGCAGGGATCACCAAACTTTTTCAGTCTGCTGGATGATTGAAAAAATAACAAGCGTGGACACATTGTGTTCAATACTTGCTAGCCAGAACGAAAGGTCTGAGAAAAAGATGTAAAACAATTTATTTTTCTGTTATATTCATGGATGAGTGGTGTAAGTTGCTCAAAAACAAATTTAAACAACATATTTATTTCCAAAACATTATCAAAGAACGCAAACAAATTCAAGTACTGTTGGCGGGCCCTGATAAAATGTCTTCGTAGGCTGAGTCCGGCCCATGGGCCGTAGACTGATGACCCCTGAGTTAAACTTATGCTAGAATTCAAAGATGATAACACATTAAACATTTTCTTTTGGATACGCATCTTGATTATGTAATTCTAATTATTTTCTTTTTTTTTCTTTGCAGTTTCATTCGCAGATGACTCTGAAGGTGAAGCCGAAGCTGATGATGGCCAACGAGGGAGGAAGAGGAAGCATGAGGAGGAAGAGGATGAGTAATCCAATTCCCCTTACCCACCCTCTGCACAAAAGACCCTCATAGGTTGAAGTGTAAAGACTGTACAGTGTTGTCATGGAGGGCTACTCCTCCCCAGGAGGGCGGAAGGGCCTGCCACCAACAGATCGTGTGTGTGATGATGCATACCATAGTTCTACTGCATATAACTTTTAAACTTAGGTCATTGTAAACTCCACATAGTGGCAGCCAGCATTTCTTCCACGTGATTTGCCTCCTGTCCATTTCTCTTTGAGTCCAGCCTGTATTTAATAGGCACACTTATACCCCCCCGGGGGTGGGAGTTATCAGAGGGAAGGGGAAAAGGGGAAAGGTCTTCTGTCTGCATTATGTGTCTATCTACCCTTGGATCTGCTGCTGCTACTTACTGCCCAAGAATGAAACTTTTCTCTTTATTTTTCTCTCTCACACCCAGCTAATCTTCTCTCCTCCCTTCCATCGACCCCCCCCCTCCCCGAACTCTAGTCTTGAGGGCATACATTTTCATCAGGGTCCCCCTTTCTATTAATTCTCTTTGATAATTACTGCTGCCTCTTAATTGCCCTACTACTTTGCTCATTCACATCACATAACATTAATCTAGAAAGAAACTTGCAAAGTACTACAAATCTTTAAATAAAAATTAAAAAAAACATTACTGTTCATTTCATATCTTTTTAGTAAAAAAAAAAAAAATCTGCTGGGTGGCTGTGATGATGCTTTAGTATATCATCAGCCAGTTTAATGGCAATAGGTTTATATTTACCTCCCTCTTTTTTTCTTTTTTTCTTTTTTTTTTTTCTCTTTGAGTCCTCTCCTATCTCCCTCTTTGGTCTTTCTCTCTATTTCTCTCCAAATTGTTTTTGCCATGCATTTCCATTCAGTCTGCTAATCAAGTGTGTGCATAGAATTAGAGCAGGAGGCCTCTCTACTGCGGTGTGGCAGTACATTAATATTTATTGACATTTTGGAAGTTTTCACATGTCCTGTGTATTTTTGCTTTAGAACACTTGAAAATCTCTTTCTCATGTTATTCCCAATCTCATGGATTTTTTTTTTTTTTCTCCCATTTCCAAAATATCTTTGAATGTTTATAGGAGGAATTTTTCTCTCATTCTAAATTTCCCCTATGTTCCAGTTTTGAAAACTTTGGCAATTTTTTTACAGATTAAAATTAAAATTCAAGATTCTCTCAAATTTCATTTTTAAATTTGAATTAAGTATTAACTTAATAATTGGGCGCAACTGAATGCTAAATGTTGTTGTGCATCACCTTATTGGATTTATAATCCTTGCAAGATAAGATATGGACAAATTTTATTAGTGCCTTGCAGACCCTTTCCTCCTCCTCCATTTCACATTTCTTACATCTGTTCCACTTCTCCCTCCCCCCTTTTCTCTTTGCACTTATTTCACCATGTGCAGTTACTGCTCAGTCATTGCACAACAGTCAAGCTTTAGCGCATTATTCATTAAAAAAAAAAAAAAAAATGTGCTGATGAAATCACCAATGTTGGGAGGAAAGACCAAACAAAAAAAAAAATTTGTGTGTTAATGTGCCACCAGATTTCTCAGGATATGTGATTTCTTTACCATGTGTGCCTAATTCATTTGGAGAAGGTTTGCTAGGGACTCAACTGTTTGAATACTGGTTAGAATCTATAACATCCCCCCCACCCCTGCCCCCTCACTCTCCTTAGTTTTTACCTACCTGCCAATATTCAATTCTTGGCCAGTTGGGACAGAAATTCATCAAATGCTAAGCATTCCAAGACAGATTTAAAAAAAAAAAAGCAACAGAAAGCCCAGTCTCCCTTTCTTGTCATATCCCACTCCTTTTTATTACTCAGGAATATATTACTACCCTTACTACTCCTGCAGGGGCTGAGGCACTAGTTAGGGGCTCCTCCATTTTAGGGAGGGAAAGGTGGTAAGCAAAGGGTGGGGGGTTTTCAGTATGGGGTTTTATTTTAAATAAGTTCACTAGTCCACTAAGAGATTGAGGCCTCTTGCAGCTATGGGGGGTACTGCCTTGGTTTCAGGTCAGATGATCTGGGGTCATTTCAAATTTCCTGAGCTGATATTTACTTCTGTGGGGGTTCTTACTCACAACTGAACTATTGTAAAATATTTCTCTCCATTGTAAAAAGTTCAAAAATCATTTATTTTACTGTTCAATCTGTAACATAAACTATTAAGTTTCATCATTACACCGCTACTTTGATCATAAGAAGAAACCCCATGGATATGTGAAGTGACCTATTTGAATGCACAATCTGTTGATTGCCGATTTACCTCTTGGCTAATTTTGGAGTCGTATTTGGGGAGCCATGTTTGCATGTCTAATGTAAAAGTATAATGAATCTACAGTAATTTTGTAATTAAACTGTTAAACTTAAAAAAAAAAAAAATTTTTTTTTAATTTACCTCTTTAATGGTGTTTTTATCCCTGTTGGTGCAAAAGCCCCATTTTTGCAAAAGGAAAAAAATGTAAACTTGATGAAAATGGTGTTATTTTTGTCAGCACTGGGGACAACACTTAAATTTTGCTAGGGGTTGCTTTTTTTTTTTTTTTTTTTTTTTTTTTTTTCTTTCTCTCCTCATCTCTCTGGTTAGTTCCTGGAGGTATCGATAAAGAGATTTGCAATGTCCTCATTTGACCGTTTCTCTCAATTCAAAGAATAAATGGATACTCTGGATAATTCTATTCTCTGCCTTGAAACCATGGTGGTATCCCTTTACCCCCATTTTTTTTTTCTCTCTCTGTCTCTCTCTCTCTCTCTCTATCCTTGTACAGCTTTTCTTTTTCTTTCTTTGTTTTTGCATAGTCAAAATGATCTGGGGGTTAACTGATGCATGGGGTGTTTCCTTTGTCATCTGTGGCTCCAATTCTGTAATGAAAACTTTTTGTGGCAGGGGGGCGGGGTGAACTCCCTACTCTTTTCCCCCCTTCTCTCTGTCTCTCTCCCCACTTCTGACCTCATTGTAAACTTGACATTTTTTCATACATGCGGCCAAACACCACACTGGCGGGCTGAATCCTGAACCAGCATCGTGAAGACTACTACTAAGGAGTCTGGGCACACTCTCCACTTTATCAACTGACTCTTCAATCATTTGTGCTCTCTCTGTTGCAAATAAAAAAAATTTTTATATGAACTGTTGTTCTATTTTTGAATTACCTCATCATTGGCTACATAAACATCGCTAACAACTGAATTCATCTTGTCTTGTCATTAAATCTTGGGGGGGGGGAGAAAAAATGAAGATAGCTTTAAAATCATCCTTGTAATGTAATTGAATGGCTTATAGAAAATTCAAACAAGAAAACTACTCTAATTTCTGGATAAAGAGAAAAATGTTTTAGCTGACAAAGATTCTAAAAAGTCCCAAATTTTCTGCAGATGAGCACAAAGATCTACCCCTCAACCAGGTTCGCAGAAATAGGGGGACTCTCTTTTCATCTGAGAGTCTCAAGGAACAGATGTGTTTTTGGGGAGTGGTTAGCTACTCTTCTAAGTTGCGGGATAGTAATGATGGGTCTTAAAAAAATTAACCAATTCTTTCACATTAGGTGAGTTAGGCCTAAGGCCTAGCTGAAAACCACTGTTCGTTTTTTGTTTTAAAACACTACATATGGTGAGTGTCACTGGTGTCCTGTTAGCTGCTAGCTCCTGCGAAGGGTGCTTGAGCCTTTGGCCCAACAATGACACTTCATGCATTTTGAGTACAGATTGAATTTTATTATACTTCCCAAATTTATTTCCAAGTTATTGTTCTTGTACGAAAGATTTTGTTAGAAATTGCCAATATTTTTTTTAAAAAGTTTTCATCAAAACAATAATAATTTGTCTATTTTCCTCATTGCAGCCTTGGCTCTTTTGTTTGCATTCTGGTCCTCTGTTGGCAGGTTTCCTTTTGTGACACATACCACTACCATATGCAATAAGCAACAATGATTGTTGTATTGCATTAATATTTAAGCTTACCTTTTTAAAAGTTCAATGATAATTCTTCAGCTGTTAATTAAAGACAAATTTATGTACATAGTAGGTCCTTACTTTCTGTACAAATGATTATATCCATTTCGTGGGTGACTTTCATTAGATTTCGCAATTAATTTTGATTATTCCCAAATTCATAAAGTTGGAAAACAATGGCAATAATTAAAACTTGGGAATCCAAAAATTCTGGATTTGACCTAGAATTTTTTTAATTTGCTCACGGAGTTTGCCTGATTCCAAAATGGAGTATGTTCTTCTACAGCATGGATCACCAAATTTTTTTTCACGGTGAGCCAGATAATTGAAAAAATAACGAGCGCTGACCACATTATTATTGTGTTCAATACTTGCTAGCCAGAACGAAAGCTCTGTAAAACAAAATTTATCTTTCCATATATTCATGGATGAGTGGCGTAAGATGCACAAAAACAAATTTAACTTAACATTTATTTTTAAAACATTATCAAAGAACTCAACATTAGCAGAAAGATTTAGTGAGATTTGTGAAGCTGAAGTTTGCCTTTCAAGATATCGCCAATGTTTGGTTTGGAATTGCTACATCCAATCAAGAGAATTGCTTTCAAATGTTCATCAGTCAAGTTCATTTGATGGGTTGATTCCGTAGTCAAGTCCGCGAAGATTTAGTAAGCTTAACATGATATTTAAATGGTATCGATATGTCTTGTGTTCTGTACGTTTTACTGTATTAATAATTAACTTGTCTTTTTCCCTACCAAATATTCTGTGTTAGGTTACCCTCTTTAGGATAACATAAAGCTTTATAGAAATGCCTTTGCTGGCTGTAGTTTGGTGACCCCTGAGCTACAGCGTCTAGGAGTAAAGTTGACAAAAAATGTGACAAACTGACATTCATATTAGAGATAAAAGGAAATACTTATTAAAATGTGATGCATTATTAATCATAAAATAATAAAATGGCAACTTAGACTACTGAAAATTGTGGAACTAACAAAAGAGTGATTGATTTTTTTTTTAATTTTTAATTTATTTTTTTAAATTTTTTTGTGACAATTGTCCTCATTTTTATTGTGGCATGTATAAACACGTTTCAGCTGCTGTATCCGAATATATTAGGAATACTTGAGGATACAGCGGACAAAATGTGTTTATACATAGCACAATAAAGATGAGAACAAGAGTCTGAAAAATCAAAATTGTTCACATCAAGACTCATCTCAAAAATATAAGTACTAACAAAGGAGGTTAATCATTCTGCTTGAGATAACAATATAACTAATACTATCCTGATTTTTACATTGTACTAGCTTTTTAATTATAGTTTCATGCAAATCTGCAGCAGGTATACTGAGCTAGATTGTTATGGTGAAGCCCTATAATTGGTAATGGTGAATTTCAGTTGAAATAAAACATTATAGGTTAACGATAGCATGTTCATGAACCCATAATACTTTCTTTCAACTGAAAGTCATCTTTACCAAATTTTTTTTTTGGGGGGGGGAAGGGGCACCGGATATCAAATCCTAATGTAGGGCAACAAAATCTCAGTCATTAGAGCATCCAGTGCAGAACCACATGGTTCCAGGTTCAATACTGACCCTTGCCACTCAGCATATGAGTAGCACAAGGAGCTGATGTAGGTGTGGTGCTCCAACTCAGATGCAAAAACAAACTCTCTGGTCTAGCGCTAGTGAATAAGGAGATAGATTCTCACTGTCTGGCTGATACCGACAATAGGCCACTCCATCGACTTTGCTTACAAGCTGAATTGCATAGATTATATTTATTTCTCTGTTAACTTTCAAAGTAATTAAATTGCGGTGTAATTTTGCTGTTTTTAGTGAGTAAAATTTGAGTTGGGTTTCATATATAATAAATAATAATAATGAAATTTATTGTGTACAGTGCTCAGGTGCACCACAATTCATCAAAGTCTCATGTCAAGTACACAGAATAATGTATTAGTGTCAGAAACATGAACAGTTTACAGTAGTAATATGCATGTATGTGGAGAGTGGCATCAGGTATAGTGTCGGCAGACTACAGCAAGCATGGAGGCTTTGAAAGACTCAGTGCTTCGGCAGCCTACAACTCAGCATATGAGTAGCACAGGGATCTGTGCAGTAAAGTGAGGAGTTGATGGTAGGTTGTGGTGCTCCACCTCAGATGCTAAAATAATCTCTTTGGTCTAGCGCTAGTGAAAAGGGGATAGACTCCCTCGCTGTCTGGCTGATACCGACATTAGGTCGCCCCAACGACTTTACTCTACTTACTGTTGTGATAATAATAATGAAATTTATTGTGTACAGTGTTCAGGTGCACCACAACTCATCAAAGTCTCATGTCAAGTACACAGAATAATGTATTAGTGTCAAGAACATGAACAGTTTACAGTAGTAATATGTATGTATGTGCATGTGGAGAGTGGCATCAGGTATAGTGTCGGTGGACTACAGGAAGCATGGAGGCTTTGAAAGATTCAGTGCTTCGGCAACCTACAACAGACGTGGGCAGTTTATTCCATGTCTCCGCAATTCTGAGCGTGAAAAAATGTTTCCGAAAGTCACTTAAGCAGTGCTGTATGGTTGTCTAAAATTGAGCTACATTATTAACTTATTGGATTGAATATGTAAATGATGATTTTTAGATATGAGATCAACAATATAAGAATTCAAAATGGTATTAAACTTTGTGCTTTTTTGGTATGTCCAGTCCATCCACTTATGCATGAGCAAGTCTGTCCACTTATTACTCTCGATATCAATATACATGTACAGACTTACAAGTACGGCTTAAAATCCATCTATGCATATATAAAGGGCAGCTGTGTGTGTATGTCTGGAGGAAACTACAAAAATAAAACGACAAAGTAAATATAGGTACACATTCATTATCCCCAGATCTTGCTTTTTGAGTAAAAATAATGATTTGATTTATATTCGTGAAGATAATTAAAAAATGAAATCTAAATGATAACAGTATGGATTTTTTTTTTTTTTAATTTAATATAGTAAATAGACATTTTTTTATTTTTAGAGTGGCTGTATCAACGGATCGTCTTTTTTACATGTGATTTTAATGAGGCATACTACGAGGATCTGACTCATGATTCAGTAATAATGAACCTGTGAGACTAACCTTTTAAAAATTCCCCCCTCTACCCAGGTGACACCGAGTAACCGTTTCTAGCCCTTAACAAGAGACAAAAAACATTGAGCATGAAGCTTATTTACATTTATTTAGAAATAAAACAATTATTTGTCTCCCATTTAATCCTATATTTTTTATATAAATTTGAATGTGTTCTATTTAGATTATTCAGACTATTGTCCTCATCTTTATTGTTATTTACACTATGTGCCCTCTGGCCTTCAGGTATTTCTTGTCGGACTCTGGAACACAATTCAGCCGCTGTATCCTCAGGTGGTCCCTGTGTATCTGAGTATATTAGGGAAGGCTGGAGGATAAACATTTATCAACAATATAACGAATTTAAAATGGTATTAAACTGGTTGTGCTTTTTTGGTATGTCCAGTCCATGAACAAGTCTGTCCACTTATTACTTTCAAAGTATTAGAATTATCTAAAATACAAATAATCAAGCCTCATCTCAAAAATTCAGAGAAAAATTTGAAAGTTTTGTTTTAAGTTTTTTTTGTCTTTTTTTAATTTATAGGGGAAACCTAAAATAATTAATAAAAATTTATATAAAAAACAGGATTAAACAGAAAACAAATTTTTATTTCTAAATAAATGTAAATAAGTTTTATGCACAATGTTTTTTTTTTGTTTTTTTCTCTATCGGGGACGGATTTTTAGCCGGACTTGTAAGTCTGTACCAAAAAGTACAAGCCAGTATTAAACTCCTAAATATTAAAAGGAGAATGTTTAGTTTTTATAATAAGTGAAATTCTTGTACAGCTTAAAATAGAGGTATTTACCCAACCTGTTTGCCACAGTTAGGATGCGGCACAAGGTTGCAAGTATGAGGCATCTAGCAAGGATTAAACTCACTTCAGTAGTAATGGATCTGCAAGAGTAGCTTGTTAACCATTACACCACACTGGGATGCCCAGACAGCTTAATGTGGATATATTAGATCCATTTGCAGGGGAGGGGCGATTGCAAATAAGTTAATGTTTTGAAATGAGATTACCAACCACTGATTTCTATAGAGAAAGGCATGAGCCCAATCTCCCTGTCAGCTGGGGCGTTAGAATGCACCTCTGCAGAGGGGTAAGACTCCCCCAATGGTGGCAACCCATGATGCTTAAGGATAGAACCCAAGTGGATGAGCAGTTCATGACTTGCAATACTCCACTTTGGCCCTGTCTTGGGCTAGATATGCGGTCGGAGAGCTCCCCTCCGATCAATCGGCTGGTCACGTCAAGCCCTAGCACCTATATGATTTTCCTATTGCCTTTATGGCAACCCCCAACCCTTTTTATCATATGGGTGCTAGAAGGTGGTGACTGAAGGTCTACATGTCCTGGGAATGATGTTAAAATTTATCTGATGGTGAAGTTCCAGTTTTGGAGGTTTGGTGAATGTGGAGCACACTAAATAGAAAAACATGAGTTGATAAACAAAATTGTATTATGCATTAAGAATGAATTTATTTCACAACTTTGTCGGCATTAAATGACCCACCGAGGTCGATATGCCGTAAAACAAACTAAACCAAACCAATCTCCCTGAATATATTAGAATTATGTTTATGATGACTCTGTCATAAAATGAAAATAATAAGTTGTCCGTGTGGCCTAAATTCGGTATCAGCAAGGGAGTCCTCTTTTCACTAGTACTAGACCAAGGTGATTGATTTTGTGTCTGAGGTGCAGTGCCACACCTACCATCAGTTCCTTAATTAACTGCACAGATCCCTGTGCTTCTCATACGCTGAGTTAGCGAGGGCTGGTATTGAACTTGGAACCTTGTGGTTTCTAGCCACGCTCTACCGACTGAGCTAGTCCGGCCCTTATGAAAATAGTAATTAAGCAAAAATTGGCACTCTTTTTTACGGCATATCAACCTCAGTGGGTCATTTAATGCCGACAAAGTTGTGAAATAAATTCATTCTTAATGCATAATACAATTTTGTTTATCAACTCATGTTTTTCTATCTAACCCATAGATGGGACCCTAACAGGTACTACCACTCCGGGTCAGAGTGGACCAGGGAGCAATGGTGATGAAGGGGTGCTCCACATTCCCCAAACCTCAAAAACGGGATTAGTTAGTTGGCTGGTTGGTTGGATTTTATGGCATGTCAACCCTTGGGCTATTTTATGTCAAAGACATTTTTATTTTATTATTATTGGGTATTCAAATTTTTTAAAACTCATTTTTTAATCTATTTAACTCATAAATGGGAATCTAACTGGTATTACCACTCTGGGTCAGAGTGGACCTGGGAGTAAGGGTGATGACTGGGTACTATACACTCACCAGAGCTCCAGAATTGGAACCTCACCACTAGACACATTTTAATGTCATACCCTAGACATTAATAACTCAGCCACTGCCTTCTAGCACATATGTGATAAAAAGTGTTGGGTTTTTTTACTGTAAGAGCAATGGGGTTGGGCCAATCATATAAGTGTTAGGGCTTGACCATAATATCCTCCCATGAATATGTCACCATGAAAAATTTAAAATTTTATGATTGAAAAAAAAAAAAGAAAGTTAATTCAATGTTAAAAAAAAGTTAATTGAGACATATTTATTGAAAAATGCCCAAAAATTTATTCAAAAGAAATTATTCAAGAATTCAAATGGAAAAAAACAAAAAACAAATAGTTTTCTGAAAAAAGCAGATCAAAAGGAGGTTGGCTCCTGCTGCTACTTTCAAAGAAGCATTCTTTTTAAAAAAAAAAAGCTGGAAAATGCAGGAGTGCGTGTCTTGAAAATAACCAAACAGACTTGTTGCTGCTCAACTTTGATGATCTGCTAGGAACTGGTGCTTTTAGTATGACTTAAGCTTTGTTTAGTATATATGGCTACCAAAAGCCCCCCCTCCCCCAATTTATGGGCCGGTTTAGCTCGGTCGTAGAGTGTTCGATTAGGAATCCCAAGGTTCCTGGTTCGATACTGGCTCTCGCTAACTTAGCGTATGAGTAGCACAGGATCTGTGCGGTAAAATGAGGAGCTGATGGTAGGTGTGGTGCTCCACCTCAGATGCTGAAATAATATCCTTGGTCTAGCACTAGTGAAAAGGGGATAGACCCGTTCACTGTCTGGCTGTTACCGACATTAGGCCACACAGACGACTTTACCTTTTTTATGGCTGCCAGTGTTGAACACCCATTAATAAAATACTATGAAAGTGGGTAAGACTAACTTACTAAATATTGCTTCAGTCTATAGACTTAATTTGGTTTGTAGTTTGTTTGGTTTAATGGCAATACAACCCTTGTGGGTTATTTATGCCAAACCTTGTTTTTTATATATATATATCTTATTATAATTATATATTATATCAAGTGATTTTATTTATAGCTTCACCTCCATATCTACCATTGTGTGAAAAAATTGCCTTAAAATTATATCGACGCCATTAATTATATCACATTATATAAATAATATATTAATATTAAAAAATCGAATTTAATAATATAGTATTATTGATAAATTTTAATGATATAAGCAGAATCTTAAATGGAAAAAATAACAATGAAAGACGAGAGTGATTAAGTTTCAGTGGTTCCATTTTTTCTGTGTTTCAAATCTTTTTATCTGTATTCTTATTTAGTTTCATTAAATTTAATACAATATGCCCCAAACCTTGTTTATTTATATATATATATATTTTTTTTCTTGTTTATATATATATATATACTGAAAATAAACTCTGATGATGAAGCTCTAGCTTCAAAATTGATAAGACATATAAAACATCTTTTTGTCTTTATTTTTTATACTCATTGTATTGCCTTCAAATTTTATCATATATATATATATATATATATATATATATATATATTTACCAACCCCTCCACATAAACAGGATGCGACACAAGGTCAATTTCTTAAGTAGAATTTAACAGGTTTGAATTCAGTGTTTTCCTTCTCCTAGACTGGTTACCAAGTTAAGATTAAAGAGCCCAGTCTGTCCTACTATTTACCCATAGTTTGAGGGAGTTGGATGGATATCTTTCCCAAGGGTATTAAATAATTTTCATTAAATTTATGTAAATTAATAAATTGGTAGATATAATTTTCATTAACTTCATGTGTATTAATAAATACTTGTGGCTGACCCTCGGCCACCGTCTTCTAGCACCTATATGATAAAAAGGAAGCGTGTGGTGTAATGGTTAAAGTTATAGGAAATGAACTTGTCGCCCCGAGTTCAAATCCTGGACGTGGTAATTGCATTTCACTTAGTGCTAATACCCTTGGGAAAGGTATGAATTCTACTCTCCCTCCAGCTATGGCTAAATTGTAGGGCAGACTGGACTCTTTAACCATGGTTAGTTCTAGGAGAAGGAAAACTCTGAATTCAAAACTGTTAAACTCCGCTTAAGAAATTGACCTTGTGTCACATCCTGCTCTTGCGGAGGGGTTGGTAAATATATATATATATGATAAAAAGGAGTGGGTGCTTACCATAAGAGGAGATAAGCAGCCGTACGACTGTTTTTTTTTTTGTGGGGTGCTGCATCTAGGATTTGTTCAAGACAGCACGCAGCAACCTTGTGTAATGCCCATCAAGCTTTTTCTCTAAGCGTTTCATCCAAGTGGTGCAGCTATACAGTAGCACTGACATGGCTACAGCTTTTTTTTTTTCAAATAATGGCCAATTCTTTCCTGCATTTTGCAGCACAAAATAATTGCTGGCTTATAAATTCGGTATAAAATATTGACGTCCGAGAATACAAAAAAAAAGGTTATTTCCTATAAGTCTAACATAAACAAAGGGGAACCACTCTTGACTGATAAATTATTTATTTATTTTCCCATTAAACTAAACCTTAACCCCGTGTTCTTTTTTCCTTGTAGATCAATAAATAAAGACTTCCAAGAATACAAAAAATAAGGTTATTTCATATAAGTCTAACATAAACAAAGGGAACCACTCTTGACTGATAAATTATTTATTTATTTTCCCATTAAACTAACCCTAAACCCTAACCCTCGTCTTCTTTTTTCCTTGTAGATCAATAAATAAATAATTTATCAGTCAAGAGTGGTTCCCCTTTGTTTATGTTAGACTTATAGGAAATAACCAAAAATAAATTTCACTTTCTCCTCTGGAAAAGGCCAAAGTTCTCAGTCAAAAATAATATCAGCTTTCAATACCAACTTCTAAATAATAAATAACTTCACAAATTTTGTCTTCTTTGGAGTAAACTAACTCACTCTCTACTAGAATAGGCTCAGGTCTACTTAGTGATCTATTTCAGTTTATTAATTTTATTTCTAACGAGGTTAGTTTCTCATCTGAAAAATTTGGCGCCCAAATTTTTGAATCAGGGAGTCAGCCTCGTTTTCATAAACCCAAAAAAATTCAACCAATCAGAGACCTACACAGGAAAATTCTAGAATCTTATGAAAGCTGCTAGGAAAAACAGAATTTTAACAAAAAATAAATTAGTATTTCCCCCCCAAAGCAACGTTTAAAATAAACATTGAGATGTTTTCAACATATATTTCAAGTTAAAAAAAATTCTTTAATGCCTTTACTCCCAGGTCCACCCTGACCCGGAGTGGTAGCACCTGTTTTGGTACCCATATATGGGTTAAATAGAAAAAATGTGTTTAACAAAAAATTGAGTTTTAAAATTTTTTTTCCAGTAACCATCAGGAATTAATAGACAATGTCTTCGGCATAAAATAACCCAACAAGGGTTGACATGCCAACTAACTGCTATTTCTGCTTATAGTGATTATAATAAACATCATACAAACAATACTTATAATAATAAATATAATACAAATGTATTATTTAAGCTTGGATAAAAACGGATTGAATTTTGAAAAAAATCACTTTAATAATCCAGTTTCCTTTTTAATTTAATTCAATTATTAATAATAATTACTGAAACTACTTTTCTTGAAAATTTATCCATCGAGAATAACTTGAGTTAAAAAAAAAACAAAATAGTCCAGTGAAATCTGTGGCCATGACAAGAGAATCTCAGAACACATTTAACTGTGACGTCAGCTGCGTTCATTGGAATTACAGTGAACAAATATTCAGGTAGAAAAAGTCACAGGAGAAAAAAACGAATCTTAAACCAAAAATGTTTTGCTCGAATTAAAAAAAACAACATATTTCTCAACAAAATTTAACCTTAACCGGCCACCATAAATTAATTGTGACTTTTTTCTTGGCTAAAATTGTGACTTTTTTTTCTTGTGACTTTATTACCGGCAAGGAATTTGACAAGTCTCTCAAATGGTCTAAAAAAAAAAAAATGAATTAGTTAAGAAGCAGAAATTTTTAAAAAAAAGTCAAGATAATAGCTGTATTTGTTTATGTTTAAATGAATATGCACTGATAATACAATTGAATGAAGCCATTTATACAATTTGATATAATAAAAAAAGAAAAAAAGTAAGAACTATGATATTAACAGGTTCAATTGAACACATTTTCTTGCAGTTTAAACCACTAAACTTAAATGAAAACCTTTGTTCTTAATTTATTCAGAGTAAACAAAAATTGCCTCTTTTAAATACAAAACATATTCTCCAATAAAAACAATGAAAAACTTATTTATCTTTTACCAAATATAAAATAAAGTTGATGAATTAAAAAAATGCACACTTTCGAACAATGTCTTTAAGAAGAAAAACCAACAATGTCAAAACTTTTTGCTTAAAGTTCTTCAAAATATTCTACCACTCATATATTATATATGAGTGATAGAATATTTAGAAAAACTTTATATATAATATTAATATATATATATATATATCTCCAAAAGATTGATATTTCAAAACGATCATTGAAAAATATTTACGTATGTCACAGAATGACTACGAGTATCATATATTTGCGTATTATAGAAATTCTGTTAAGGCAATTGTAAAAGTGATTGTTAGACTTCATGTGGCGGCCTCGTTTTCGACGCCATTACTACATCATATCATGCCGCTTTTGATTCTATGTGGACTACCTTGTTCGGGAAAAACAACTGTAGCTAAGAAAATCGCTACATTTCTCCGTGAACATAATGACAAGAAAGTGGATATCATCAGTGATCATACCATTGGGGTGGAAAGAAACATTGTATTTGCGGGTAAGCGATTTGTTAGACATTGAAGTGTCAGGTGCTGTACTTGACGAAGACTCCATTGTCCTACGTTATACATTTAATCGTGGATATTTGATATATTATTTCACAAAAATACATGTTTGTCTCACTCCTTGAAGTTAATATTTGTTTGGTTTTGTTAGAATTCAAGTTTTTAAAAGTTTTTATAGCTTCAAATATAAACAAGAACAAAAATAATTTATTTCGTTTTCTTTTCTTTTTGTAAACATGATCAAAAAGGTAATAGCAGAATAAACTATGGATGCCCAGAATTGATAGATTTAAAACTTTCTGGTTCACAAACCATATTCGTAGTTACATTTCTTTGATACCTTTTTTATGTTAATTAACAATTAGATTTCACATTTGCAAGTGGTTCTATTTATTAAATTTATATGTAGTTATGAAAAAAAATAACGTGACAGTAATTTTAATTTTTACTTTTATAAATTGTCTATTAAATGCAATTTGTTTAAGAAGCTATTGGTTTGCCGCTTTAAAACAAAAATGTTTGATATTTTAATATGTCTATAGATTACTGCCTAAATATACTTCCATACTGGAGAAACTGGGTCAATCATTTTTCTGAAAAATTAGACTGCGGGATGAACGGCTCATTTATTGTAATTTGTAGGAAGAGACTGATTCATGCTATTTATTTAAACTATCCTCTCCCCTCGAGGGTGAGGTGTGACACAAGGTAAAATTTAAGGTGGGGGAGCCCTATGCGTATATGTAGACAATTCCAGAAATAGCATCGTCCCCCTCCATTTTTTCCCTTTTTTTTCTCTTTCTTTTTTAAATGCCTTAGACATATCTGCAGATGGACTCAGATTTATTATTATTATACCTCTTTTAAATTTAATAGAATGATGTTGCCTGGGTGGATGGCTTTTTGGAGAATTATTGAACTCTGCAAAGGGAAAGCACTTTGAATATTTTTTATTGAATAAAAAAAAATTCTAAGTGCATTATTAATGAATGATCACAAAAATAAATATTTTTCTTACATACCAAATTTAATTACACAAAATTGTCACAAAGATATTTTAAAAAAATTTAAATCTAATATTATCACAAAGATAAATATTTTATTTTATTTTTCAATTTAAAATTATTACAAAGATATTAAAAAAAAAAAATCTAGAATTATCACAAGAATAAATATTTTATTTTTCAATTTAAAATTATCACAAGAATTAATATTTTATTTTTCAATTTAAAATTATCACAAGAATTAATATTTTATTTTTCAATTTAAAATTATCACAAGAATTAATATTTTATTTTTCAATTTAAATTATCACAAGAATAAATATTTTATTTTTCAATTTAAAATTATCACAAGAATTAATATTTTATTTTTCAATTTAAAATTTCACAGAATTAATATTTTATTTTTCAATTTAAAATTATCACAAGAATAAATATTTTATTTTTCAATTTAAAATTATCACAAGAATGAATATTTTATTTTATTTTTTAATTTAGAATTATCACATGATAAATATTTAATTTTATTTCATTTTTTGATTTAAAGTTATCACAAAGAAAAATATTTTTCTTTCACATCAAATAAAAATGCACATTTCATTAAGTCACAATTTTTGTATTTTAAAATTTTAAGTATTTATCCTGCTCGATTTCCATCATTTTTATAAATTATGGAAATCGAGCAGGATAAATACTTAAAATTTTACAATACAAAAATAAAAATTAAAAAATATTGTGACGTAATGAAATGTGCATTTTTATTTTTACAGTGATCCAGAAGTTTTGAATCAATTTGAAAAAACTTTTGATTTTAATAAAAAAAATATTTTAATTGAAAATTGAGTTATATTTGGAGTACCTCCCATTCTTCTTACAAATTACCTTCATAATTAGATAAATTAACTATAAAAATAGTTTCAGCACTTTTTTTTTTCATTTAATTAGAATTAAATAATTTCAGCAAAAACTTATTGATCTCCTGGGACCATCTCTTTTAAAAAGTACAAGGAATTAGTAAAAATTCGAAAGAAACATTATTATTGCATATAAATGATTTGACAATTTTGTAAGAAAAAGAACACGGTCCAATTCTACTGGGTGGTCCGAAAGTCTTGTCGTCCCTTCATGATTTTTTAACTTTCCTTATTTTTTGTTTTAGCAATATAATACATAATAATATTAATTATAATATATAATATATAATTTTCTATTTCATTTCCACTGGTTTATTTCATGTAATTACAGTTGATTAGGGCCGGGTTAGCTCAGTCGGTAGAGCGTTCGGCTAGAAACCACAAGATTCCTAGTTCAATCTGGGTCCTCGCCAACTCAGCGTATGAGTAGCACAGGGATCTGTGTGGTAAAGTAAGGAGCTGATGGTAGGTTTGGCGCTCCACCTCAGATGCAAAAACAATCTCCTGGGTCTAGCGCTAGTGAAAAAGGGGATAGACTCCCTCCCTGATTGGCTGATACCGACTTTAGGCCGCCCTGACAACTTTACTTACTTAATTAGGAGATATGTTGGCAGTGGGTGTCAAGACTTTCAGACCACCTTACGATTTTTGTGGCTGTCTTTAGGTTTCAAGCAAGAGCTCTGTCCTGCAGAGATCCTTGGTGTCAAGTAGTGCGCAATCCTTAGTAAAGAATCCTTTGGTTGTTCCTTGCTGCTCCTCAGTCTTGCAGGTCCTTCGTCAATGATTGCAAATGGATGTCTCTCAGTATCAGTGATTAAGTAATTAACCAGCCACGTATTCAGGCTGTTGATTGACTGAGGATTAAACCATGTGACCTAGCATAGTCTATAAATTTAAGTGGTGTATTGTAGCACACCTTATATATATCAAAATATTCCAACACCTATACAATTTGCTTAATAAAATTGTTAGTAAACCTTAAAAGTAGATCTTAGCTTAAATTTTATATATACATATATAAAGAGCAGTTGTGTGTATGTATATATGTATGTATGTCTGGAGGAAACTACGAAAATAAAACAATTAACGACAAAGTAAATATATATATATACACTTTCACTATCACCAGATCTTGCTTTTTGAGCAAAAATACTGAATACTTTATTTATATTCATGAAGAAAAATAACATTTAAATAGTAACAGCATGGATTTTTTTTTGTTTTGCATTAAATAATTTAAATAGGAGACATCAATTTTTTCTGACACCCTGCCGGGCCGGATCAACACAAGGTCTGTTTTACATGGGGCATCCTGCGAGGATCCAACTCGTGATTCAGTAATAATGGATCTGTGAGACTAACTTTTGCGCCCCCCCCCTCTACGAATAAAATAACATGCTAATGACTTTCCCTTCTGTTACTTTTCAAATTTGAATTTTTTAATATCTTCCCAAATATAAATCAAATCTTTATTATTTTTGCACAAAAAGCAAGCTTGAGTGATAGCGAATATGTATATATATTTACTCTGTCATTAATTGTTTTATTTTCATAGTTTCCTCCAGACAGACATACATACATACATACACACAACTACCCTTTATATATGTATAGATAGATAGATGTCTATTCCTCTGGTTAGACATGATATGGTAAAATATAGAGGTATCATAAATTTTATAGGATTGTACTTTACATTGCTTATAAAATCTACAGAAATATATGAGAGACCAACTTTACCAGATGAATAAAAAAAACTCAACTCATAAAAAGGAAGAAATTTATATTTGACGTATTCTGAGTAGTTAAAAATGAATAATGCTTGTTATTATTGAAATTGGTATTTTCTGAATATGTGAGGAATATGAATTGTGTTTCGGTTGTAGCAGGGTCATTCCAGCCAATTTCACCTAGACTCCATCCCAAAGGTCCTCCAAAAATTAAAAAAAATTTTTTTCAACATTTGTTTGTATCTATGTGAGAAGTAAATCCTGAAAATTGCAGCTTGATATTATTAGCCATTCTTATTTTAAGGAATATGCGAAAATATCCGCTTTTTGAGTTTTTTCCAATTTTGGAAATTTTGTTTGTTACAAGCCTTGGCAAGGTTCTTTAGAACTCCTATTAACCCATCTCAGACAAATGCGTGAGAAATATCCCTTTGGACAAGACGCCTCTTGTGATCCACCTTGTCATGTCACCCAGACAAAACTGATTTTCTAACTTCTCACGTTGGCTCTGTCCAATGAGAGAAGAGGTCAAATACAGGTTAAAATCTGTCAATCAAAGTACCTGTATTTTTCCATAAAACTGTTTATTTTAATTTCAACTACACTACAGTACATAATTAATAGGCAACCCATCAATTATGCTAACTGGATTTGTTTGTTAGGTAAGTTACTTACAATATTTTAGCAGGACTGCAAGTGAGGTATGAATACTCATCTATCCCTGGGAGTCTCCTGTAAGGGACTCTCTTTCAAATTGCATGTATCCACATTTGATGTTTCATGACTTGCAACACTCCACTTTGTCCTTACTTGGACTAGACAGCTGGTCAGATAGGCCCCTCCAATCAATCGGCTGGTGACATCAAGCCATAGCACCTATATGATTGTCCCAACTGTATTGCTCTTATGGCAAATCCCCAACTCTTTTTATCATATATGTGCTAGAGAAGGTGGTAGCTGAGTGACCTGCTTGGAGAATTTGATATACCTTGATTTTACTTTTTATTGGTAAAATATCAACTTTGGGTTTGACCCATACAGGTGACACATGTGCACCCATAGATTTTTTTCTGTACTGTAACTCCCTGAATTAAGCTGTTCTGGAAATACAAGGGCCCATTTGTTATTGACATCTAATTATAATGGAGATTCAATGTCTGTCTATCTGTAACCGAAACTACGTCACTGCTTATGTCACAATACCCTCAAGAATTGCGTAAGTTTATCAATGAGTATTTAATTTATAGTTGAATTCATTAATTGATATATAGAATAAATCTTAAATTAACTATGTCTCTATGAAAATCTGATTTAGATTTGCCTCAAAACAGCCCATGTTATTAGTGTGTTTAAAATCCTGCAATGTGTTTTATATATCACTAAGAAATAAAGGTTTACATACATGGTGTGGTTAATTTGCATACTGGTTTTAATAAATAATTACTTGGTGTTATTGATTTCTAATATTATTGTTTTAATCTCCAACGTATCAAAATTAATCCTATGAATGATTTTATATAGAAACCAAGGCTAAATTTGCAAATTGTCATCAAAATTAAAACGGAAAATTTTGACAACTATTTGCAACACATCAAACTAAATTTTGAAAATCTGATTCAAAATACTTGACTTTTTTTTTGGTAAGTCAGGTTAGTAATTGTTTTATTTCATTTATTTAATGAATCTTCTTGAAATATTTTCTAAACTAAAATATTTATGTGCAGTTTAGAAAATATTTCAAGATTCATTAATTAAATGAAATAGAACAATTACCAAAAAAAAGTAAAGTATTTTGAATCGGATTTTTAAAATTAATTTTAATTTCAAAATTTAGTTTGATGTGTTGCAAATTGTTGTCAAAATTTTCTGTTATAATTTTGACGACGATTTGCAAGTTTAGCCGAAACCAATTAAAATATAATTAAAATAAATATAATCTTTTGGTATGCGTCCTTATTTAATTTCGTTAGTCTTTCTAATTCAATATATTTCATTACATTAAAACTTATGCCCGGAGGGTGCATATTTTTGCTAGTAATAATAATGTTCCCTTTTTCAAAATGAATACTTTTACAACAGTGTGGAATGCCAGAAATCACGAAGCAAGTGAAATGAAACTCCTCTTACCAAAAAACCTGGTCTTTCTCTAAGGAGAGTAAGCTTAGAGAGAGCGAGTCTTCTTTTTCTTCTGTGCTATGAGATTTTTCTAGATTTAAACTTGTTCTCCTCCTTCCTGCCAATTAGATTAATTGAAGGCAACAATTGATGAACAGTGTGGAAATAATTGAGAGACAGAGCGTTCTATTTCACTAGAGTATTACTAGTTGGAATGTTTCTTTGGTGACAAGGCATGGCATTTCTATATTAAAAGGCCGACTCATTTTAGACAGGTAAAGCCAAAAACTGGAGGTTGACAATTTACTTCTTGGTTTGAGATTTCACTAGGATTTTCGGACCATGTGACCTTTAGGCACCCCTTTTGCTTTGCTGATTAATAAGTACATTTTTATTTACACCGTCAACATCTGGTTGTTTGTTAGGAGTTAGGGTTAGGGGTTAGGGTTAAGGGTTAGTTTTATGATTTTAAAAAAAATCTCTAAAAATCGTCTGTTAACAAACAACTGGATGTTGACGGTGTAAATGAAAAAATGTGCTTATGAATCAGTAAAGCAAAAGGGGTGCCTAAAGGTCATATGGTCC
Source organism: Doryteuthis pealeii (assembly GCA_023376005.1). Lineage (NCBI taxonomy): Eukaryota > Metazoa > Mollusca > Cephalopoda > Myopsida > Loliginidae > Doryteuthis > Doryteuthis pealeii. The sequence continues at coordinate 66,956,756 of CM042157.1, forward strand.
GGATTTTCAATAGCAACCTTTACTAGATGTGTTTATGACAGATCATTTTTTTTGTGTGTAGAACAATCAATAGCTGTTTAAATCATGAGTCTATGGGGTGAAGTTAGTTGTGGTTTTATGTGGGTTTAAGTTCGTTGGTGCATGTTTGCAAGTTGTATTTTTTTAAACCCCATTATATTTGGTTCTTCCTTATGGGTTGTTCGGATGAAAAGCAATTTTTAAATTAAAATTTTTTTTTTCAAATTAGTAAAATAGATCACTAATTAGGACAGCCTATTCTAGTAGTCATCACCCCAAGTGGAGGGAATGACCAGCTGGTGTAGTGGTTAGAATCTCCACCTGTCAGCTTGGCAGTCGATGTTTCGAGTCACACACGGAGCAGTCTCCCATGTCTATAACCTTGCTGATGAGACCTAATAGGTCGAAATGTACATTAATTATATCATAGAATATAGACATGAAACAAATCAATGCCATACAATATAATTCCCAATAATGCTAACACATTGTTAAAACCAATTACTAAAAGTATATATATGAATACACAATATGTAAACACCCGAACCGCTAGGCATGATATAACCCTGGACGGGTTGATATGCCGTTAAAATCAATAAACCAAACCAAACAAAACTCAAGTGGAGTTTAATAGGTTTGAATTTGAGTTTTCCTTCTAGACTAGTTGCCTAACCAAGGTTAAAGAGCCCAGTCTGCCCTACTATTTACCCATAGCTGGAGGGAGAGTCGTTGGATTCATACCTTTCCCAAGGTATTAGCGATATGTGCACTGTAGCTTCGTCCAGGATTTGAACTCGGTCGATGAATCCATTTCCTACAGCTCTAACCATTACACCATGGCCTCCAAAATTAAAGGAAGGGAAAAGAAGAGATAAAGACAAAAGGTAGTTCTAGGTTTCAGACTTTATTTCATGTGTTCATGGCTATTTCATGTAGAGGAAATTTCTTCCTGTCCAGTCGTAGTGTCTGATCCAAGTCAAGGCCTGAGTTCGAATGGCCGAGGGATTTTCTTGTCGGTAGGAAGGGGACTTTTTCTACACATACCCAGAGGGTGCTTCCTATCTGAGGGCTCCTGGGAGATTGTTCTTTTTATTTATTTTATCTTATTTTAATCCACACAAGTTCTTCCATCCAGCTTTCTTCTTCATTCAGAGTGAATAAGCTGAGGAAGTTTTGAGCTTGAATAGTGTCAAACTTATTCAACAAACTTATGTATAAAAATAGCAGGTAAAGTCAAAAACTGGGGGCTGACAATTTACTCTTGGTTTGAGATTTCACTAGTTTTCTTTTGTAGTTAAACCAAATCAATCACAGCCCTGGTTAGCTGAGGCTTTTGAAATACACTGACTGTACCTCTGCAGAGGGATAAAACTCCCCTCCCCCAATGGTGCCACCTGTTGACCATGGGTGGTGACCCATGATGCCTAAGGATGGAACCCTGGTTGCTGAGCGGTCCATAACCAATCAAATCACTCAATCAGTCATAATCAGAGATCTACATTTTATTCAAAACACAAATGGTGGTCAGCTTACTTATGGGGGTAAAGGATTTTGGTTATTTGGTGTGTGTTGCTAATTTCTTTTCTTAAACCCGATTTATATATGTGATTTTCTTTCTTGTGGGTTGTCAGGCTGAAACGGAATTAGGGAATATATAGATTTACTTTCAAATGACTTAAAGATTATCTTTAGAGTCCTAAATTACTTTCAAGAAAATGAATTTAATTTGGGAACTATTTCAGAACACCGCCCTGTTGGTGGGGTATTAGTATACACCAACTGCACCTCTGCAGAGGGGTAAGACTCCCCCAATGGGGCCACCTGTTGGCTGTGGGTGGGCACCCATGATGCTTAAGGATGGAACCCAGGCGGCTGAGCAGTCCATGACATGCAACACTCCACTTTGGCTCTTACTTTGGCTAGACAGGTGGTTGGAGATGTCTCCTCTGATCAATCGGCTTGTCACATCAAGCCCTAACACATATATGATTGCCCCAACCCTATTGCCCTTATGGCAAGCCCCAACCCTTTTTGTCAGGCTGAAACGGAATTAGGGAAGAGAAAAAAGACAAAAGACAAGTTGTACTTTCATGGTTAGACTTTTATTCCGAGGTTCACAAATATTTCTTTGAGTGGGACATTCTCACTGAAGAGATTCCATTTTGATGCCGAAAAGGGGCTTTTTCTCTGCGCATGCCTAGAGGGTTCTTCCTGTTTGAGGCCTCCTCTGAAATTATTACTTTTGTGTCTTTTTTATTTTTATTTTTTATTTAATTTGAATATAAGTTGTACTTTTATGGTTAGACTTTTATTTCTAGGTTCACAAATATTTCTTTGAGTGGGACTTTCTCCCTGAACCAGTCAATAGCGATTGAACCCAGTGCTGTTCTCTGTATAAAAGAAAGAGATTCGTTTTTGGCACCAGGAAGGGGCATTTTCTATGCGCATGCCCAGAAGGTTCCTCCTGTTTCTTGAGAGAGTGTTACTTTTTGTGTCTTTTTTTTATCTTTTTTATTCAATTTGATTTGATTTATTTTTATTTGGTTTCATTTGATTTTTTAAAAATCCTCACATACTAGCTGCAGTATCCAGTAATACCCAGTTTATTCCCAGTTCCCAGAGTGCGCCTGAAAATGCTAGCAAACCTGGGTGCCCATACAGGATTTTAAATAGCAACCGTTGCTAGGTGTGTTTATGGCAGATTATTTTTGTGTGTGTGTAGAACAATCAATAGTTGTTTAAATCATAAGTCCTTCCATCCAGCTTTCTTCATTCAGAGAGAAAATGCTGAGGAAGTTTTGAGCTTGAAGAGTATCTGAAGAATAATATAAATTAGACGGACAAAAGAATAGTGAATGGTGACATCAACTAGGGACCAAGCCTCACCCAGTGTCACTCCAACCCCTAAGCCAATGCCATCAAAAATACCCCGTGCTTTATCAAGATTACTCCCCTGTAATCGGCTGGGTCGAAAGGAACTAATTCCCCCTCAAAGGCCGCTACGCCCGCGCAATGGGGGCGGGAGGAAGAGGAAATGAAGAATAATTAAAGTTCCAATTACCGTTGAACTGGGAAGACAAGGCAGCAAACGGTTGTAACTGAAACACAAACCTGAAAGCTACAAAGTCCACTGCAAAATGACAAAGTATGTATAAGACTCCACAATGTCATTCAAGTCAAGCAGCCAATCAGAACTCAAGGAGTGGAATCACCCAAATCACCCAGATTCATTCTTGAGTCCTATTTATACCAACTCTCTTGGACACTGCTGGAGTTCTACTTAGCTGCTGTTATTAAAACCAACAGTAGACTGACTTAATCAAACTATTTGAGTATCAAACTTCTGTCGCTGATGCCATTCAAACAAGTTTAAGACCACGAGGCATGGATAAGATGGCAAACATTTTTATTTTCTCCCTTTATTAAAACAAACCCTTTTATTTACTCTACTTGATGCTTTAAGATAGTCAAGAAAATCAATGCTGTCAGCATGACTTTATGAAGATGATTAGAGTTATGCAATCTGATATGGCTAGATTACCAAAAAAAAAAAAAGAAAAGCATGAGCTGGAAAGAGTGGACGAGTTCAAGGGAAGCCAATGACCACCCACACTGACAGTAATAAGATTGGCGTATGTACTACACACATAAACCATAAAATTGGCCCTGGTTGTCAACCCGTCTAGGACCGAGAAGAGTCTGTTAGAAAACCATCACTGCTGAACTGCTTACATAATCCCGAGGAAGGGCAGGGGAGTAAACCCTGAAAACAAATCCGGAGCCGGAGTCCCTAAGGTGTAGTAATGCTGAATTTCAGTGGTACACAGCGACTACAGCGACACTGTCATTGCCAAACTGCATAGGTTCTTATCCTTTTCTTTGGACTACATCGGCAGTGTGAAGAAGGGGGATCTGCTGCTTGGGCAAAAGCTCATCCTCCAACCCCCCTGCCTACGTAGAAAAAAAAAAAAAAAAAAAAAATTACGCCATCGTCTTTCGGAGACGGACGGATGCCAACCAACCAACAAACTTGTGTATAAGAATAGCAAAGTTACAGCCTTAACACTTAAGAACACCAAACAATTGAGGAAGTCATCATAATTATTGAAGAAATTCTAATCGAGTGAACATATTCAGGTACTGTTCAAATGCCCTCTATATCAGTTTTTGTAAAGCGAATGACTGAAGCAATTCAATAAAACCGTCCTGTTTTCCGTTTATAGTAGACATAATCTGAGAAAAAACACCATAATAAGTTGGACAAACAATCAGAAGTGTTGGCCCTAAAGAGAACCTTGTAACGTTAAATATTCTAAAATCAATATTGGATTAAAAAGTTTGTTTACTACAACTCTGACGACTGTGTAATCTAATTTTAATTCTTAAATTATTTTACTACTACTACTACTATACCAACGATAACGGTTTAATTTGTTTCCTGTTTAATTTTCCTTTTTTTTTTTCTTTTTTTTTTTTTTTTAATTAAAAAAATTTTTTTTAAAGTATTTTACACTTAAATTGTTCAAATTGATAAAAACTTGAATTTTGCCTTTTTAATTAAATTAAGGAAAAGAAAGTGATGTTATTTCACAAAAAAAATGTTTGTAATTTTGATATAAGATTCCCTTGAATATTGCTGTATACGTTATTTTGGTAAAAAAATAATTTTAATTTTTAAAAATAATACATTTAAATATTGCCTATTTATTAATAACAAAGTAAATAACAACATTATTATATTATAATTTTTTTTTTTTACAATAAACTAATTGTAAAGATGTCCCCAGGGGGTTCCATTTTTTATTTATTTATTTTTTTTTTGAAATCTAATTAATCAATCCTGTTTCTGAATAAGAAAGCTTAACATGTGTAAAGTTTCATCATGATCAGATCACTGTTGTAGGTGCCAACTGGTTATACACACTGACAGAAATTGCCATTTATGTAGTAGAATACCTGTTGATTTCCCTATTATTAATGGAGGCAAATAAGACATTTTTTTAAATTAAGTAACAATTTTATTTATTACTCAACTTATTTTTATGTTTATTTTTATTTCATCCTGATCAAATGGAAAGTTTCATCATGATCGGACCACTGGTGTAGGTGCCAAAATTTATGTTACTGTTGCTATGATTGAATGTTCATTTTGAACATATATCACTTGCCTGAATACTGATTTCATGGAACATCGTTATGCTTCATTGAATGGTTATTACCCAAAAAAATCATCAAACCAAATCCAAAGAATGATAATTTTTATAAATAAATAAAAATAATTACAAAAAATATTTTCCTTAAAAAAAAAAAAAAGAAGAAAAAAATGCAATAGCTGAACTATTGCATTTTTTTTTTTTTTTTTTCAAGGAAATATTTTTAAAAATTATTTTTATTATATTTTTTGTAATTTTATTTTTATTTATCTATAAAAGTTATCTTTCTTTGGATTTGGTTTGCTGGTTTTTTCGAGGTAATGACCGTTCGATGAAGCATAATGATGTTCCATGAAATCAGTATTCAGGCAAGTGATATATTCAGTATTATGAACCGCACCCAAACAGTACCACTATTGTTCTTCTACAAAGATTGCTTTGGCATTAAATAACTTGTGGTATCCTACGTTTGCATTGTAAGAGCAATAGACTCGCCCACACAGGCTATAAAGAAACTGTGATTCTCCTCCCTCTCTCATCTTATCCTGCTCTTCACCAGTTTCATTTTGCCAATGCTAGACTTGGTTCATAATCCACAGATTCTGTTTCTGGATGTTGTACTGCTTCAGCCATTTCCTGATTCTTGTCAAAAGTCAAATCTTGTGTCTTAATTACAATTCTGACTTTTGATGTTGCCTCACACGATCATATGACATTCTGTGTTGGTGAAACATGGGTTATTTCTAGTCTGATTTCACAATTCTCTCGAGACAAAGAGTGAAACTGTATCCAAAAAAGAAGCCCCCAAATGGAGCCACCTGTTGGCCGTGGGTGGTGAGCTGTGATGCATACAGACAAAATCATGGTGGATGAGCAGTCCATGACATGCAGCACTCCTCTCTGGTCCTTATTTAGGTTAGATGGATGGTTGGAGAGACTCCCTCCGATCAGTATTCGTAGTATTTCCTATATAATTTATGGAAAAAATATATAGATTTGCTTTCAAATTACTTTAAGATCATCTTTAGAGTCCTAAATTACTTTCAAGAAAATTAATTTAATTTGGGAACTATTTCAGAACACCGCCCTGTTGGCTGTGGTATTAGTATACACCAACTGCACCTCTGCAGAGGGGTAAGACTCCCTCAATGGGGCCACCTGTTGGCTGTGGGTGGGGACCCATGATGCTTAAGGATGGAACCCAGGCAGCTGAGCAGTCCATGGCATGCAACACTTGGCTCTTACTTTGGCTAGACAGGTGGTTGGAGATGTCTCCTCTGATCAATCGGCTTGTCACATCGAGCCCTAACACATATATGATTGCCCAAACCCTATTGCCCTTATGGCAATTCCCAACCCTTTTTATTATGTGGGTGCTAGAAGGTGGTTGCTGAGTGTCTTCATGTCCTGGGAATGACGTTAAACTCTATATGATGGTGAGGTTCCAGTTCTGGAGGTTTGGGGAATGTGAAGCACCCCTCCATCACCATTGCTCCCTGATCCACTCTGACCCAGAGTGGTAGTACCTGTTAGGGTCCCATCTATGAGTTGAATAGAAAAACACGAGTTTATAAAAAGAATTGTGTATCCATTAAGAATGAATTTATTTCAAAACTATGTCGGCATTAAATGACCCACTGAGGTTGATATGCCGTAAAACAAAACAAACCAAACCTATTTCAAAACAATTCAATTTTTAAATAACTTGTTATTTGTAGTATGTTGTTGTTCTGCCTTGATCTAAAGTTCTCCCCCTCCCATCTCCTCTTTGTTTAAACCCATCCCTGTATATCCACATACCCATCCTCTCTGTTTATACCTATCTCTGTCTGTCAAGATCACAGACTCTAAAAATTCATAGGTTGAAACCTGTCTAGCAACAGAAGCACAATCCTTAGACCACCTGGCACCAATAACAATGTTATTGGATTTTGGCTAGTTTATTCAAGATTTTTCCAGTTTTCTTGAGTTCATTGTATGAACCAGACATGTAAACACAACTCTTGAAAGAGACATTCTCATAACCTTTTTTACCCTGAGGTTATTGGAGAATATTCTGTTACAATCTTATGGGCCATCCTTTAGGCTTTAAGCAAGAGTGGAAATCCTCGATAAAGTATCCTTTGGTTCTCCTTAGTAACGTAAGTTCCGCCTCAATGATTGCAAATAAACTATAGCAAGTATTAGTGTTTAAGTAGTGAATCAGCCACGCATTATGGCTGTTGATTGGCTGGAGGAATAAACTACGTGACCTCGCCCAGTCTATAAATTTAGGTGGTGTATTGCAGGACACCTTATATTACAAAATAATCCAACATATTCAACTCTTCTTCACTTTTTTCTTTTTCTTACTTCAATGTGTGTATTTGTTCAATAATACCTCACTTTACATTATACTTACAGACTTGAGCGTTTTCTTTTTAAAATTTTATTTCATTGTTTTATATTCTTTTGTCGCCAATTTGGTTAAGGCACTGCCCAATTCATAGGTTGAAACCTGTCTAGCAACAGAAGCACAATCACCTGGCACCAATAACAATGTTATTGGATTTTGGCTAGTTTATTCAAGACTTTTCCAGTTTCCTTGAGTTCATTGTATAAACCAGACATGTAAACACAACTCTTGAAAGAGACATTCTCATAACCTTTTTTACTCTGAGGATATCAGAGAATATTCAACTCTTCTTCACTTTTTTCTTTTTCTTACTTCAATGTGTGTATTTGTTTAATAATACCTCACTTTTACATTATACTTACAGACTTAAACGTTTTCTTTGTATTATTTTATCATTTTATTTCTTTCATCACTGCACTCATCTGTCATACAATGAACTTAAGGAAACTAGAAAAGTCTTGAAGAAACTGCCAATTTGATGACATGTGTGCCTGGTGTCCCAAGGATTGGATACACACATTGACTTTGGGATCAGTGGGTAGAATCTGTTAGGACTACAATTTAGTAGGTGATATACTCATCACAATTGTGCCTTCTTGGTTAGTTGTTTGCTAGTTATGGCATATCAAGACTTGAGCGTTTTCTTTTTTTTTTTTTGTATTATTTTTATTTCATTGTTTTATATTCTTTTGTCGCCATTTTGGTTAAGTCACTGCCCAATTCGTTTGCACAAGTGAAAAAGCAGAATAGTTGTAAAAAAATATTCTAGGTCAAGAATTCATTTAAAAAAAAATTTTTTTACTAAAATTATTTAAACGTGGCTGACCGACATTCTGTCTATATCAAAACATTTTTCATTACTTCAAAACAATTTTTCTTTTAATTAACTTATTTGTGATAGGTATATTGTTAGAAATAATTAAATACATTATTTAAAAGAAGAAGAATTTTTTTTTTTTTAAGAGAAATAACAGCTATGTGAACATTTCCAAAATGGTGGCCATCAATTATGCTGACTCATTTGCGTTTGTATTTCTGGACACCTGCAACATAGCGGAGGCTCCTCCCTGCCAATTTTTGGATGACAAATTTTAAATTCTAATAAATTTGTTATTTACATTTTTTAACAACATTCATATCACAAATTACGAGTTAATGAGAAATTAAATTGTTTTTAAATAGTTTTCAACTTAAATAGATTAATTTTTTGAAAATAATTTACAACTCTAAAAGTAATGTTCATTCAACTTAAAAACTCAATGTTAAAAATTTAGCTTATCATCCTCCCCCATAACACAGATTATTGAAAATTATTAAATAATTGTTATCTTAAACTAGCTCACAAAAAGTCTTTTTCTCTCCAACAGTTTTTGGGGCTGTAAAATATCGCTTTCATATCGCATTAACTTGTCTATAAAAACACCTTCAAACCACTATGCGGTTCATAACTAGCATGGTTCGCTTTTACAGCAGGTGCTGCCTAGTGTATTTTAAGGCAGAAGGGCGGGATGACAGCATCCGAAATTTTGCTGCTGAACTGCTTTAATAACTTGACCTCTTATCATCATCAGACACCTTGGATCTACCATCTTTGTTTACTATAACTTTCCGGATCATGCAATTTTTTTTTTCCCAAAACTGACTTCAATTAATTCACTCAGCTGTTGTGTAGAGTGATAGTCTCCTCCCCCCCCCCCTCGGTTTCTATGTTAAACAATCCCATTTGAAAATAGAAAGGCTTTAGTGTCTTTTTTTTTTGCATACATTGTAGAATTGACACTGTTTTCAATAGCAGAAACCAATAGATTAAACTTTATGTCCTTTATATTATATGAATTGTCAATGTGTTTAGCAATTATCAATGTGTTTAGAAAATGTTTAGGTTAGAATTATCAATGTGTTTAGAAAATGTTTAGGTTAGAATTGTCAATGTGCTTAGGTTAGAATTGTCAATGTATTTAATTTAGCAATTGTTTAATTTAGCAATTTTCAATGTGTTTAATTTAGCAATTTTCAATTGTTTAGCTTAGAATTGTCAATGTGTTTAATTTAGCAATTGTTTAGTTTAGAATTGTCAATGTGTTTAATTTGACAATTCTAAATTAAACCATTGCTAATGTGTTTAGTTTAGCAATTGTTTAATTGTTTAGTTTAGAATTGTCAAAGTGTCAATTCCTTTATAAATAATTTCTTTTACACATATATAGATAATTATCAGATTAAACCTTTTTCTTTTTTCATGCACCATGCAGAATATTTTTTATGTAATATCATGCTCCTCTCCATATATTTTGCATAGTTTTTTAAAATTATTTAAAAAAAAAATAACCTTCTTTACTTTTACACATAAGTGGCAATGGTCACCTGTCCCCTGTCACACAAACCATCCAAGTAAGATGAACAAGATATGCCGGACACTGCTGGAGAAGTAAGGATGAACTCATAGGTGATGTCCTTCTGTGGAAACCAGCACATGGACATGCTAGTGTGGGTTGTCCAGCAAAGACCTACATAGACCAGCTCTGTGCGGATATGGCATACTGTGCAGAGGACCTCCCGGGGTCAATGAATGATAGGGATAGTTGGTGAGAGATTGTCATGAATATCTATGCTGCTGGCGCGACATGTGAGGATGATGATCCTGTCCATATATTTTGCATAGTTTTTTTTTTATTTATTTTTTTTTTAATAATGACCTTTTTTACTTTTACACATAAGTGGCAATAGAGACAAAGTGTAGGGAAATGTATGTAGCTGGATAGATTAGAAAAATGTGGGGGTGGGGCAGAAGGATAATAAAGGGTTGACATTTCAGTTACTACTACTACTTTACCCCCCCCCCCAAATAACAAAGTTTAATTTCTAATGTTTTTAGCGGGTTATCGTTTAAAATTTAACTTTTTGTCTACTTTAAACCGCTTACAGCAGCTCTCCCACCACTGTGATCCTGGTACAAAAACTGATGGTTAGTTCATTATAATTGGCAGAAGGGTTCTGATAACAATAATAATAGAATTTTATTTGAATAGAATGAGTTCTGAGGTGAATTGATAGTGAACTTTGAAATATACCATCATACAGGTAAAAAATACCAAGAAAATTTGGTACAGCCATAGGAGAAATATGGTAGGCAAAGGGTTAAATTGAATGTTGATTTCTTTTCTTTTTTTTCCATATGAGTTTATTCTACTATTTATTTGTATTATTTAGATTTTTTGGTAATTATATTATGTATACTAGTACAAAATAAAAAACGCCCTCTGGGCGATGTAAAAATAGATTTTTAAAACATATTGCCTGAGGGGTGGGAGTAAAAAATTCAATGTCAGTGAGTTTGTACCCTAAGTAAGTAAAATCATCAAATTCATTAAAGGATTAAAAAATAAAACAATTTGAAATGTAAACTTTAAATATGTATTAAAATAAAACAAACTATATATAGATATATAATACCAGTCATATATTTATTAAAACTTGTTTTAAAAAAACAATGAGGACTGTCTAATGTTGCATGTTCAAATTTTGAGTATTTATTCTATATTATGACGATTTTGGGTAATGTGACTTAATTTTTGTTACAGACAAAAACCAGAAGCGAATCTCCATTATTAATAGAAAAAAGGTTAAATGTTATTGTATGGACAAATGCGTTCATTTTCCTTTTATTGTATTTAGTGTTAGTATATCATGAATATGCTAATATTGACTGAGTGTCCAGCATGTATTATTAGTCTTACCTGGATGGGTTGTGTGATAGGGGGCAAGTGGCCATACAGCTCATTTGCCTATTAGTGTCAGTGTATATCATATATTGCAGTGTCATCCATTTAAATGAAATGAAAATAGCTGGGTAATTCCATGTCAAATCATCCAGGCCATGTCACCCACGCCCTTCAATTTTTCTGAAATTTTGTCCAAGTGTGGGTTATGATAAAGTTAGCCAATTCCCAAAATTTGAGCTTCCAATTTGCCTTTTTGTTACCTATTTTTGTCTGTAAAATGAGTTCTAGAGCTTCCCTACTCCTAAAAATTGGTTTATAAAAGCATTTTTGCCCAAGGAATCCTAAAATGCTATCAAAAAAATATCAAACTATCTTTTTGATACAAATAATTTTCAATATATGTGAAATAATAATAAAAAAGAAATTTTGTCATAGATGCAGTGCCACAACGGGATATTGATCTTGCTAGGAAAAAATCATAAATAATCAATAACTTCAAGTAACTTTAAGACTTTTTTGATTTTTGGCTGTTATAAGTTCATGGGATTCAAAAAGCTTTTATAACCAATTAGTTTTAGTTAGAAAGTCGTGTTAGAACTCATCTGCGCAGTCAAAAAAGTATGATCTAAAAATTGAAATTTCTAAAAACGACACAAATGGAAGACAGACACGAAGTTCCAGACGCTAGAAGAATTTTAGAAGAAGAAGTCAACATTTTTTTTTTTTTTTAAAAATGCATGGTCCACACGTGGAAAAAATTTCAGAAAAATTGAAGGGGTTGGGTGACAATTTTTTTTTTTTCTGGATGAATTGTCATGGAATTACCCAGCTAAGATATTTAAATAAATTTTTTTATTGTTTCTGTATTTTAATTCTTTATTTTATTCAGACTCGAAGAAAGAAAGAGAAGCTCGTGGTTTGTTGAAATCGGCTGTACAAAGGTAAATATTTTCTTTTTTCTTTTCTTTTTTTTTTTTTTATCTCAGATTAAGGAAATGTACACAGTGATACAAGTTCAAATCCTGGACGAGGCTGGTAGCATTTCACATAGCACTAATATCCCTTGAGAAAGGTATGCATCCAACTATTCTCCATCCACCTATGGGTAAATAGTAGGGAAGACTGAGCTCTTTAACCTTGGTTAGGCAACTTTGTGTCACATCCTACTCGTGCGGAGTGGTTGGGCAATTTGGTTTTAATTTTTTTTACTATTTTTTTTTCCCTTGATACCTCTGTTTCCTGTTCAGTTTTAGTTTTTAATTTTGTATTTTTTTCTTCTATGGATGCCATTCATTTTATTGTATAATGATGATTAGTAGGTATGTGCAATGTGGGGGTAATGAAAATCTTTTTATAATTTTAAATAACACATGACTCAATAAGTCCCGGGCCTGACATATAGATGGCGCCACTAGTAAAATATCCATTTGACTTTTATAAAGTACTAACCTTCAAATGGCTCGTGTCAAAATTTGAGCCCAATCGGATTATTAGTTTACAAATTACAGTTATTTAAGTGAAGCTACTGTTGCAAATTTTCAAAACAATGGAAAAATCTGAATTTTGTGTGTTGATAAAGCATTGCTTTCTGAGAGGAAAAAATACTGTTCCAGGCAAAGCAATAGCTTGATAAGTGTTATTCGGACTCTACTCCATTGGAAATAACGGTTAATAGGTGGTATGCTGACTTTAAATACGGTTGTACAGACACAAATGATGCTGAATGCTCAGGTCACCCAAATTCAGCAGTTGTCCTGGAAAACAGCAAAAAACTCCACAAACTCATTTTGGTCGATAGTAAATTAAAGTTGTTTGAGATAGCAGAGGAGTTGAAGATATCAAAAGGTTGTTTGCAACTGTTTCAACACAACAAAAAGGAGTTTTTGCATAAATATGTGACAATGGATGAAACCTGGATCCACCACTTCACTCTGGGGTCAAATCGGCAGTCGGCTGAGAGGACAGCAGCAGGTAAAAGCCTTCCAAAGTGACAAGACACAAACCTCAACAGGCAAGCTTTTGGCCTCTGTATTTTGGGATTCGCAAGGTATTTTTGTTCATCGATTACCTTGAGAAGGAAGAACCATCAATAGCGAATATTATATAGCATTATTGGTATGTTTGAAGGAAGAAATCGCCAAAAAACGGCCACAAATGAAGAGGAAAAAAGGTCTCTTTCACCAAGACAATGCACTGTGTCACAAGTCAATTGCAAAGATGGCAAAACTACATGAATTGCACTTTGAATTGCTTCCGCACCCACCCTATTCTCCAGATTTGGCCCTCAGCAACTACTGGCTGTTTGCAGACCTCAAAAGAATTCTCCTGGGAAAGACATTTGGCTCCAATGAAGAAGTGATATAGGAAACTGAGGTATATTTTGAGGCCAAAGTCAAATGTTCTACTAAAAAGGCATTGAATTGTTAGAGAAGCATTGGAATCAGTGTATCACCTTAGAAGGAGATTATGTTGATGAATAAAGTCAAATTTTGCCTAAAAGTTGTTGTTATTAGTTAGGCCCAGGACTTATTGAGTGATGTGTTAATTATCCAAAATTAGGGAATTGTCAAATTTTAATGAAATTTCTAGCACTTTATTCATTAATGACTTAATTTTATAATAGATAACATATTTTATTAAAAAACACTTGAAAAAATTTTTTTTTATCAATTAAGATCGTTGGAGCTTTAAATTCATATAAATTTTGAACGACTGGGGATATTTGCATAATTCAAACAGTTCTGAACTCCACTTACAGAGCTCTATATAACTAATGTGATTAATAACAATAACCTCAAATTAAAAAAATCAACTGGGAATGCTAATTTAATAGTGAATTTTAAATGTCTGGAAGGTGGCATGTTGTACACAATATTTTTGTCATGAATATTTCAGAAATTTTTATATATCTAAAAATTATTAATTGACAATTGTTCTTTTTTGTTTATGGGAGAAAACGTTGCATGTTAAGGGAAATTTTTTAAATATTTTTGTTCAATCTTTTGTTCTTACAATAGTACAAATGTTGATAAAAATTTAATCTCATTAAAATCAGAAAGTCTTTTTCAACTGTTTTTCCTTTGATATGGTCGCTCAGTAGTAATAGCACTACACTGAACACTTTCAGTTTCATAAAAAATCTTGTTAGGTTTTTGGTGTGCAGATGAAACATGAAAAAATTGTATATTTCGGTTAAACCACCTATCTCTAGTAAATACATACATTCAAATGGCTGTTTCATTTCTGTCTTGCTGTTGTAAAGATCTGTTGACATTTTTTTTTTTTTATGATACCATCTTTTTAAAAAAGAAAAAAAAACTGTGTGGGAGGGAAATCAGTCAGTCAAGTGAGATTATTTGTTAAAATTATTAAATAGACCCAAAAAATCAATTTCAAGTTAAAATTTTATTGTCAACAACAAAAGTTCACCACAGTAATCTGCAGCAGCAGTATTTCATGACCTGCACAATACCGAATTCCAAAAACACCTGTACAAACATCGCTTGGGCTTTCTTTTATTGTGCGACTGATCTCGGGGAAATTTTCATATTCCTCTTTCTCAGTTTTTAACTGCTCCTGCATGCCAGGCATATGCAAAGATGCTTTGTTACCAGAGGTAATTCATTTTCTCTTCTACATTGACCACAGGCTAGTGTCATATAACAAGATGAGGACAATTTTCTAAAACAAATAAATAACTTTTTTTTTTTTTTTTATTTCAATCAAAATACTTTGATTTTTTTTTAACCTTTGAATATCAAGAAGATTGAATTATTTGAGGAAAATAATGTTCCAGTAGTAAAAGACAAACAAGTTAATTGATTTACTTAAGCTTTATTCAAATATAACTTAACTGGGTAATTCCATGTCAAATCATCCAGGCCATTTCCCCACCCTTTTCAATTTTTCTGAAATTTTGTCCAAGTGTGGATTATGATAAAGTTAGACAATTCCCAAAATGTTGTAGTTTTAGTTCTGAGTAAAAATCAACCTATCTTTTTGGTACAAATAATGTTCAATATATGTAAAATAATAATAGAAAAGAATTTTGTCAGATGCAGTGCCACATTGGGATATTGATCTTGCTATGAAAAAATCAGAAATCATCAATAACTTAAAATCAGTTGACTTTAAGATTTTGTTGATAGTATTTTTGGATTTCTTGAGCTAAAATGCTTTTATAAACCAATTTTTAGGAGTAAGGAAGCTCTAGAATTCATTTTACAGACAAAAAATTACAAAAAAGTCGCCATTTTTCGAGAAGCTCACCAAATTTGGAGAGCTAAAAATCAACATAACCCATTTTTGGAATTGGAAGCTCAAATTTTGGGGATTGTCTAACGTTAACATAGTCAACACCTGGAAAAAAATTCAGAAAAATTGAAATTAGTGGGTGACAATTTTACTTTTTTGGATGATTTGACATGGAATTTACCCAACTTTTGCTTCAGTTAAGGTGGAGATTGTTTTAGTGTTTTTAGCTGGCTGTTCCAAGGGGAGATAACTATGATTGACGTCACCACAGTTACTAACAATATTTTGAATAAAAGTAAAGATGTTTCAAAAATTGAACCAAATCACGTGGTTAACCTTTATAATAAAGGGACGCTGAGATTTTTCTTTATCTAAAATTTTTTTATGTCAAGCAAAATAGAAAGATGCATAGTATAATGGTTATCATTGTGAGAAATATACTCAGCGACCAGAGTTCAAATCCTGCACGAGGCTGTTTGCATTTAACATAGTGCTAATAACCTTAGGAAAGGTATTCATCCAACTAGTCTCCTTCCAGCTATCGGTAGACTGGGCTCTTTTAACTTTTTTATGACAACCGGCCTAGGAGAAGGAAAACTCTGAATTCAAACCTGTTAAATTCTGCTTAAGAAATTGATCATGTGTCATAACCTACTCAAGGGGAGGGGTTGGTAAATATATATAAGTAAAAGAGAAATCTAGTAGCCTCATCCAGAATATGAACTTGGGTTACTGAGTCCGTTTCCTGTGATGATAACCATTACACCATGTGCCTCCACCAGAATTTTAGAAATACTTTCAATGTTTTTTTTTAGATTTAAATTTTTTTGTTGAATCATCTTTTAATTAAAAATGATTTTTAATTAAAAAATTATTTTCTTGAATTTTTTATATGATCTACCAAGTAGCAGTTGATTTTTTTTCTGAAAAGGTTTATAGTACAAAAGGTAACATTATGGATAAGTAAAAAAAATTATAGTAAAAAAAGGTAACATTGTGGATATGTTTTGGAAGTTAAAAAAAAAAAAGTGGTTAAATCGAATTTAACAGACCTAAATTCCACCATTGTATGTTACCCTGCCAACAGAAGAAAAAAAAAATACCAAAAATCAGGGAATTAACCGAATTTAATGAAATTTTTAGTCTTGATATATTAATGATCAAAAGATATAATGTACCAGTTATTTTATTTAAAAACTTTTACATTTTTTTCAGGTCAGTTAACTTTGAACCACATATCTTTGAGGTGTAACAGATTCTCAAAGATTTAACCAAAAAAGTTAATCTTACCATTTTTTTTTGTTTCAGTATCCATTGTTTTTTTTTGGGGTTTTTTCCAAGTGCTTTTAGTGTACTAATTTTTTTTTTCTAATTCTTTTTCTAGATCTCTTACAAAGGATACTGTTATTATTCTGGATTCTATGAATTATATAAAAGGTAAAAACCTTGTTACAATATAAACTTTAATTAAACTCTGGAATTTGTCACTAAAATGGTAGTATTAATTCTTCCATGCTGGAACTATAAGGAAACACTTAGAGAAAAACACATATTGGAACACTTAAAAGGATGCCGCATGCTGTCTTAAACAAATTCCTGGAAGCAGCACTCCACAAAAAAGCAACTGTGCAGCCACTTGCCTCCTATTACACAAGACATGCTGGACACGGCCGGAGAAGCAAGGATATGTGACGTTCTCTTGTGGACACCTACATATGGATAGACCAGTGTATGCCAACCAGCAAAAACTTACATCAATTTGTGCGGGTTCTAGATGCTGTGTGGAAGACCTGCCAGGGGCAATGAGCGATAAGGATGGGTGGTGATAGATTGTCATGGGAATTGATGCTGTCACCACAACCTGATGATGATCCTCATCATCTTATAATGAAGATTCGGTGTCTGTAACCAAAACTATGTCACTACTTACATCACAATGACCTCAGGAATTGTGTAAGTTTATCAATGAGTATTTAATTTATAGTCACAATCATTAATACATAGAATAAATCTTATTTATTAATGATGTCTCTATGAAAATCGGAGTTAGATTTGCTTCAAAACAGCCCATATTATAAGTGCGTTTAAAATCCTGCAATGTGTCTTATATATCACTAACACATAAATTTGTTTTTCAATGTATTAAAATCAATCCTATGGATGATTTTTATATAGAAACCAATTAAAATATAATTAAAATAAGTGTAATCTTTTTATATGCATTCTTATTTAATTTTGTTAGTCTTTCTAATTTAATATATTTCATTGCATTAAAACTTAAATACTTACGCCCGTCGGAGAGTGCATATTCTTGCTAGTATATATAATTTTGATATTTTATCAGTTAATGAACACTGATAAAAAATACGAAAAGTGCACAACATTTTATAAAACTTGTTCATTTAACAAATTGTTGCCAAAAATGTTTGCCCTGTTGGGTAAGGCTGTAGAATATGCCGACTACACCTCTGCGGAGGGTAAAATCTCCCCAATGGGACCACCTGTTGGCCGTAAATTGCAACCAGTGATGCTTAAGGATGGAATCCTGGTAGCTGAGCAATTCATGACATGCAACAGGCCATTTTGGTCCTTACTTGATGGGCATTCAGAAAGACCCCCTCTGATCAATTGGCTGATCATGTCAAGCCCTAGCACCTATATGATCATCCCGAGCTTATTACCCTTATGGCAAGCCCCCAACTTTTTATCATATATGTGATAGAAGCGGTGGCTAAGGGTCTTATTGTCATGGGTATGACGTTAAACTGCATCTAATGGTGAAGTTCCAGTTCTGGAGCTCTGAAGTACCCCTTTATCGCCATTACTCCCAGGTCCACTCTGACTGGAGTCTTAGCACCTGTTAGGGTTCCATCTATGGGTTAAATAGATAAAAAAATGTATTTATAAAAAAAAATAACCCTAAGGATTGACATGCTGTAAAATCCAGCCAACCGCCAAAAAAATGTTTATTTTCTAGAGAATTTTTAACTTGTTTTTACTTTTAGTTTAGAAAATTTACCTATGCGAATTGTTTAAGATCTTTATTCACTAAATAGATTAAATTCAATTAAAATTATTTGTCTGAATATTTGTCAAAAGATGAGGCTTGATGTGTATTATTTTGATTTTTGGACTGTTGTCCTCATCTTTATTGTGGTTTGACTGTTGGTCAACAGTCAAACTATTCAAAATGATTTACCAGGTTGGGTCATTGCTACGCTCGGATAGACAGAGAAAGGCCAGAGGATACAGTGGATGAATTGTTGTTTTTACATACCACAAGAAAAATAAGGACAACAGCCCTAAAAATCAAAATAATACAATTGAAGTTATTAATAAAAATCAAACAAAAAAAAAAAAAATTTGTGATATGTATTTACTCAACCCCTCCGTATGAGTAGAATGTGACACAAGGTTAATTTTAAGTGGAGTTTGAATTAAGTTTTTCTTCTGCTAGACTGGTTGTCATACCAAGGTTAAAGAGTCCAATCTTCTAGCCCTGTCGACTGGGGCTTTAGAATACACCGACTGTACCTTTGCAGAGGGGTAAGACCCTCCCCCAATGAGGCCACCTGTTGACTGTAGGTGGCGACCTGTGATGTTTAAGGATGAAACCCTGGTGGCTGAGCCGTCCATGACATGCAACACTCCACTTTAGCTCTTACTTAGGCTAGACAGATTGTCGGAGATGCCTCCTCTGATCAATTGGCTGGTTATGTCAAGTCTGAGCAACTATATTATTGTCCCAACCGTATTCTTCAAATTGTTCTGGGGTCAACTGCCAGTATTTATTAATGCAGATGAAGTTAATGAAAACTATTTCTACCAATTAAACAAATCATATATATGGGTCATTCCATGTCAATTCACCAGAGCGTTACATCCACCGACACTGAGTTACTTGAAATTTGGCACAAATGTTCCCCTTCATTTATAGTAAATTCTATTAAATGATAGATTTTACCATAAATTTAGATCTATTTCTATCAATTGAAAGATGTAGAAAAAATAAAATAAACTAGGTTTATCAAAGCATGGAAGAAAAGTTAGATATTCTAAAATAGAAATTTCAAAATATGTCATAATAAACAGTCTGAAACATCAAAATTATTCACATCAAGCCTCATTTAAAAAATACAAACAAATAACATTATTTTATTTCTTTTTTTCAGGATTTCGATATGAATTATATTGTGTGTCCAAATCCACTTCAACTCCACATTGTGTGGTAAGTACAGTTAAAATGTTTTTAAACGTTTAAATGTGTCCAACAAATAAGCTTTGGTGTAAAGGTTTCTAAAAAAGAAAATACCTATATATATATATATTTACCAACCCCTTTGCATGAGCAGGATGTGACACAAGGTCAATTTTTTAAGCAGAGTTTACCAGGTTTTAATTTAGATTCTTTCTCCTAGACCAGTTGCCATACCAAAGCTGGAGAGCCCAGTCCACTCTACTATTTACCCATATCTGGAAGGAGAATAGTTGCATTCATACCTTTTCCAAGGGTATTAGTGCTACATGAAATGCAATAAGCCTCGTCCAGGATTTGAACTTGTATTACCGTATTTCCTTCAACGACACCCATTACACCATGGGTACTTCATTCAAAATACATATATGAACTTATGATTTTGTTTTATTTTAGAGATCTGAGGTAGAGAGTACCCCTACATTGTCATTACCTCCAGGTTCATTCTGATATGGAGTGGTAGTACCTGTTAGAGTTCCACCTATGGGTCAGATAAATCTATTTAAAAGATATTCGTATTCAATAAAGCCGTGTGCAAAAAACAAACTTTTATGAAACTACTAAACAAAAAATATGAACGTACAATGAATGTGATTCCATAACCTCTAGGCATAAAATAACCTGTTGAGTTTGACCAACTAAAATAGTTCCTTAAAAATACAAGGCAGGATTATTAAAACCCTAAATATTTTAGTATTATTTTAATTATTTGGACTATTGCCCTCATCTTCATTGTTATCTGTACAATGTTTCGGCCGATGTGCCCTCTGGTCTTCTTCAGGTATTTCTTGTTGGACTTGGGAACCTTCTATTTAGACTCGGGAAATTTCTTGTTGTAATTGGGAGCCATCCTGGAACTTTGAACATAACCCTTTATTCAATCCACGGGGGTATCCTGTTCTCATTCCAATAACCATAGCTGGAGTACAGGTGTTAAGTCCAAGGAAATATATTTTTAACTATTTGCGGAAAATGATATTTTCTAGATTGACTTCATTTTCACAAATGCAAAGTTTGCACCTTAATTCGAGCATTTTGTATGATTTTGCTCAATGTTTTTCTGGTCAATCATCTTATCCTTGCATGAATATTATTCTTGAGCTGTAGCAATATCTTAAGCTTATCTCTATTAATAATAGAGATTCGCTTCTGGTTTTTGTCTGTAACAAAAACTACGTCACTGCTTACGTCACTATACCCGAAATCTTCATAACATAGAATAAATACACTTAAAACTTGAGCATGCAACATTAGACAATCCTCATTGTTTTATAAAACAAGTTTTAATAGATACATCCCCAGTATCATATATTTATATATGTTTTATTTTAATAGATATTCAAAGTTAATAGAACTTAATTTCGATTTCAAATTGTTTTATTTTTTTTACTCCTTTAATAAATTTGATAATTTCATGATTTATGGTTCAAACTCTCCGACATTTAATTTTTAACTTCCACCTCGTCAAGCAATATCTTTCAAAAATGTATTTTTACATCGCCCAGAGGGTGTTTTTTTTATTTTGCTAGTTCAAATAATATACCCTCCTTTAAATAACTCCACAAAAAGAAGTCAGGCAGACAAAGTTGGCAAATGGGGAGACAAAAACTCATTTATATGTCAGAAAGTACAGATACTAAATATTAACACTCTCTCTCTCTCTCTCTCTCTCTCTCTCTCTCTCTCTCTCATATATATAATCTTCTCCTTTCTAAATGATATCCTTTAGATTGACTCCATTTTCACAGATACAAAATTACACCATAATTTGATGATTATTCTTGAACTGTAGCAATGTCTTAAGCTTATTCAAATATGCACCCCCACCCACTTAAATTAACCCCACAAAAAGTAGTCAGGCAGACAAAGTAGGCAAATGGGGAGACCATTTGAATAGGGAATTTCTTGAAATTATTCTGCCACCAAAAATTTATTTTTGTTGAGATTATAAACCTCTTAGTTGAATAGTAAAATACTATTATTTATATTTATTCTTTCACATTGTAACTTGACATATTCAATTTGTTTAGGTTACATATATATCTGAAAAATAATCTTATCTATTAATGAGGTCAGTATGAAAATCTGAATTAGATTTGCCTCAAAACAGCCCATGTTATTAGTGTGTTTAAAATCATGCAATGTGTATTATATATCACCGAGAAATAAAGGTTTACATAATATATGGTGTGGTTAATTTACATACTGGTTTTAACAAAACCCGGGTTTAATAAATAATTACTTGGTGTTATTGATCTCTAATATTATTATTTTATTCACCAGCGTATTAAAATCGATCCTATGAATAATTTTATAAAGAAATCAATTAAAATATAATTAGAATAAGTGTAATCTTTTTATATGCATTCTTATTTAATTTTGTTAGTCTTTCTAATTTAATATATTTAATTACATTAAAACTTAAATACTTATGCCTGGAGGACGGATATTCTTGCTAGTATAATTAGATTAAAAACAAAAAAGTTATGATTTAAAATAAATGTTTCAGTATTTTGTGGGCCATCCTGTATGTTTCTGCGGTTTTTGTATTACAACAAAATTGTTGTCTTTTATTATTTAAAGATTTTTTTCTATTTTAAATTTTGTGTGTTTATAGGTGCATTGTGCCAGCAATATTCAGCAATGCTTAGAATGGAATGAAAGTCGTGATCCTGCTGAGAAATACTCTACAGAAATGTAAATTTATGCCAATTTTTCAAGTCTCATTCAGTTTCCACTTTTAACGAACCCAAAATTTGAAATATAAACAATCACAATTCTTACTTTGTCTTGAGTATGATGCTAAATTGCATCTGATGGTGAGGTTCCAATTTTGGAGCCCTCGGGAGTGTGGGGTACCCCTTCATTTTTCATTACTCCCAGGTCTATCCTGACCCAGAGTGATACTACCTGATAAGGTCTCATCTATGGGTCAAATAGATCTGTTTGCAAGTTAATGAAACTTATTTCTATCAATTTATTAATCTACATGAAATTAATGAAAATTATTTCTATCAATTTATTAATACACATGAAGTTAATGAAAATTATTTCTATCAATTTATTAATCTACATGAAGTTAATGAAAATTATTTCTATCAATTTATTAATCTACATGAAGTTAATGAAAATTATTTCTATCAATTTATTAATCTACATGAAGTTAATGAAAATTATTTCTATCAATTTATTAATCTACATGAAGTTAACGAAAATTATTTCTATCAATTTATTAATCTACATGAAGTTAATGAAAATTATTTCTATCAATTTATTAATCTACATGAAGTTAACGAAAATTATTTCTATCAATTTATTAATCTACATGAAGTTAATGAAAATTATTTCTATCAATTTATTAATCTACATGAAGTTAATGAAAATTATTTCTATCAATTTATTAATCTACATGAAGTTAATGAAAATCATTTCTACCAATTTATTAATACACATGAAGTTAATGAAAATCATTTCTACCAATTTATTAATACACATGAAGTTAATGAAAATCATTTCTACCAATTTATTAATACACATGAAGTTAATGAAAATCATTTCTACCAATTTATTAATACACATGAAGTTAATGAAAATCATTTCTACCAATTTATTAATCCACATGGAGTTAATGAAAATTATTTCTATCAATTTATTAATACACGTGAATTTAATGAAAATTATTTCTATCAATTTATTAATACTCATGAAGTTAATGTAAATCATTTCTACCAATTTATTAATACACATGAAGTTAATGAAAATCATTTCTACCAATTTATTAATCCACATGAAGTTAATGAAAATCATTTCTACCAATTTATTAATACACATGAAGTTAATGAAAATCATTTCTACCAATTTATTAATCCACATGGAGTTAATAAAAATCATGTAAAAAAAAAAAGATTTGGCATTATGTAACCCACAAGGGTTGATATGCCATTAAACACCAACCAACCATATGTGTTAAAGTTAATTTTTGTGAATATATCTTTTTTATCTCACTAAATTTGTTGTAATTATAAATTGTTTTTCACTTTCATTTTTTGTTCTTTGATATGTTTTTCATTGATTATTGAACTATTGAATGTAATTTGTAATTACAGAATTTTATTGCATTTTATGATTTCTTATTCAATAAAAAGCATTTCTTTATTCAGAAAGGATAATTTAGGTTTTATATATATATATATATATATATATATATATATATATATATATATTTTATATTATATTTTACGATACATGCATTATAATTGCCTTCAAGCAAAAATATAAATAATAATTTATTCAACAATGCTTCTATAAACAAACAAACATCCAAAAATCTTATTCACTTCGTCGAAGAGCTTACGGCCGAGTTTGTTTACTACACAATAAACGTCCACTTACCTACTATGGTAGAGGCGTGTAGTAGTTTCATTGACAAGGTTAATTTCGCAGGGATTGTTCGCTATGTACCGGCGGCCGAACGGATATGGTCTCTGACTATGCCTGTGAAGTCCCGGTTTCGATTCCTGTCGGAGGGGAGTCGTTAGTATACATCGCTGAAGAGACTTAATAAAGTCGAAACAGTCTGTACGGTGTTCTGCATAGCGAGCCATCCTTTGCGGGATTCTCTTGTCAAGATTATTTTCTATAATTATCGAATTTTATACGATACATGCATTATAATTGCCTTCAAGCAAAAATATAAATAATAATATATATTTATATTTAAATGGAGGTGTGTGTTGTAATGGTTAGTCATAGGAAATGGACTTGTCAAGCAGAGTTCAAATCCTGGATGATGCTGTTTGTATTTCACATAGTGTTAATACTTGTGGGAAAGGTAGGCATCCAACTACTCTCTCTCTCTCTCTCTCTCTCCAACTATGGGTAAATAGTAGGACAGACTGGACTCTTTAACCTTGGTTAGGCAACCAGTCTAGGAAAAGGAAAACTCTGAATTCAAACCTGTTAAACTCTGCTTAACAAATTGTGTTACATCCTCCTTGTGCAGAGGGGTTGATATATATATATATCAATGGTGTTCTGCATAGCGAGCCATCCTTTGCGGGATTCTCTTGTCAAGATTATTTTCTATAATTATCGAATTTTATACGATACATGCATTATAATTGCCTTCAAGCAAAAATATAAATAATAATATATATTTATATTTAAATGGAGGTGTGTGTTGTAATGGTTAGTCATAGGAAATGGACTTGTCAAGCAGAGTTCAAATCCTGGATGATGCTGTTTGTATTTCACATAGTGTTAATACTTGTGGGAAAGGTAGGCATCCAACTACTCTCTCTCTCTCTCTCTCTCTCCAACTATGGGTAAATAGTAGGACAGACTGGACTCTTTAACCTTGGTTAGGCAACCAGTCTAGGAAAAGGAAAACTCTGAATTCAAACCTGTTAAACTCTGCTTAACAAATTGTGTTACATCCTCCTTGTGCAGAGGGGTTGATATATATATATATCAATAAGTAAATCACCAGGTTAATTGGTATTAGGAATTGTTCTAAGCTGGGCCTTTTTTAACAGCAGACTGTTAAAGTTGATCTGGTCTAAGTTAGCTCAATGTATAATAATTCTGGAATTATATACAGAACAATATATTTGATAAGAAAAAGACTTAAATACCGGTCATATTAGCAGTTATAAATTTATTTCCACCCATATGTATATGTACATACATATAGGCTTCTTTAGACTGCTCTGAAGAAGCTCATATGTGTGTACATATACATATAGGTGGAAATAAATCTTTAACTGATAATATGACCGGTATTTAAGTCTTTTTCTTATCAAATAAATAAATAAATATATATATATATATATATATATATATATATATATAATATATATATATTTACCAACACCTCTACATATGACACAAAGTAAATTTCTTAAGCAAAGTTTAATGGGTTTGAATTCAGAGTTTTCCTTCTCCTAAACTGGTTGCCTAACCAAGGTTAAAGAGCTGCCTTACTATTTACCCATAGCTGGAATGAGAATAGTTGGATGCATACCTTTCCCAAGGGTATTAGCGTTATATAAAATGCAAACAGCCTCATTCAGTATTTGAACTTTGGTCGATGAGTCTATTTCCTACAATGATAACCATTACACTACGAGTGCCTCCATCTATTCTGTAGTGGTAATACCTGTTAGTGTCCCACCTGTGGCCTAATAGGTCTGTTTGATAATTATTAGTATTAGATAGGAATGCTTAAAACTATATAACTGGATCCAAGGATATTAGCACTATAGGAAATACAAACAGCCTCATTAGTTGGTCACTTCAAGCCCTAGCACCTATATGATTGTCCCAACCCTATTGCCCTTATGGCAACCCTTTTTACTTTTTTATATTCTAGAAGGCGGTGGCTGAGGGTCTTAGTGTCCTGGGTATGACATTAAACTGCATCTAATGGTGAAGTTCCAATTATCTGGCTCTGGGGAGTGTGGAGTACCATTTTATCACCATTACTCCTAGGTCCAACCTGACCCAGAGTGATAGTACCTGTTAGGGTCTCATCTATAGGTTAAATAGATTAAAAAAATGAATATTAAAAAATGTCTTTAAAAAAAGAATTGAGTTTGAAAAAAAGTTTAAAAAATTGAATACCCAACAAAAATGAATAAAACAAAACGCCATTGGCATAAAATAACCCAACAAGAGTTGACATGCCGTTAAATCCAACCAACCAACTTTACAACTGGCAAACAGCCTCATCCAGATTTGAACTCCAGCAATATTCCTATGATGATAACCATTACACAACTAGCGCTTCAACTTAGGTTTTATATTTGATTCTTTTTCTGGGTATTCTCACATAAATGCGTCCTGGCCTCCTGCCCTAAATCCGCTAAATGGTGCCTGCTGAAAAACCACCCATGCTACTATTTAAGTCCCTAGCGTTTAGGGTTAGGGTTAAAAACTTGGTTGTATTTATTTAAAAATTTGTAACAGTTGTTTTGAATTAGAATAAAATGAAAATACCGAACCAAAAAAGAAGATATTTTAAGAGGAGTATTTACATTTACTTGTTGATAAAAAAAACTGGGTGGTGGCTTACTTTTAACGCCTTCAAACCACTAAAAAAAGTTATTTGTTGATAAAAATGCCTTCAAACTGCTAAAAAAAATATTTTAAAGAGGGGACTGTTAAAATATTTACATTTACTTGTCCAGAAAAGACTTGGGGTGGGTGTAAGATATCGCATTTACTTTTCGGGGAAAATGCCTTCAAACAGCTAGGGAGTTCAATAGTAGTGTGGTTTGTTTTTTCAACTAGCACCGCTTAGCGGATTTTTAGGGCAGGAGGAGAAGGACGCATTTATGCGATGTACACACTTTTTCTTTTTTTTCTATTTCTTCTCTTTCCTTATTTAAAAGTTTTGATATTTAATTTTTTAAAAATCTTTATTTGCAGTCTTGAAGAATTATCAAATCGATTTGAAAGTCCCAATTCTCAAAGCCGATGGGACAGTCCGCTTTTTGTGATCCAAGTTGGTGATGAAGTGCCTTATCAACAGATTTCCGATGCTCTTTTCTTACGAAAACCTCCACCCCCAAATATGTCAACGCAATCTGTAAGTACAATTACTTTCTTGTATTATAAAAAGTACAATGGTACCTTGACTTACAACCCACTCTGTTGGCTGGGACTGTAGAATATACCGACTGCACCTCTGCAGAGGGGTAAGAACCTCTGGACCATATGACCTTTAGGCACCCCTTTTGCGATCTTGATTCATAAGGACATGTTTATCATTTACATTGTCAAAATCCGGTTGTTTGTTAGGGGTTAGGGTTAAGAGTTAGAATTAGGGGTTAGTTTTATAATTAAAAAAAAAAAAACTCTAAAAATCGTCTGTTAACAAACAACCGGATTTTGACAGTGTAAATGAAAAACATGTCCTTATTAATCGAGATTGCAAAAGGGGTGCCTAAAGGTCATATGGTCCGAACCTCCCAATGTGGTGACCCATGATGCTTAAGGACCAGAATTTTGGTGGCTGAGCAGTCCATGACATATAACACTCCACTTTGGCTCTTACTTGGGTGAGATGGGCTGTTAGAGAGACCTCCTCTGATCAATCAGATGGTCATGTCAAGCCCTAGCACCTATATGATTGTCCTGAACCTATTATGCTTATGGCAAACCACCAACCCTTTTTATCATATATGTGCTAGAAGGTGATGGCTGAGTGTCCTGGGTATGATGTTAACCTTCATCTAGTGGTGAGGTTCCAATTCCTGAGATCTGGGTAGTGTAGAGTACCTCTTCATCGCCATTACTCCCAGGTCCACTCTAACCTAGAGTGGTAGTACCTGTTAGGGTACCACCTATGGGTTAAATAGATAAGAAAAATGAGTTTTAAAAAATGTTTTAAAAAATTTTTGAATGCCCAATAAGAATGAATAAAACAAAACGTCTTCGGCATAAAATAACCCAAGGGTTGACATGCTGTAAAATCCAACCAACCAACCAACAAAAATTGACTTATAAGTTTAATTCATTCCACTCATAACTCAATTTCCTAGTACACCAAGTCAATTTTCCCCATTGAAATAAACTGAAATGCCATTAATCTGTTCCAGCACTCCCATCAAACACCCTGATTATTTTGTAAAAAAAAAGTAAAAAAATAGCACTGTATTGTATAAAAGCATAATCTATTAATAATGTAGATTGTCTGTATTTCTGTCTGTAATAAAAACTACGTCATATCTCTACGTCACAGTATTCTTATGCTATATACACCCAAAATTTGAGTAAGCAATTTTAAAAATTGTTTTTTACTCTCGTCCTTTTTTTTTTTTTTTTTTACAGTAACAAGAAGTTTACAAATAAATAGATACCTACGATTTTGTGGAAAATATTCAAAATAATTGTTTGATTATTACATGCATGCAACATTTTATTTGAGAGAGACGGGGCTCAGTTTTCATTTCAAATTGTTTTATTTTTTTTTACCCCTTTAATAAATATGAGGATTTTGCTTACTTATGATACAAACCCTCTGACATTGAATTTTTTAACTCCCACCCTCTCAGGCAATGTCTTTCAAAAATTAATTTTTACGACACCCAGAGGATGTTTTCTGTTGCTAGTAATAATAACTCTTAATCTCCTATACCACCTCATTCCACCCGGTCAGAAGAAAACATTCGTTTTCTTAGTCTGCCCTAAACAATAGCCTTTGTTTAAATGTAATATTAAACATATTTAGAAGTCTTTATTTTAAGGGAAATATCTCAGGTTAACTTTAAATGAACAAGCCATTTTTAGCCATTTTTGATAAATCATTATAGGAATGGGGCTCTGGAATTCTCAAGAGAATGTTAAAAGATAATATAGAATATAAGGAATTATGTGCCGTAATATGTTTGAATATTTATTTTTTTCATAAATATATATATATTTTTTTTTGCATAATGAATTTGGAAACTTAACTGTTTTTAGTGAACTTATTAACATAAGCATATCTGAAACTTGTTCGTGCCTCAGATTTTAGCCCACAACACCAAGCAAAAACTTGACCGAGTAACAGCTTGTAACTCGGAAAACTCATAAGTTGGGGCACTTATAAGTCAAAGTGTTACATAATTATTGGATCCCTAATAGTTTTTTAAGGTAGTGTAGAAATCATAATGGCGATTAGGCAGCCCACGGCCTTTAAAGATGAGTGACAATGCTTGACCTCACTCTCACCTTGCTTTGCGGGGATGGATCGTGAGAACCGGAAGGATAGAAGACCCTGTTCTGGTTTAAGTAATAGTAAGCAAGTTTAAGTCAGTTAGCAGGTGGGAACTCGAAGGTGTAAGTCGCATTTCTATGCGCATCTTGTCATCTGCGCAGATTGTCTGGTTTGGGGATTTATAAATAAAGTAACATCAATGTAAATCGAAGTCTTGTGTTTATTACCTAAAAACTAACAATGACACAGGGCTTCTGATAAAGAGCAATCCCCAACAGAAACCAGACCCAAAGTCCCAAGAAGAAAGACCAGACCTTAGAAGATATACCAGACCAAGATGTTAGAAGATAGAACCAAAGCCGGCAAGAAGAAAAGACGACCAGAGTAAGAAGTAAGAAAAGGGTATACAACGTTATATAGATTTGGTAATGTGAAAACCCCAGTATATAACAAAAGTACCTCTGTATTTTTTTAATTTTTTTTTTTTTAAGATAATCCAATTACTAAATATCATATAGTACCTAAATAATAAGAATGGAATTGTCTATTTTTCCTATAATGTCCGAAGAAACCCCAGAAGAGAGAAACATTGAGATCTTACAGGACTTGTTAATTCAACCCAGCAATTGCTAAATACTCTGTTCACTTTGTATTGTATCCCAAGATGTTAGGAATAACAAAATATAACAAAACAGTTAAATATGTTTTAAAATACAACAATATTTGATTTGATTTTCTCACTGACCAGGAATACAGCAGGATGGGTCTGGATAAACAATTTACTGTCAACAAGTGATGTGCTCATCAAGCAGCCATGTTGTTGTCTGATACTACACTTTTTTACATGGAAGAGTCAATAGTACATTAGGGGAGATAACTCTCCCCTAACACCTTGTATCTTTGCTTAGTAACCTTTTTCCCTATCTTTAATACTCCTTGTATTTCTTCCTATTATTTTTCTGTTAACTCTGATACTCAAGTTACAAAACTAAAAATTAAAAAAAAAAAATTCTGCTTCTTAATTTAAGATTTCTGGTTAATGTTAGAAAAACTAGCAAGAATATGTGCCCTCTGGGTGTAAGTACTTAAGTTTTAATGTAATGAAATATATTAAATTAGAAAGACTAACAAAATTAGATAAGAATTCATATAATAAGATTACACTTATTTTAATTATATTTTAATTGGTTTATATATAAAATCATTCATAGGATTGATTTTAATATGTTGGAGAAGAAAACAATAATATTAGAGATCAATAACACCAAGTAATTATTTATTAAACCTGGTTTTGTTAAAATCAGTATGCAAATTAACCACACCCGATATTATATAAACTTTATTTCTTAGTGATAGATTGCAGGATTCTAAATTAACCACATATTATGCAAACCTGTATTTCTTAGTGTTATATAAGACACATTGTAGGATTTTTAATGCAGTAATAACATTGGGTGTTTTGGGGCAAATATAACTCAGATTTTCAGACATTGTTAATAGTTATGTTTTATTCTGTGTATTAATGATTTTGACTATAAATTAAATACTCATTGATAAACTTATGCAATTCCTGAGGGTATTGTGACGTAAGTAGTGATGTAGTTTCTGTTACAGACACAGAATCTCCATTATAATATGATGTCTGGAATTATATTTGTTTTCTCTGTGCAAAAAAAACCTAAAATCAAATCCAATAAGAAATCTCTTGTTCTTTTCTTCAATGTTTTTTATTATTTTATATTTCAGCAACCGTTGTCTTCTACCAACTTTTTGTATGAATTGGATTGTATCACTCGGAATACAATTAAGGTAAGCATAATTTGTTCCTTTTTGGCTGTAACAGCCTTTTTATCATATATGTGCTAGAAGGTGATCACTGGGTCTTATATAAGATATTTCCAGATATGATAACATTTTCCTGAAAATAAGACCTACCTGCAAAATAAGACCTAGTGTGATTTTTCAGGATGATTTTAATATAAACCTGACACAAAAATCTAAAAGGACGCAGTAAAATTGTATACCATGAATCCCAGTGTTTTTCTTTTTTTCTTCCCTCACCATTCCAAGCTAACTGTAAAATACATTTCAATAGTTTCTTAGAAATGAATTAAACAGGATATGTTACAAGGTAGGGGTTAGACGGCTTTAGTTGTTTCCCCAGATCATAAATAAAAACCCTACAATCTATTAAGAAACTTTAGTTTGGGACCCATAAATTTTCCCCTGGGACTCGTTCAAACAAATATGTGCATCCCAGGACGCACTACAATAAAAAGCTATCAGCATCACTGCTCTAGTTGAGAGTGGCAGACAGATGAAAGAAATATACACGAGCAGACAACCTGGACAAGAACTTCTCATTTAATGAGACATCTATTGCTTGACATTAGAGAATAGGGACAAAGATTCTGCAGGAAATTGAGTCATATGAAAATTCCGCATGAATTTTAGAATTGTGACTTGTAGAACAATATCATTCCAGAGGATGATGATAGGATTATTTTTGAATGAATTGTCGTTAATGAGTATTTGAATAAAAGAACATGTTAATTGTAAATAAATGTGTATCGAATTTTGTAATTTCTATTTATTTTTAAAATTTTGTAATTTTCTACTTTGTAATGTTATTTTTTGATATATGAAGAATAAGACATCTCCCAAAAATAAGTCCTTCTGTTATATTTGGGAGGGAAAAGTCGGTAATTTATGAGGAAGTGCGTCCTGGTCTCCCGCCCCAAAACCGCTACCCGGTGACTATCAAAATAACAATCCCAGCTCGTCGTAATTCTTGTTTATTTATCGTAATTTGTTGTAATTCTTGTTAATGTTTAGATATGAAGATGGATATATAGTTTTGAATAGACTGAGATAGATAGATTGATAAACAAACAAAATAATATAGATAGATACGAACAAATGAAGATAGATATTTTCGACAAGTAAATGTATTTTGGGGGGTAGTCGCTTCTTTTTTTGTCGTAATTCTTGTTTATTTAAACTAAAAACAAGACATTAAACAAACAGGAATAAAAAAAAATCTTAGTATTTAAAGTAATATAGATAAATATGAACACATTGAGATAGATAGATGGATAGTTTTGAATAGACTGAGCTGGGTTGTTATTTTAATAGTCACCGGGCAGCAACTCTTGAGGCAGGAGACCAGGATGCACTTCCTCATAAATTACCGAAAAATCAATATAGGCCTTATCTTATTTTTAGGGAAACACAGTATATATATATATATATATATATATATATATATATATATAGACCTGTCTTCCTCTTGAGCATGTTTCATTAAAGACTATACTGTCTATTTGTAGAGTAGACTTGGCCCTTAATTTGTTTTATTTTTCAATCATTTTTTAAAAATTAATTTTTTAATATATTATTGATACTCTTATTATATTTTTTTTATTTATATATTCACTTGTCTGGTTTTCTCCCAATGTTAAATGATTGAATCATAATATCTATTTCTACAAGAAATTTCCATTGTGTCCTCTTCAGATTATTTTGTTGTTTCTTTTCAGACAATTATGGAGGCCCAAACAACAAGTGTAGAAGGAGATCTGTTGACCATTCCAGATGTTGAAGAAAAAGTATCCTCTTACAGATAACATCATTGGTTATTTCCTATAAGTCTAACATAAACAAAGGGGAACCACTCTTGACTGATAAATCATTTAACCCTAAACCCTAACTTCTTTTTTCCTAGTAGATCAATAAATAAATAAATAATTTATCAGTCAAGAGTGGTTCCCCTTTGTTTATGTTAGACTTATAGGAAATAACCACATCATTTATACTCATTCTTTACATTTTACTCCTTTTTTTGGATATTATAAATGTTACTAATACAAATTCATAATAAGGGGAAAAAGGGCTTTTTTGGTCAATCATTGAAAATAGAATCCGAGATCATTTGTCTTTTTATCTATTGATCTAATGGTTATCTCCACATTGGAAAGTAAGCCTCTAAAATTAGTAGACTAGTTCACATACCTAAGTAGTAATATCTCATCTACAGAAAGTGATGTCCATATATGCATAGGAAAAATATGGACCACTGTACACAGATTATCGATCGTATGGAAATCTGAGCTCTCTCATAAGATAAAGCAAGAATTCTTCCAAGCTGTGGTTGTCAGTGCTACTGTATGGCTGCACCATTTGGACTTTAATGAAATGCTTAAGAGAAAAAAATAGATAGAAACTACACAAAAATGCTGCGTGCTGTCTTAAATAAATCTTGGAAGCAGCACCCTACATAGCAATAACAGCTTGTTTCGTAAAATCGTAGGACATAGACAATTTTTCACCTTAATTGGTTCAAATTGCAATTCCTCTGGTATTTCTGATCCAATCTTAAAAATATCTTTATGGTTGGAAAGAAAAGAAAATAATCTTTCTAAATATGTAATTTTTATGTGTATGTGTTTTTATCCATTGAATTATTTTTTACAGCGAGTTAAAATAATATTCTGCTTTGAAAAGCCGAAAACATAAAATATGACATTTTTAAAAAATTTTTTGGACAAATTTTTACATGCTACTTTGTTTTTCAAAATCATAGTGGCTAATCTTTATCAATATTCTTGAAATTTTACACTCAATTAGAAGACATCTGGAAGTACAAACAGGATTTTTTTTTTGTTTCTAGGCCCCGTGGAAGCGAAAATACAATAAAACAAATTTGAAGGCGATTTCTTAAAAAAATATAAGAGAAGCAAAAAAAAAAAGCACTATACCAGTAACAGACTCAGAATTATTTTCATATATAATGTGTGAAATAAAAACGATTGTATACCGTCAAGGATTTTGCTCAAAGTTTTAATTTTGAAAAGAAAACCGTCAAATTTACTCTATTTTCAAATGTAAACAATCTCGCGTAATTCTGGCCTTATCAGCTTAAACAAGTAATTACTAGTGTATTTTGGGTCCAATTTTAAAAATATTTATATGGTTGGAAAGAAAATGAAATAATCTTTCTAAATATTTAATTTGTATGTGTTTTTATCTGTTGAATTATTTTTTACAGCGTGTTAAAATGTTATTTTGTCTTCAAACAGGCGAAAATGCCATATACGATTTTTTTCCGTATCCAAATTCTAACGCGTTACATTATTTGTAAAATCAAAGTGGTTAATCTTTAGATTTTTAAATCTAATTGTATGTTAATCTTTCCTTAATCCTTATGTTCAGATCTGTTTGAATCGAAAATTGACAGCTTCAGAGTTGCATCGACATCGACGACAATTTATCACTTACACCAAGATGCATCCAGTTGAAGATGCACAAAGTTTAGCAACAATGTTTGTCTCTTATCTCAATACATATATTACTTAATAATAAATTATTTTTTAGTATTTATTTTGTCAAGTTTTCATTCAATGTGGATAATGTCTTTTCTAATATAAAACAAATTGAAGGGAAATACTTTTTGACTCTTAATATTTACATGGCAGAAAAGGAAAGTTAAAAGAAAAAGGTCTAAATACTTCTTTACATTATTGATTTAACATTGTAAATATTTTTCTTGCAAATCATTTTGACAACAACCTATTGTAATTAACTATGTAACATCTTTCGGGTCTATCAAATGCTGCTGTGCGTCTTTGGTACAAAAATCCACTTGGTTCAGCAAACTGTGCTTGTGAGACATCTGCACTGGCTTGGTCATGCTCTTTGTCTTCAACCTGGAGAATTAATCTCTGAGATGATCGACCCAGACTACTTTCCAGACTGAAAGAAGTGTCGTGGTAATCAACAAAAAAACGTGGCTAAATGAGGGTGACGGCTGATCTTGAATGAAATATTGGCCATTGTACCTATGGATTGTGCCTTTGGAACTGTGACTGGCTGGAAATCATCCATTGGACCATATGACCTTTAGGCACCTCTTTTGCGATCTCGATTCATAAGGACATTTTTTCATTTACACTGTCAAAATCTGGTTGTCTGTTAACAGATGATTTTTAGAGTTTTTTTAAAATTATAAAACTAACCCCTAACCCTAACAAACAACCGTATTTTGACGGTGTAAATGAAAAACATGTCCTTATGAATTGAGATCGCAAAAGGGGTGCCTAAAGGTGATATGGTCCAATCCATTTGCCTGCATCAGATCACCAGACATGGTTGGTCTTTGTAAGGGGCTCAGCAAATTCTATAGATGGAGCCAGCACAATCCACCCCAGATGAATGCTGCCACAACAAAATAATTTAACTGGTCTCTTAAAAGGAATTATTTAGCACATTAAAAAAAGAAGAGACAAACTGAAGCAGAATATATCTAAATAATTAAATCTTCAAATTTTTTCCTCAGAATTCTTGAAGATGAGGCTTGATAATTAGTATTATTTGGATTATTCAGACTATTGTCCTCATTTTCATTATTATTTGTACAACGTTTCGGCCAATATGCCCTCTGGACTTCTTCAGGTATTTCTTGTTGGACTCGGGAAGCTTCTTGTCATAATCGGTTGCCATCATGGGACTTTGAACCTAACCCTTTATTCAGTCCAACAAGAAATACCTGATGAAGGTTGGAGGGTACATCGGCCGAAACCTTGTACAGATAACAATAAAGATGAGGACAATAATCCAAATAATACTGATAAGATTTTTTTTTTTTTTTTTTCAGGCCTAAACTAAATTTAATAGATGGCATTGCATTAGATATTAGCTTTTTTTTTTCTTAAGTAAATTTTTTTTTTTTTACTTTAATGTTATTTAAACTCTTCAATCATTTAGTAGTTTATAGTCTGTGTCTAATCTGGCATTATTAAAAACAAATTCAAAATATTCATTCATGTTATTGAAATATCAACAAAACCAGATAAAAAAGAAGGTTGTCCCATATATAACTTACTATTATTACATCATTATTATATACATTTGTATCTGTAAGGGACCTATCTATGGGTTAAATAGAAAAACATGAGTTTATAAACAAAATTGTATTATCCATTAAGAATGAATTTATTTCAAAACTTTGCCGGCACTGAGGTTGATATGCCGTAAAACAAACCAAACCAAACCAAACCAAATATATACATTTGTTGGAATGCCGACACGTGTTTCGATCAGGAGTTTGTTCTTTGTGCAAAAATAATGATAATTCTATTCATATTCGTGAAGATATTTAAAAGGAAAAGTCAGACCCAAAACCTCTGCTGCCTTCAAGGAAAGGCTAGGGGAGCAAACCCCGAAAACAAATCAGGAGTCGGAGTCCCTAAAGTGGTGTGATGCTGAAATTCAGTGCTACCCATCAACTCCTGCGACACTACCGTTGCCAAACCGCATTGGTACCTAATCTTTCCTTTGGATCACAGCGGTAGTGTGAAGAGGGGGGGATATGCTGCATGGGCAACAGCTTATCCTTCATATGA
This sequence comes from Doryteuthis pealeii, assembly GCA_023376005.1. Classification (NCBI taxonomy): domain Eukaryota; kingdom Metazoa; phylum Mollusca; class Cephalopoda; order Myopsida; family Loliginidae; genus Doryteuthis; species Doryteuthis pealeii. Next base: position 66,993,653 of record CM042157.1, read on the forward strand.
ACCCACCCAGGCTATGTAGTTCGAAGAAAGAAGAAAGAAAAATATTTAACAAAAAATATATATTTAAAAATTAAAATTTAAAAAAAATATTTAATAAAAAAAAAAATATTTAAAAAAAAGAATTGACACTTCTCCATCGTCTCTTGTAGACGGAAGGCTGCCAACCATTATATACATTTAGAGCAAAATAAGATATGTCTGAGTTGTAACAATCCATTGGTTGAACAATATACTAAATTGACATCTGACTGAGGGTCTACACGTCCTGGGAATGACGTTAAACTCTATCTGATGGTGAGGTTCCAGTTTTGGAGGTTTGTGGAATGTGGAGCACCCCTTCATTACCATTGCTCCCTGGTCCACACTGACCCAGAGTGGTAGTACCTGTTAGGGTCCCATCTATGGGTTAAATAGAAAAACATGAGTTTATAAACAAAATTGTATTATCCGTTAAGAATGAATTTATTTCACAACTTTGTCAGCATTAAATAACCCACCGAGGTTGATATGCCGTAAAACAAAAATCAAACCAAACCAAACTAAACTGACCTCTCAAGTTTATTTTCCTGGCCTCCCTGCTGAAGAGATTGCACACTTTTTGCACTGGCCACTGTATGAGCTTTAGTTTGTGTGTGGGGAGGGGAGCCTTCTGGTCAGAAAACAGTTACCAAATTTGATATCATGTAAATTACAATTTTATTTTTGCTATATTGTTTTTTTTGTTTTGTTTTTGTTTTACGGCATATCAACCTCAGTGGGTCATTTAATGCCGATAAAGTTTTGAAATAAATCAATTCTTAATGGATAATACAATTTTTTTATAAATACATTTTTCTATTTAACCCATAGATGGGACCTTAACAGGTACTACCACTCCGGGTCAGAGTGGACCAGGGAGCAATGGTGATGAAGGGGTGCTCCACATTCCCCAAACCTCCAAAACTGGAACCTCACCATCAGATAGAGTTTAACGTCATTCCCAGGACATGTAGACCCGCAGCCACCGCCTTCTAGCACCCATATGATAAAAAGGGGTTGGGGCTTGCCATAAGGTTGCTTTATTGTGTTCAACAAATATTGTGTTAAACAAAAAATAACTTTATCTTATACTAAGTAAGTAAAGACTTCGGGGCGGCCTAATGTCGGTATCAGCCAGACAGCGAGGGAGTCTATATCCCCTTTTCACTAGTGCTAGACCAAAGAGATTATTTTAGCATCTGAGGTGGAGTGCCACACCTACCATCAGCTCCTCACTTTACTGCACAGATCCCTGTGCTACTCATACGCTGTGTTGGCGAGGGCCGGTATCGAACCTATTAAAAATGAAAAAATTAGCACATTCAGATGTTTACGTGTTGTTTATTTAGCAGTAAATAAACTAATAACAGATAAGACACAAAACATTTTTCTTTTAATCTATGTATTAATATGCTTGTTCCTTAATCTTCCAACCAACAACACCCTCTGGTTAAAAATGAAACCGTTCAAATTGTCTTAGATGAAATGCAAAAATGTAAGTCCTAATTATCTAGTGTCGCTTAATCATCGAATTTCTTGTGAGTGTGGTCACCTCAGCTAATAATGGACCATTCTGTTTTTATTATAAAGAAAGAAAGGTAAGAAAAATGACATGCTACACAGAAAAAATATAAAAAAAGAAAGAGAGTAAGGGAAAGATAGAAAAAGGAGGTGAGAGTGCAGAAGCGATAATGCTAATCAGTTTCAATTGAACATAATGAAAAGAAGGAAAAAGAAAGAGTGAGAGAAAGTTAAATCTTTGTACATATTGAAGTATATTTCAGTAGCTCTTTAGTAAATATCAAATGTAATAATTAAATTATCATATTGTGGTATATACACAGGTCCTGCTAGTAGTTGAATATTCTGGCTTCAAAAAATATTCCTTAAATAAACTAGATTAAATTATCTAAATGGTATATTTTTTCTAAGCCATGCCGAGGAGAATATGGAATAATCCAATGTTCAGGAAAATAAAAAATGAAATGATTTTGTCATTTGCATTCCTAAAACAAATACCAGCTGAAACCTTAGATATACAAGGGTGAGTCAAAAAGTAATGCCATTTTGTTTAGGACAGGATAATTACCAACACAGGAACATGTATCATATATCAAAATGAAGCTGGTCCCTGGTCCTTTGTAGATCAAATCCCTACTTCTCCACAGTCGTCGTTTCTCTCAATAGCAATGTTCCACCTTCAAATGAGAGCATGTATCCCTGCCCTGTAAAATTCTGTTGACTGTTCTTTGCGCTACTTCTTTACTACAGATTTCATGGGGCTGAAGAGATGATATCATCTGTTTGGCCCTATGAAAGAGGGTTTGAGAGGCAAACATTATTCCAGTGGCGAGGAAGTGAAATCTGTAGTGAACAAGTGGCTCAAAGAACAGTCAACAGAATTTTACAGGGCAGAGATACATGCTCTCATTCAAAGGTGGAATATTGCTATTGAGAAAAATAGTGACTATGTGGAAAAGTAGGGATGTGATCCATAGAGGACCAGCTTGATTTTGATGTATGATACCTGTCCTAAACAAAATGGCATTACTTTTTGACACAACCTCGTACATATTATGTTATATAATCTATGCATAGATTATTGTCAAACCTCTATTTCTGAAGGGATGGCCTCTTTTCATATCACAAGAGGGACTTTCCATGGAATATTACAGAAAGCCCGCGAAAGACATGAGTTAACCCATCAGTACCTGCTTGGACGTCCGATGAGAAGCATGGGCTCATTATGCACACGCGCGTTGTGTTAGAAAAAGAATTTTAGTTAAGTAAATAAAAGTTTAAATAAATAATATGGTGTTGTTGGTTGATGAATGTCTTGGCAAAAAGACTGACCAAGAAGAAGTAATGCATCAAAGATAAACAGCCAACAAGAATCTAGAAATAGAAATCAACATGGAGAGAAAGAATAGAAACGATTAGAGATCCCTAAATGGCCAAAGAAGTAAGTAATGCAAAAATGCAATATGCATCTCTCTATCTACCTATGTCTATCTCTCTCCTCTCTCCAGTAAAAGAACACTTGTGTATGTACCCAACATGGGTATATGTGTACCAGTATGTAACAATTAGTCTCCAGTTATAAAAACAGTTCTTGCAAACCTCAAGAAGTGATAGGGTATACTTAATAGAAAGGAAACATTTCTCCAACAAAAGAACTGTAATTTGTGTTCTGCCTTCATCAAAGGCAACCCTTCTTTCCCCACACACATCTTTTCTGTTTAGCCAATTCCCTATTCAGCCTTTGTTGAATGGTAGCCCTTTTCCCTCATACGTTTACCCGATTCGCTACAGAAAACTGTCAACTTACATCAGCTTTATGCATGCGCAGATACTCAGATTTGTCTCATTATGCATTGGTCATACAAAACTAACACACTCTTATATACTCAAACAAGAACAACAACCACAATGTGAAACATGTCAAACACCCCTGACAGTTAAACACTTATTGATGGAATGCAGATTTTTTGCTCCATCAGAAACCATTATTTTAAAGCAAACAATATGAAGGATCTATTTGAAAATGTTAACATTGGGATATTTTCTCCTTTTTAAGGGAATTAAATTATACCATAGAATATAGACATGAAACAATCAATGCCATACAATATAATTCCCAATAAGTGCTAACACATGGTTAAACCAATTACTAAAAGTATATATGAATACACAATATGTAAACACCCCCAACCGCTAGGCATGATATACCCTGGACGGGTTGATAGCCGTTAAATCAATAAACCAAACCAATCAGATTTGTCTGAACCAGAAATTTACATGATTTAAAGTCCTTTTTTTTTTTTTTTATTATTAAACTTTCAATTTTCTAAGCTAAAAAATATTACATTATAAAAATAATTTTAATTTTAAGTAAACTAGTAATATATGCACCCTCGGGTGCAAGTATTTAAGTTTTAATGAATGAAATATGTATTAAATTAGAAAGTCTAATAAGAATGCAGATAAAAAGATTTGAAACAGAGTGGGGTTAAAATAGAAATGAAACTTACTCTTCCATCACTCCTGTCTTTCATTGCTGAATTTACTTATTTAACTATTTAGTTAATAAAGAATAAAATTACACTTATTTTTTCTGTTAATGGATTCATTAAGATTCATTGGAGAGATTGTTGCTTATATTCATTAAAATAAAACCAAACAGTTAGAAATCAATAATACTATGCACATATTTGATAAAATCACATTTTTAATATCAAATGCAAATTAGCCTTCCCGTTCACACTGGCAAACCGCTATTTTTTGTATATATAAATACAATAGCATGTTATTAGTATGTAGATATGACAATACTAATAAAAGGGAAGCAATTTATTAATAATTGAGGTTTAAATATAAATAAATCATGAAGAATTGTGATGAAATAAACTATGTTAATTGTAACTCGATTAGTTAAATATAGTTTCAGTTACAGACAGAAAAAACACACAATCTCCATTAATAATAGATGTAAATAGATTTTTTTTCTCTCTATCAAGAAGAGATTTCAAGCTGTTATGGTATGACAGACAAACCTGTGCATCATGCATGTATCTCTGTGCTGTTAGACTGGGTAACTTGACAGTTGTTTAACCAGAATGGTCTATGAAAACAATAAACGATAAAAGAAAAAACTGAAGATGAGTAATGAATTAGAACAATATATATTTATTGAAAAACACAAACAAAAAGTTTCAAAATAATACAAAGGAAAAAGTTTCAAATTTCTTAACAAACCGTAAATAAGAGTGGGTAAAAAAATGTTCAGCTATGGGAGAACGGAGATGCGTCTTTTCTGTCGTGACTGTGAGATATTTCAATTGATCGAAAAGACGCGGCAAAGAGACGCCAGTGTTCACGGACCTGTGTGCGGGTACAGCCATGTGTCTGACCCAAATTACACGGGTTGCAGAACACAAGGAGTTACCGAAATAGTTATTGAAAAATCTAACAAAAATTTCGAAGAAAAAAGGGTTCACAACCTGCATTTGAGAATAGGGGTAAGTATGTGTGTATGTATAGAAAATATGACATGAATGGTAGTTGTGGCAGAACAGCATGCGTAAGCTGATGTAGCTGGGTAAAAATACAGCTGCTACTAAAAAAAGTACAGGTGTTTGGATAAATTTTGACAATTTCATAAGGAAAAGAAAAAGTGCTTCAGTAACTACAAAATTTAATGATTGTAAAGAAATTCAACAGGCATGGAAATTCCGCTACTGTCAAGTTTCACTCAAAATAACCACCATTAGCGTCGATCACAGCCTCAATCCTGCTCCGGAACCTGGAGCAAGGCTGATCTTAGAGTTTCCCTGGAGAAGGTCTCAAAAACTACCCTTGATTCTGTCGATTAATTGGGCTTTTGTAGTACTGGCACGGCGATTGGCGTCTTTCTCAACAGCACCCCATACATAAAATCCATGGGGTTAAGATCTGGGAGTTTCGGAGGCCAAACATTGGGACTGGTTAGTCATAAAAATTTTCATAACCATTTTTTGAACTCTTTCCAAGAGGTGTGCAGGCGGGCCGACTCCTGTTGCCATACATATGGCCCTTACCATTGGCTACCCTTGTTAATCCAGGGTTGCTACAGTGTTTAGCAATTCCACATAGGCATCTGAATTCAAACTGATACTCTCATCAAAAAATGATGGAGGCATCAATCACCCTCAGTGGACCACACATCCGAAATCCATCAGTTTGGCGGAAATTACCAAGTCTCCATGGACATGAGTAGTGTCCTTTGGACTGTATGCAAGCCATCTGTTGATTCTCGCATGTTGTGAGTTTTGTCCTTGGCAAAAGTTTTTCTCATCGGAAAAAGAAACAGATTGTTGTGTCAGCAGGATGTTTTTCACTTTGCTCAGAAGTTTTCTTTGCTTGTTGTCAGCGATTTTCACGAGCCTTTTCTGGGATCAGTTTGACCTAATCTCCTTTT
>CM042157.1:66999726-67319359 GCA_023376005.1 Doryteuthis pealeii
AGTACCGCATTGACGTGTCCTGTGGGATGAAGAGAAAAGCATGGGGCTCATCCCTCATTATGCACCGCGCGTTTGTCGTTAGAAAACAGAAATTCCTTTACCGGTTTTTTAAAGTAAATAAAAGATTTTTAAAATAAATAAAATATGGTGTTGTTGTTGTTTTGATGAATGTCTTGGCAAAAAGACTCTGACCCTGACCAAGAAGAAGAAGTAATGCATCAAAGAATATAAATAAACAGCCAACAGAAATTCCTAGAAATAAATTAGAAATCAACAATGGGAGGGAGAAAGAACGAAAAACAAAAAGAAAGAATAGGAAAGAGAAACGGATTAGAATCCCTAAATGTGCCAAAGAAAAGGTAAACAAGTAATGCCAAATGCAAATATGCATCCGTTCTCTATTATCTACCTATGTTCTATCTCTCTCCTCTTCTCCCAAGTTAAAAAAAAGAAACAAACTGTCTTTGTTTTATGTATAGTTTGTTACCGTTAAAAAACCCGACCCAATCGGTAAATATGATTTTTATGTACCAGTATTATTGTTGACAATTAGTTCTTCCAGTATATTAAAAACCAGCTTCCTTGCAAACCATCCATAGTAATCTTGACTTAGGGGTTTTTACATATATACTAATACGAAAGGAAACATATTTTTCTCCAACACAAAAGAACTGTAATTTGTTGTGTTCTGCCTTCATCAAAGGCAACCCTTCTTCCCCCACACACATCTTTTTCTGTTTAGCCAATTCCCTATTCAGCCTTTGTTGAAAATGGTAGCCCTTTTCCCTCATACGTTTACCCGATTCGCTACAGAAAACTGTCAACTTACATCAGCTTTATGCATGCGCAGATACTCAGATTTGTCTCATTATGCATTGGTCATACAAAACTAACACACTCTTATATACTCAAACAAGAACAACAACCACAATGTGAAACATGTCAAACACCCCTGACAGTTAAACACTTATTGATGGAATGCAGATTTTTTTGCTCCCATCAGAAACCATTATTTTAAAGCAAACAATATGAAGGATCTATTTGAAAATGTTAACATTGGGGATATTTTCTCCTTTTAAGGGAATTAAATTATACCATAGAATATAGACATGAAACAAATCAATGCCATACAATATAATTCCAATAATGCTAACACATTGTTAAAACCAATTACTAAAAGTATATATATGAATACACAAATTGTAAAACCCCCAACGCCTAGGCATGATATAACCCTGGACGGGTTGATATGCCGTTAAAATCAATAAACCAAACCAATCAGATTTGTCTGAACCAGAAATTTACATGATTTAAAGTCCTTTTTTTTTTTTTTTTTATTATTAAACTTTCAATTTTCTAAGCTAAAAAATATTACATTATAAAAATAATTTTTAATTTTAAGTAAACTAGTAAATATATGCACCCTCCGGGTGCAAGTATTTAAGTTTTAATGTAATGAAATATTGTATTAAATTAGAAAGTCTAATAAGAATGCAGATAAAAAGATTTGAAACAGAGTGGGGTTAAAATAGAAATGAAACTTACTCTTCCATCACTCCTGTCTTTCATTGCTGAATTTTACTTATTTAACTATTTAGTTAATAAAGAATAAAATTACACTTATTTTTTCTTGTTAATGGATTTCATTTAAGATTCATTGGAGAGATTGTTGCTTATATTCATTAAAATAAAACCAAACAGTTAGAAATCAATAATACTATGCACATATTTGATAAAATCACATTTTTAATATCAAAATGCAAATTAGCCTTCCCGTTCACACTGCAAACCGCTATTTTTTGTATATATAAATACAATAGCATGTTATTAGTATGTAGATATGGACAATACTAATAAAAAGGGGAAGCAATTTTATTAATAATTGAGGTTTAAATATAAATAAAATCATGAAGAATGTGATGTAAATAACTATGTTAATTGTAACTCGATTAGTAATATAGTTTCAGTTACAGACAGAAAAACACACAATCTCCATTATAATAAGATGTAAATAGATTTTTTTTCTCTCTATCAAGAAGAGATTTTCAGCTGTTATGGTATGACAGACAAACCTGTGCATCAGTGCATGTATTCTGTGCTGTTAGACTGGGTAACTTGACAGATAGTTTAACCAAGATGGTCTATGAAAACAATAAACGATAAAGAAAAAAACTGAAGATGATGTAATGAATTAGAACAATAAATATATGTATTGAAAAACACAAACAAACAAGTTTACAAAATAATACAAAGGAAAAAGTTTCAAATTTCTTAACAAACCGTAAATAAGAGTGGGTAAAAAAATGTTCAGCTATGGAGAAATCGGAGATGCGTCTTTTCTGTGTGACTTGTTGAAGATATTTTCAATTGATCGAAAGACGCGGCAAAGAGACGCAGTGTTCACGGGACCTGTGTGCGGGTACAGCCATGTGTCTGACCCAAATTACACGGGTTGCAGAAACAAGGGAGTTACCGAAATAGTTATTGAAAAATCTAACAAAATAATTTGAAGAAAAAGGGTTCACAACCTGCATGAGAATAGGGTAAGTATGTGTGTATGTATAGAAAATATGGACATGAATGGTAGTTGTGGCAGAACAGCATGCGTAAAGCTGATGTAGCTGGGTAAACATACAGCTGTACTAAAAAAAAGTACAGGGTGTTGGGATAAATTTGACAATTTCATAAGGAAAAAGAAAAAGTGCTTAGTAACTACAAAATTTAATGGATTGTAAAGAAATTCAACAGGCATGGAAATTCCGCTACTGTCAAGTTTCACTCAAAATAACCACCATTAGCGTCGATCACAGCCTCAATCCTGCTCCGGAACCTGGAGCAAGCTGATCTTAGAGTTTCCCTGGGAAGGGTCTCAAAAACTACCTTGATTCTGTCGATTAATTGGGCTTTTGTAGTACTGGCACGGCGATTGGCGTCTTTCTCAACAGCACCCCATACATAATAATCCATGGGGTTAAGATCTGGGGAGTTCGGAGGCCAAACATTGGGACTGGTGTAGTCATAAAAATTTTCCGATAACCATTTTTGACTTTTCCCAGAGGTGTGGCAGGGGGCCGAATCCTGTTGCCATACATATGGCCTACCATTGGCTACCCTTGTTATCCAGGGCTTGACTACAGTGTTTAGCAATTCCACATAGGCATCTGAATTCAAACTGATACTCTCTCCAAAAAAATGTGGAGGCATCACATCACCCTCAGTGGACACACATCCGAAAACCATCACAGTTTGGGGAAATTCAGTCTCCATGACATGAGTAGTGTCCTTTGGACTGTATGCAAGCCATCTGTGATTCTGCATGTTGTGATTTTGATCTTGGCAAAAGTTTTTCTCATCGGAAAAGAACCAGATTGTTTGTGGTTCAGCAGGATGTTTCACTTTGCTCAGAAGTTTCTTTGCTTTTGTCAGCCGATTTTCACGAGCCTTTTCTGGGATCAGTTGACCTCTACGACGCTTGTATGAGTAGTAGCGAAGGTCTTCATCGATTGCAAGTTTCATGGTAGAGGCTGAAACCTTGAATTCACGTGACAAAGCCCGAATTCCAATGCCAGGGTCCTCCAACACTTTTTTCTGCAGATTTTCGAGGAATTCTGCTGTACGAACGCAATTAGATCGTCTGTTATGTTGCTTTCTTCTAGCCACAGCCTCGTAATCTCCATTGCATTTCTCCAGTTCATGCCTGATTGTTTTTACAGTGTTCAGGGAGCATTGGGCAGCAACTATAATCTCCTTATTCTGATGGCCGGCACAGATCATCATGATACAAGTTATTCTCTTCCATGATTCAGGTGGGTTCCAGTTGCCTGGTCTAAAGTCAGCACCTTCACTGTCCTCCTATAATAAATAGATAAATAAATAAATATAAATAAATAAATAAATATATATATTTTTTTTTTTTGAGGATATGTGCTTAATTGAAGTCATACCTAATTTTGAAAATTAATTAGTTAATAATTAATGAATTTAGGCGGGCATATATGTTCAAATGTAAGGCTAAACGAATCGAGAAAATTGTCGGCTTAAAGCCATATAAAAAAAAAAAATAAATAAATAAACACATTTGTTTGTTTACTTAACTTCATATATATATATATATGAGAAGTGAACAAACATATGGCTATTTTTAGCCGACAATATTTGGCAGAATATGTGCTTAATTGAAGTCGAACCTAATTTTTTTGAAAGTTAATTCATTAATAATTAAATCCCGCCTAATTAATTATTAATGAATTAACTTTCCAAAAAATTAGGTTCGACTTCAATTAAGCACATATTCTCCCAAATATATATATATATATATATATATATATATCCTGATTTTCCTTGAATAGCAATTCAGTTACATGCTACTTTTAATCAACACTCATTTTTGACATGTTATACATCAAAACAAATAAATGATTTATAAATTAAAATCTCTCTCTCTTCCTCTCACAATTAAATTTAATAATTTTAATAATAAGTAAGAAATTTCATGTACATAAACACACAAATAGCATTATTTACAAGACTGCAGATATATATTTACCAACCCCTCCACATAAGCAGGATGCGACACAAGGTCATTTTCTTAAGCAGAATTTGACAGGTTTAAATCCAGAGTTTTCCTTCTCCTAGACTGGTTACCTAGCCATGGTTAAAGAGCCCAGTCTGCCCTACTATTTACCCATAGTTGGAGAGAGAGAAAGAGAGCAGTTGGAAGCATACATTTCCAAAGGGTATTAGCGCTATGTGAAATGCAAACAGCCTCGTCCAAGATTTGAACTCGGGTTGACAAGTCTATCATCCATGACTAATCATTACACCATGTGCCCCTTTCTGCAGATATATATTACTGAATAAAATTCTGAGTTCCGATAAAAAGGCACAAATAAGCAAATAATTTAACAATGCTTAAAATCCATTTTATTTGATTTTAATCCTAACCAGAAAAAGTCATGTGTACAATATTTTACTTACATCAAGATCATCTCTTTCCAAACAGCCAGGACAAACTTTTTCGTCATTTTCTTCACCTTCTTCTTCTCCTTCCTCTTCAACTAGTTCATCATCTACAAAAAAAAAAAAAAAAAAAAAAAAAAAAAGGTGTTAGTTGTACTAACTAAATTTAAATATAAATTTCAAAATATTATAATCCATTATCTGTGGAAAATATCAAGATATGTATTATCAGCGTTATTCGGACTATTGTCCCCATCTTGATTGTTATTTGTACAACGTTTCGGCCGATATACCCTCCGGCCTTCTTCGGGTATTTCTTGTCGGACTCGGAGGGTATATCGGCCGAAACGTTGTACAAATAACAATGAAGATGGAGACAATAGTCCGAATGACGCAGATAATACTAATCTTCAAGCCTCATCTCAAACATTCAGAGAAATAATAACAAGATATGTTGAATTGATATCTTCCTGTATTAGTTTTTGCATCAGATTTCTTGAATCAATTTTTCTCACTTACCCTCAACATCAACCTCATCTTCGTCTTCATCTTCATCATCATCATCCTCATCTCCATCTTCAACTTCGGCTGAGGAAATAAAAATTATATCATCTAATAAATCGTTTTCGGAGTATTTTTTTTTTGTGAAAATGTAAATTTTTAAGAACACAAAATTAGATTTTTAAAAAATTCTTACCATCCTCATCTTCTTGCTCTTTGTTATTTCTGTCATAACCATCAAGATAATGTAACTGAGGAATTAGCTTAAATAAGGTTTCTCTGTAATCTTCTAACTGTGTTACTTCACAATTAAACAAATCCAAACTTGACAGCTCTTTAAGGTTGGCCTGAAAAATTAAAAATAATTTAATTAATACCAAATGATGAAATTCTCTTAAATTTTTTTTTTTTTTTTTTTCCTACAAAGTTTTATTACTTTATACACTCCATTAAAACACGTGATATACACAAGAAATACTTACTAATGGCTTTAGAGTTTCAACATCTTTGATCTTATTGCCGCTGAGATTAAGATGTCTGAGTTTTGTGCAATCTTGTAATTTTTCCAAACCACCAGAAATTCTATTGTCACTTAATTCCAGCTGCAAAATAAAAAAATGTTTTGGTTTGGTTGATTTTACAGCATATCAACCTCTGTGGGTCATTTAATGCCGATAAAGTTTTGAAATAAATCAATTCTTAATGGATAATACAATTTTTTTATAAATACATTTTTCTATTTAACCCATAGATGGGACCCTAACAGGTACTACCACTCCGGGTCAGAGTGGACCAGGGAGCAATGGTGATGAAGGGGTGCTCCACATTCCCCAAACCTCCAAAACTGGAACCTCACCATCAGATAGAGTTTAACGTCATTCCCAGGACATGTAGACCCGCAGCCAGCGCCTTCTAGCACCCATATGATAAAAAGGGCTTGGGGCTTGCCATAAGGGCAGTAGGGTTGGGAAAATCATATAGGTGCTAGGGCTTGACGTCACCAGCCGATTGATCGGAGGGGGCAAAAAATGTTTTACCTTATTGATACATTTTGAAGTTCCAGGGAGGTAATGTTATAAAAAAGAAATAAATAAATAAAAATACATAAATAAATAAAAGAAGAGTATTTTGGGTACATTACCTTCCTTAATCTCTTTAGTTTTGGAAAACCTTCAAGATCAATAAGGCCAACATTGATTAAACTAAGGAATTTCAGATTTTCATATTCATCTGTAAGACCTTCGATCTCATGAGCTCTACAATTGTCAAGGGTCAGCTCTCGGACCTAGAAAGAGAAAGAGAGAAAAAAATCATCCCATTGTTTTCAGAAAATTTAAGATGCAAATAACAAAAAGATTATAAAAATTGTACTAAAAATTCAAAAAAAAAAAAGTCCAATTAATAAACAAACCCACTATCACAAATAGTACATTTAAAAAAAGAAATTTGTTAAAAGTATATTCAGATGTTGATAGGACACTAATGTTAAGAATGTTTGTATTTATTTATTAAAAAACTCAAATTTAGATATTTGTTTTTAATTAATAGCAATATAAAAGATTTCATATCAAAATCCAAGGTTTAAGAAAATTTCTGTTATTTATTAATGTACAAATTCCTACAGATAAGAGTAAGTTTTAATTAGAGATGTGCAAAATTAAGGGACATAACTCCTATTTTATTTACGCGATTATCTCCCTTAGATCGGTTGCTTCTTAGCCGCTGTGGTAGGATAAATTATTGACAAACCCTTTAGAATAAAAGGCCATTGGCTTTCAAATCAGAGAGTGGAAAAATACTGGTAACAATTATAGCTCTCTGTCCCATAGAGAACACGTCATGAGAAACACGTAACTAGATTTAGATTTCAGTTTCAACTAGAGATGGACGCAGGGTAGGCGTGCCACTGCGAGGTTGATTCTCCCGCGTGGTGAATAAGATCTTGGGCAGAAATAAATCTTGATCAAGAAAATAGAAATCTTATGAGTTAATTAATTTGCATGACTAAAGAGTTGGCCCAGAAGAAGCCCTTAGTCAGAGACAGCAACAAGAAGAGAATAGACAAGATGTCGACTGGCCAAGAACATAGCTGAAGCAGTAAAGCCAAATGAAGAACAAGTAAGACTCAATCTGTTTCTTTCTAACATCTCTATCTCTCTCTCTCTCTCTCTATCACCCGAAGTCACTCCCTCATGTATATACCCGATGATGGGGTATATAATGTTATATAACAGCTCAACAAATTTTTATGGTTACCTGAAAGTGCTATTTTTTACTATCTCATAAGTTTTCACATCCGGGTATTTCGAAGTAAACAATAAGCATTAGATTTTCTATCCAATATCTTACAAAATATTTTTTAATGGAAGTGTAGCCAAGAAGACTTTTCTCTGTTGCGAATGACATATTTACTTAGACTGGGAGAGAATTCAGCCCGTTTTGTCATCCATAGTTGAAATTGACGATTTTAAAATGAAAAAAAAAAAAAAAATCTCGGACAATATGCAGCATATCATTGCATATTTTTTAACTTGAAAATTCAGGGCTGTCTTTTGTTATATTTTCAAGTTATTGACAGACATGTAAAATTGACATTGAAATTTTTAAGGTAGTAAAAAACTCAGTTTAACTTTGATGAAATTATTTTTTTTTGCATCAATTTAAAGAAAAAAAAAAAATTTTTAAACTATGAAAAAAAAAAAACGCCATGCTACATTATTTATTTTTTGAGTTAAAAAAAAACTTTTAAATTTTAAAATCACCTTTTTAGTGTATTGAATTTATATATATATATATATATATATATATATATATATATATTATTTTATTTTTCTATAAAAATTAGGGACCGAGAATTTTTTTCTTCAAATTGTCATTCTGAATTGGTAAAAAAATATTTTTTCAAGTTTCTTAGATAAAATAAGCTAATCATTATAAAATCAATTCGATGAAAAATAATTTGGTGAAAATTTCATTAAAATTAGACAATTTCCTTGATTTTTGGTAATTGTTTTAAAATTTAGAAATTAAAATTTTTTTTATCTCCTTTGTCAAATTTTGCACATCACTAGTTTTAATCATTTCCTTAATTTTTTTTTTTAAGTTACAGAATTATATATCAACCATAAGTCGACAAGTTAGTGTTTAAAGGAATGAAAAAAAAAAAAACAAAAAAAAACTACAAAAGAAATATGGCCGCTGGGTGAATTCTAGCGAGTTAAAGATGTACTTTTGAGATTTAATTGTTCAGTGGGGAAAAAAAAAAGAAAGAAAAGAAAACTAAGCAGATAACTGAAACTTACTCTTACTTTGGATATTAAATTAAAAACATTTTCTAATAAACAAATAAATAGTTATATGAAATATTTAATGGGAAATAAATAGCATAATGCTTAATTGTAACTAAAAAATTTAATAAAATAAAATTTTAAAAATGGGTGAAGTAATTATTAAAGAGAATGACGTCTTGAGTTGAGCACTTTGTGTGAGATATACACATGCGTGTGTACGCACATTTGATCATTAACATAATGTATGCATGGTCACGTGAGTGAGGCAAGTAACAAGATATTTTAAAAATTAAAAAGAAAAAAAGTAAAATACCTGAAGATAATACATAATGTCACTCGAAGCACAGAAAATTGCAGCTAAATCATGTTTGTTTTTTTTGTTTCTTTGTTTGCGATTGCAAAATAATTTTACCAAAAGTCAGGGAATTATCCAATTTTAATGAAATTTTCAGTATTGATTTATACATTAATGAATTTTATAATGCATCAGTTATTTTATTTTAAAACTTTAATTAAGTATTTCTGCTTTGATAAAATAATATATACAATTCATTTAAAATATGAGCAGCAAAATTTTAAGTTTAAAATGTCATATTAAATTCTAAAAAATATTTTAATCTTTCAAAGCCTCCATGCTTCCTGTAGTCCGCCGACACTATACCTGATGCCCTGCTCCACACACATATGCACACATACATGCATATTACTACTGTAAACTGTTCATGTTCCTGACACTAACACATTATTCTGTGTACTTGACATGAGACTTTGATGAGTTGTGGTGCACCTGAGCACAGTACACAATAAATTTCATTATCATTTAGTATCAATCACCCATATTTTTTGGTCAAAAACTGTATTAGAAATTTAGCGCCCCCTCCCCCCTAAACGGAACAAATATTGATGTATATTTTTTTCTTTTATAGAATAATAGCCAATTAAATAAATATCGAAATGAGTAAAAAATTATTTATTATTTATTTTTTTTTAACATTTTATTTTCTGATTTTCGGTACTTATTTTCTCATAGAATATTCCCTTAAAAAATTTTTTTTCTATTTACAACTTCGGTCTTTTATCTTTTTATTTTACTGTAATTAGTATCAATCAAGGACCAACTTGCCAATATTTTACACTCCCAAAGTAAGGGAGTGGAGTCAAAATTAAGTGACCTGAAAAAAATCAGAAAGTTTTGAAATAAAATAAATAATGTATTATAAAGATCATAAACACTGAAAATTTCATTAAAATCCGATAATTCCCTGATTTTTGGTAAATTATTTTCTGTAGAATTTATACGGGGGATCAATGCGCGAAACAAAAACTAAGGAAAAAAATTATTAGCCTTTTCAATTTAGTAAACATTTATTTACAATAAAAGTTTGTCTTATTACTTCATATACCGAAAGTTTTTATTAAAATCGGATAGTTAGTTTATTTTATATGATTTTTAGAAGAATTTCCTATGATCACCCTTTTTAGAACCAGCGAGAAATTGAGCATACCTAATACCACACCAATATTTTGCGCCCCAAAAACAAGGGGGTGTCAAAGTTAAGTGACCTGAAAAAAGTTTTGAAATAAAATAACTGATGTATTATAAAATTCATTCATTGATAAATCAACATTGAAAATTTCATTAAAATCGGATAATTCCCTGAATTTTAGTTAATTTTTTCCGAGGGGGTGTGTGGAGGAGCCAAAATTGTATTGAAAAAAAAATACGGATTTTTCGAGGAATTGGATATACATAGAAAGATAGATGTAAATTTGTTGAGAACACACAAAGTGTCAAGAACTTTACCTCTTTTGGTGACAAATTCCGTTTTTCGAGTTTAATCCTTTTTTGCATGCTCATCGTGCAGCCGTTAAGTTGACTTTGGGTCGTTATTTTGTTATCTACTGTTGCTTCTTGGAGTAGCTAACCCTTTCGGGTTTTCACTGTTGTTGTTGGTCGGTGGGTTAGTATAACTCTTGTCTCTATGGCGTTGTGTGCACAGTCAGCCACAGTCTGTGTGTAACGTAGGTTGTCGTCGTCGTGCTGCTGCCGATTTTTCCACGAGAGGGAATCTGCGCTGGCTGCTGTCCTTTAACTTACAACTGGAGCCGCTGACGTTGCTGCTGCTACCAGTTTTAGTGGACTCTTCGCAGAAATGCGTCCCGGCTTCCTGCCTTAAAAAACGCTAAGCGGTGCCAGCTCAAAAAAATCCCTAGCTGAAGCGGTGCATGCTGAAAAAAACAAAACAACCAGTGCTTATGGTAGATATACCCAAAAATTCGTCTGCTACAGTTTTTTTAAAAAACGAATTAAAATTAATTAAATCTATTATTTAAGGTCAAGCTTTTGTCTAAATAGATAATTAGTAACATAATGACCATCAATAAAAAAGAAAAATAACAGTACACATTTAATTCATTTTTAATACATTTAAAACGATTTTTTTGGTCAATTTCAATCGCGTTTGACAATAAATGGCGTGTTTACAAAATTAATGTAACATTAGCGATTTTTAAAAATTTACTAAAAATCAGGGAATAATCCGATTTTAATGAAATTTTCAGTATATATATATATATTTATCAATCAATTAATTTTATAATGCATCAGTTATTTTATTTCAAAACTTTAATTAAATATTTTTGCTATGAAAAATTAATATATAAAATTCATTTAAAATATGAATATTCTGATGTTAAGTTAAAAATGTTATATTTTTAGATTCTAGAAATAAATATCTATTTAATGCAAACCTTGTTTTAGTCAAACAAAGTATAAGTTTTGAAGAAAAACTCGTTTGAAAATTTAGCCCTCCCCTTTTTAAGCAGAAAAAATATCGATGTATAATTTTTTCTTTTATAAGATAATAGCCAATTAAATAATTATCAAAATAAGTAAAAAAAGAAATCTCCAAAAATTTATTTATTTTTTTACATTTTATTTTCCAATTTTCGGTACTTATTTTCTCGTAGAATATTTCACTTAAAAAATTTTTTTTCTATTCACAACTTCAGTCTTTTATCTTTTTATTTCTTCTGTAATTAGTATCAAATGCTGACCAACTCCTCGAGATTTTACACCCCAAAATAAGGGGGGGGGGGGTCAAAATTAAGTGACCTGAAAAAAATGAGAAAGTTTTGAAATAAAATAAATAATGCATTATAAAGTTCATTCATTGATAAATCAACTCTGAAAATTTCATTAAAATCCGATAATTCCCTGATTTTTGGTAAATTATTTTCGGCGGGGGGTGGCTAAATTCATTTTGTCAAAAACGGATTTTAGGTCAATTTTGGGTATACCTAGCTTAAGGAGTTACAGCAGGCACCGCTTTTTTTTAGGCAGGAGGCCGGGATGTATTTCTGCGAAGAGCCCCATTTCCTATTCCACTAACATCTGTCTAGTCTACCAATATTTCTTCTTAAAATAAATAAATAAAAATTTGAGTCTTTCACGGTAACGGCTATCACTTGCCAACAACTGAATTTATCATTACGTATTCTGTGTTGTGTTGGATAAAAGCAAATATTTTAGAAAAATAAAGGAATAAGTAAGTAAGTAAAGTCGTCGGGGCGGCCTAATGTCGGTATCAGCCAGACAGCGAGGGAGTCTATCCCCTTTTCACTAGCGCTAGACCAAGGAGATTATTTTAGCATCTGAGGTGGAGCGCCACACCTACCATCAGCTCCTTACTTTACCGCACAGATTCCTGTGCTACACATACGCTGAGTTGGCGGGGCCGATATCGAACTAGGAACCTTGTGGTTTCTAGCTGAACACTCTACCGACTGAGCTAAACCGGCCTCTTAAAGGAATAAGTAAAACACATTATTCTCACCCAAAGTTTTACAAATAAAGAAATTAATATTAATTACTTGAATACTTCATATTTACAGTATGCATGCTTGCTCTCTATACTTGAAAATATTAACTGCTATTAATAATCATTGATTAATTAATTGATTAGTTAATAATAGAGGTCGATCAACAAAACGAATACCCTCCATCAGGCATCTACCATACTCTGAACGTCTCGCAGCCCTGGGAATGGATTCATTGAAACTTCAGCGTCTGGCAACTGACCTGGTAAACGCTCATAAGGTCATTAATCATCTTAACAACAGCAACCTTTAGCACCTTTTTGATCTCCATCTTTCTAACACACGTGGGCATGCCTACAAAGTCAGAAAACAGCACTGCTCACGTGACTTTTGGAAACATTTTTTCACGCTCAGAATTGCGGAGGCATGGAATAAACTGCCCACGTCTGTTGTAGGCTGCCGAAACACTGAATCTTTCAAACACAATAAATTTCATTATCATAATTAATCACCCTCTATTATTTTGCACACGTAATTTTGCGGGTGTTATTTACCAAACAAAAAAAAAACAAAACAAAACTAAAACACTAATTGGTTTGGTATAGAGTTGACCTATTGATTGTTAGTAATTGGCTACTAATACTAAATACAAAGTTTGTGTCCTGAAACCTGCTGTAAATTTTGATCGCTACGTTTGTTTATTCAATTGTTTTTTTGTTTTTTTTAAAGATTTGACTACATTTCATATTTTTCGAAAATCAGTTGAATTAGAATTAGATTGAAAAAAGTTATGAATTGAAATCATCTTTTTTCTTCTTTTTATAACTGTGCTATTATATTAGAATCGTCTTGGATTCCTGCACTTAATAACCTTATGTCACTTCATTTTTTTTTCTTTATAATTTACGGTAACACTTCGTTAAATATTTGATATGTGCAAAAGTTCCTATCCTATCACATAAAAAATTAAAAATTAAATTAAAAAAAGAAAAAAATTAAAATAGATCACTAAGTAGGCTTGAGCCTATTTTAGTAGTGACCACCCCAAGCGGAGATTTAAGAGGTTTTAATTCAGAGTTTGCCTAACCAAAGTTAAAGAGCCCAGTCTGCCCTACTATTTACCCATAAAAACTAGAGACATGGCGGGTGTTATTTTACCAAACAAACAAAATGTTGGGTCAGTAAAATGGTTATTCCTGTATATAGAGTGAATGAGGGAGAGGCTCTGTGATTGGATTTACCAATCACGTGATAGCCCAGATTTTTGGCGCAATATCCAAAAAGTAGTCAGACAGAATACACCCGCGGTGCCACGAGGCAACGAATTCAGGGGCTCCAGGAAACCACCCTAATAACTCTTCTCCAACGCGCCGGTAAGTCCCTTAAACTCAACTTTATATACAGGAAGGACTTTATATTGTTGTTTGTGTTTTATGCCTAGCAAATAAATTGTTTGAATTAAAGGATATATTAATTCCTTTCTTGTTGTTGTTAGTCTTAGAATTGAATGTTATACTAACACAATAAAAACAAACACTAATTGGTTTGGTATAGAGTTGACCTATTGATTGATAGTAATTGGGTACTTATACTAAACACGAAGTTTTGTGTCCTGAAACTTGCTGTAAATTTTGATCGCTACGTTTGTTTATTCAATTGTGTTTTTTTTTTAAAGACTTGTTACATACATTTCATATTTTTTGAAAATCAGTTGAATTAGAATTAGATACACAAATGCAAAATATACCGTATCCCTAATCTTATTTCTTTTTCAGGAACACCAATAGCAGTATGATTGGGGTACTTACTACTCACATAAATCCCCAAATGGGTTTTGAGGGGTTCCTTAGCCTTGGCTGGCAACCCATCAACTGAAGGAGAAGTTCGACACAAAACCTCTGCTGCTTTTCAAGGTTATGGCTAGGGGAGTAAACCCCGAAAATAAATCAGGAGCTGGAGTCCCTAAGGTGCTGTGGTGCTGAAATCCAGTGTTACCCATTAACTCCTGCAACACTACCGTTGCCAAACTGCATTGGTCCCTTACCTTTCCTTTGAATCACAGTGGAAATCTGATGGGTCGCAACTAAAGTTTCTTAATAAATTGAAGGGTTTTTATTTATGATCTTGCGAAACAACTAAAGCCGTCTATTTCCTACCTGGTAACCTATTCTGTGTAATTTGTTTCTAAGAAACTATTGAAATGTATTTACAGTTAGCTTGAAACGGTGAGGGAAGAAAAAAGAAAAACACTGGGATGCACAGATATGATTTTACTGTTTCCTTTTAGATTTTTATGTGTCAGGGACACAGGACGCATACCTATCAGCATCTCTGTACAAAGTCACAAGTATTGGGGCATCCAGTGAAGATAAAAAGAAAATGTAGATGCATTACAGTTTTTATTTTTAAATAAACTGCCATTTATGAGTTTATATTTTTGGTATATAAAATTTGAATATCACATGAATAAAAATGATTGT
This sequence comes from Doryteuthis pealeii, assembly GCA_023376005.1. NCBI lineage: Eukaryota > Metazoa > Mollusca > Cephalopoda > Myopsida > Loliginidae > Doryteuthis > Doryteuthis pealeii. The sequence continues at coordinate 67,014,776 of CM042157.1, forward strand.
TTTTTTTTTTTTACCAAAGTTAAAGAGCCTAGTCTGCCCTACTATTTACCCATAGCTGAAGGGAGAATAGTTAGATTCGTGGCTTTCTCAAGTGTAATAGCACTATGTGAAATGCGAATAGCCACTTCCAGGATTTGAACTCATCCCGCTGTGTCCATTTCCTACGATGATAACCATTACATCATGCACCTCATTTAAATAATAAAAAAAAAATTGAGATTGTAGCTATTCCAATATTGTACATTAAAATATGGTGATATTGTTATAGTGCAACTGTTGTCCCCTTTTAGCCATGTACAGAAAGTGGGTTGGAGAATGGAAGTTAAAATACAACAAAAAAAGAACAGGTTGTGCTGACCTGCCTTCACATAGGCCACACCTACATCACCCATCATCATTTACTAGAGGGCACAGAATCCCCAATATGCACTACATGCCAAGAGAGGTTTACAGTGAAACATATACTGCTAGAGTGTGTAGACTTTGATCTAGTGCAAACAAAATACTACCAAGCAAGTAATTTGAAAAAAACTTTTCGCAAACATAAGACCATCCAGGATTTTAGATACATATTTTTTGGTTATTTCCTATAAGTCTAACATAAACAAAGGGGAACCACTCTTGACTGATAAATTATTTATTGATCTACTGGGAAAAAAGATGGGGTTAGGGTTAGGGTAATGGGAAAATAAATAATCTATCGGTCAACAGTGGTTCCCCTTTGTTTATGTTAGACTTATAGGAAATATTGAAAAATCTGAATTCAAACCAAAGGGACTCTCTTCTCACTAGTTAAAACTACTTACTTGTTCTTGGTTAAAAAACAATTACAAAAAAAACAATCATTTTTATTCATGTGATATTCAAATTTTATATACCAAAAATATAACCTATTTTTCTCTACCAAACTACCGTTATGAATCCAAAACATAGTCGGAATTAAATGACCCACCGAGGTTGATATACCGTAAACCAAACCAAACTAAGTAATTTCATGACCAGAATGGGTGCACCGTCCTGACAGTTTGGTAGAGAAGAGCAAACAAAGTGCAAAAGAGACTTGGAACCAAATAAATAGGATAAGGACAGGGAATCTGGTGTTGGCAAATAGAAGGGTTGTACTGAATGCTCCCTAATCTTTGCTGTCACACAGACAGGAACCTTTTGCAACAATCAGAGGGAAACCTTTGATAGCTGGCATACCGGGTTGCTAGTTCTAGCCAACTACCCAGAACCACAAGTGTCTGCTTTATACTGACATTTTGAAGATGGCTGATTGGTGTAAGAGATAAAATCTACCCCAATGGATTAAATAAAGGGTTTGGTTTGAAGTTCTGTGAAGGCTTTCAAGTTCAAGAAGGTTCCTGAGTTTGACAAGAAACACTGTCAGAAATTCCATGTGAATTATCTTCCTCTGCCACTAGGGGGACAAATTGCCAATGGGATATTGGCGTGAGAATCAAAACTCCAGCACTAGTCTGTGGGCCCTCGTCCGGGACGGACGTACTTATCAAGGATCTGTTACTGGAGAGAGAAATCTCCCCACAGATGAGTCGTGTAGCAAATACCATTAAATTTGCAACAATTTATGTAATTTTATGTCAATACAGTGTCTGCATTTACTTTTGTGTTGTTCCTTCTTTGTCCGACAATTTGCCTTCAACTACGGAGAAATAAGGGCTCCTTCGAATCCGTAAATACTCTTAACACTTGAAGAAGGCTGGAGGTGTTACATCATCATCAGCTGCGAGGCCTTTTTGCACATCATTTCTGCATCACTCCTGAATTCCCTGCATTCCTGAACCAATCTCGCTGGCCATGATCCTGTGTCGTCTGCTAGTTACCTCTTTGGACCGCTACACGTTGTGACTATGCTCAAAGCACCTCTGCAGGCCTCCCCACCCCCCTGCCGAAAGGTCCACAAACCAACAAATATTACAACAGAGAAAGAGAGGAACAAAGTCAAGTCAAAGTCAGGTGAACACAATAAAAATGGCAAGTAATAGTTCGCTACGGTTAAAAGGGCCATAAAACTCATCATTGAGGGAGGTCTTCAAACAAAGGACTTTTCAAATCACACGGGGGGAGGGTGGATAGAAATCTCGTGTGGATGAGAGTTGATAGGAGATTTAAGAATTCTGGGAGATTTTGGAAGGAGTCAGTTAGTTACTGGAGACCGGAGACACAGTTAGTTTTTTGGGCAGCGAACAGGACAGATTTCCCTTAGAGACTTGTGAGTAGCATAGAAGTCAACTTCAGCAGAAGTCCTCAAAGGAACAAGAGGGAGCACAAGGCCCCCTCTCATCTCGACAAACATGGGAGAAGGAAATAACAGCAGATGGAATGACTGGAAGAAGTAATGCAAGAACCAAAGTCAAGTCAAAGTCAGGTGAACACAATAAAAATGGCAGCGAGGTATATGGTTCTTGCATTACTTCTTCCAGTCATTCCATCTGCTGTTATTTCCTTCTCCCATGTTTGTCGAGATGAGAGGGGGCCTTGTGCTCCCTCTTGTTCCTTTGAGGACTTCTGCGAACTATTACTTGCACAAAGGACCAGACTCGCTGTCTGCCTCTAACCTTAATGGCTCCTTATCACTCTTTTTTTATCTATCTTAAATCCTTTTCTGGGTTTTAAGGTTTCTTTGACCCTATATACAATGCACCTATTTACACATACAATATATGCACACACACACACACACATGTATGTATACACACACACACACACACGTGGTTTGACTTGCTACTTATGTATTCAATATAACTATGCATTTATATACACACACACACTTGCTTGCACCCACTGCACCTATGCGTTGTGTTATAGAGGGTACATCAGTCAAAACGTGTATATAACAATAAAGATGAGGACAACAGTCCGAAAAATCCAAATCATGTTTTTTTGTTTCTTAATTTATATTTATTTTATGAGATCAAAATATAGTTAAAGTGTGGGAAACTTTTTAAATGTATACAACAATAAAGATGAGGACAACAGCAAGAAAAAATCTAAATAATACAAATGTATGTATTTGTTTAATAATATCTAAATTTTACATTACACTTACTGTCTTGAGTTTTCTTTGTGTCATTTTTATTTCATCTTTTTAAATATTCTTTTGTCAACTTTTTGGTTAAGTTTCTCCCTTATTATATAAAATAATAATGAAATTTATTGTGTACAGTGCTCAAGTGCACCACAACTCATCAAAGTCTCATGTCAAGTACACAGAATAATGTATTAGTGTCAGGAACATGAACAGTTTACAGTAGTAATATGCATGTATGTGTGTGCATGTGTGCATATGTGTGTGGAGAGGGGCATCAGGTATAGTGTGGGTGGACTACAGGAAGCATGGAGGTTTTGAAAGATTCAATGTTTCGGCAGCCTACAACAGACGCGGGCAGTTTATTCCATGCCTCCGCAATTCTGAGCGTGAAGAAATGTTTCCGAAAGTCACGTGAGCAGTTCTCCTTCACACAAATGAGAAGGCAGATCAATAACAATTTTCATCTTGTGGATTTATTACTTCATCCATACAAATAACCAATCTATATATTAATACTTGTGTTCCTTAATTGTACGACAATTATCATCTTGCAAAACCCTCTGGTTAAAAATAAAACATGCTCGAAGGAGTAAATTGAGAGAAAAACACAGGCAAGAAGTAAAAAAATAGATTCTTGTTGGATGCAGTTTTATTATTATTATTACTAGCAAATATATGCACCCTCCGGGTGCAAGTATTTAAGTTTTAATGTAATAAAAATATTGTATTAAATTAGAAAGGCTAATGAAACTAAATAAGAATGCAGATTAAATGATTTGAAACAGAGGGGAGTATAATCGAAAAATAGAACAACTGAAACTTACTCTTCCATCACTCTTGTCTTTCATTGTTATTTTTTCTAATTTAAGTATTTAGTTAAAAGAGGAAGTAAAGAATGAAATGACTGTTATTCGTTCTTGTTAATGGATTTCATTTAAGATTCATTGAAGAGATTTTTACTAATATTCATTAAAATAAAACCAAACAGTTAGAAACCAATAATACTAAGCATATATTTATTAAAATCACCTTTTTTATATCAATATGCAAATTAGCCTACGCGTTCACTGTAAACCGCTATTTTGTTGCATATATAAATACAATTGCATGTTGTTAGTATGTAGATATGGTTAACAGTATTATTAATGTAAAACAATTTTATTGATAATTGAGTTTAAAATAAAAAATACAATCATGGAGAATGTGATGTCAATAACTAAGGGAATTGTGACCTTACATAAGTAGTAATATAGTTTCGGTTACAGACAGAAAAACACACAATCTCCATTATGATAAGATTATTATTATTGTTGGCAGCCTTCTGTCTACAAGAGACAATGGTGTAGTGTCAAAGTCTTTCCTTGAACTGCAAGGCCTGGGTGGGTTCATATGGAGGATAAGCTGTTGCCCATGCAGCAAATCCCCCTCTCTCCACACTGCTGCTGAGATCCAAAGGAAAGGTAAAGTACCAATGTGGTTTGCAACAGTAGTGTCGCAGGATTAATAGGTAACACTGGATTTTCAGCACACGCCACCTTAGGGAACCGGCTCCTGATTTATTTTCGGGGTTTACTCCCTATTAATCATTTATTATCTATATATTTAATACTCTTGTTCCTTAACTTCCGAAGCCATTATCATCTTGCAACACCTCTGGCTTAAAAATGAAATGCAAAATGTGAATCCTGATTATCTTGTGTTGCTTCCACCAATTCTTATTTCTTATGAATGTCGTCACCTCATAAATAATGGATATTTCGTTTTTTATCATAGAAAAAGACATGCTACACAGAAGAAATATAAGAAAGAGAAGTAAGGGAAAAATACAGAGAGAGGGTGAGCACATGGAAGCAATAATGCTAATCTGTTTCAACTGAACAAATGAAAGAAGAAAAGAATAAAAAGAGAAAAGAGTTAAATCAAGATTATTATTCTTTTTACATATTGAACTTTTTACAATAGCTCTTAAATAGACATATCAAACATATAATTCAAATTATCATACTGGGTATATCCACAGGTCCTGCTAGTTATTATCATTACATTAAGTATAATCTCTTGGCATAAATGTCATGAAATAATTTTTAGTTATTTTTTTATTTTAGATTTGGTTTTGGTTTGGTTTTGGTTTGTTTTAAACGGCATATTCAACTCAGTGGTATCCAAAAAGTAGTCAGACAGGAATACACCCGCTGGTGCCACGAGCAACGAATTCAGGGGCTCAGGAAACCACCTAATAATCTTCTCCAACGCCGCCGGTTAAAGTCCCTTTAAACTCAACTTTATATACAGGAAGGACTTTATATTGTTGTTTTGTGTTTTATGCCCCCCCCCTAGCAAATAAATTGTTGAATTAAAGGATATATTAATTTCCTTTCTTGTTTGTCTGTTAGTCTTAGAATTGAATGTTATACTTAAACACAATATAAAAACAAACACTAATTGGTTTGGTATAGAGTTGACCTATTGATTGATAGTAATTGGGTACTTATACTAACACGAAGTTTTGTGTCCTTGAAACTTGCTGTAAAATTTTGATCTGCTACAGTTTGTTTATTTCAATTTGTGTTTTTTTTTAAAGACTTTGTACATACATTTCATATTTTTTGAAAATCAGTTGAATTAGAATTAGATACACAAATGCAAAATATACCGTATCCTAATCTTATTTTCTTTCAGGAACACCAATGCAGTATGATTTGGGTGGTACTTACTCTTCACATAAATCCCAAAGGGTTTTGAGGGTTCCCTTAGCCTTGGCTGGCAAACCCATCAACTGAAGGAGAAGTTCGCACAAACCTCTGCTGCTTTTTCAAGGTTATGCTGAAGGGAGTAACCCGAAAATAAACAGGAGCTGGACGTCCCCTAAGGTTGCTCGTGTTGCTGAAACCAGTTTAACCCATTAACTCCTGCAACACTACCGTTGCCAAACTGCATTGGTCCCTTACCTATTCCTTTGAATTACACAGTGGAAATCTGCATGCGCGTCGCAACTAAAGTTTCTTTAATAAATTGAAGGGTTTTTATTTATGATCTTGCGAAAACAAACTAAAGCCCGTCTATTTCCTAACCTTGGTAAACCTATTCTGTGTATTTGTTTCATAAGAAACTATTGAAATGTATTCAGTTAGCTTTGAAACGGTGAAGGGAAGAAAAAAGAAAAAACACTGGGGGCACAGATATGATTTTACTGGTTTACCTTTTTTAGTTCTTTATGTGTCAGGGACACAGGGACGCATACCTACAGCATCTCTGTACAAAGTCACAAGTATTGGGCATCCAGTGAGATAAAAAGAAAATGTAGATGCATTACAGTTTTTATATTTTTAAATAAACTGCCATTTATGAGTTTATAATTTTTGGTATTAATAAAATTTGAATATCACATGAATAAAAATGATTGTTTTTTCTTTTTTTTACAAAGCTTAAAGAGCCTATGGATCTGCCCCTTACTATTTACCATAGCTGAAGGGAATAGTTAGTTTCGTTGCTTTCTCAAGTGTAATAGCACTATGTGAAATGCGAATTAGCCACTTCCAGGATTTGAACTTCATCCCGCTGTGTCCCATTTCTACGATGTATAACCATTACATCATGCCACCTCATTTAAATATATTAAAAAAAAAATTGAGATTGTAGCTATTTCCAATATTGTAATTAAAATATGTGTGATATTTTATAGTGCAAACTGTTGTCCCCTTTGAGCCATGTACAGAAAGTGGGTTGCGAGAATGGGAAGTTAAAATACAACAAAAAAGAACAGTGTTGTGCCTGACCTGCCTCTTCAACATAGGCACACCCTACATCACCCATCATCATTACTAGAGGCACAGAATCCCAATATTGCCACTACATGCAAGGCAGAGGTTTTACAGTAAACATATACTGCTGAGGTGTGTAGACTTATGATCTAGTGCAAAACCAAAATTACTTACCAGCAAAGTATTTTGAAAAAAACTTTTCGCAAACATAAGACCATCCAGGATTTTAGATAAATTATTTTTGGTTATTTTCCTATAAGTCTAAACATAACAAAGGGAACCACTCTTGGACTGATAAATATTTATTATCTACTGTGGAAAAAAGATTGGGGTTAGGGTAGGGTAATGGGAAAATAAATAATCTATCGCGTCAACAGTGCGTTCCCCTTTGTTTATGTTAGACTTATAGGAAATATCTGAAAAATTCTGAATTCAAACCAAAGGGGACTCTCTTCTCACTAGTTAAAACTACTTACTTGTTCTTGCGTTAAAAAACAATTACAAAAAAAAACAATCATTTTTTATTCATGTGATATTTTAATATTTATATTACCAAAAAATAAACCTATTTTCATCTACCAACACTCCGTTTATGATTCCAAAACATAGTCGAATTAAATGACCACGAGGTTATATTACCGTAAACCCAAACCAAACTAAGTAATTTTCATGACCAGATATGGAGTTGCACCGTCCTGACAGTTTGGTATGAGAAGAGCAAACAAAGTGCAAAAGGACTTGGAACAAATAAGATTAGGATAAGGACAGGGAATCTGGTGTGGCAAATAGAAGGGTTGTACTGAATGCTCCCTAATCTTTGCTGTCACACAGACAGGAAACCTTTTTTGCAACCAATTCAGGAGGGAGGAAACCTTTGATTAGCTGGCATACCGCGGTTGCTAGTTTCTAGCCAACTACCAGAACACAAGATGTCTCGCTTTTATACTGACATTTTGAAGATGCTGCATTGGTGTAAGAGATAAAATCTTACCCCAATGGATTAAATAAAGAGCGTTTGGTTTTGAGTTTCTGTGAAGCTTCAAGGTCAAGAAGGTTCCTGAGTTTGAAAGAAACACTGTCAGAAATTCCATGTGAATTATCTTTCCTCTGCACTAGGCGGACAAATTGCCAATGGAGATATTGGCGTGAGAATCAAAACTCCAGCACTAGCTGTGGGCCCTCGGTCCGGGACGGGACATACTTATCAAGGATCTGTTACTGGAGAGAGAAAGTCTCCACCACAGATGAGTCGATATTGTAGCAATACCATTAAATTTGCAACAATTTATTAATTTTATGTCAATACAGTTGCTGCATTTACTTTTGTGTTGTTCCTTCTTTGTCGACAATTTGCCTTCAAACTACGAGAAAATAAGGGCTCCTCTCGATCCGTAAATACTTCTTAACACTGAAGAAGGCTGGTAGGTGTTACATCTATCATCAGTCTGCGAGGCCCTTTTTGCCATATCATTCTGCATCACGCCTTGAATCCCTGCATTCCTTGAACCATCTCGCTGGCCATGATCCTGTGTCGTCTGCTAGTTTACCTCTTTGCGACCGCTACACGTTGTGACTTATGCTCAAAGCAACCTCTGCAGGCCTCCCCACCCCTGCCGAAAGGTCCACAAACCAACAAAATATTTACAACAGAGAAAGAAGAGTAACAAAAGTCAGTCAAAGTCAGGTGAACACAATAAAAAGGCAAGTAATAGTTTCGCTACGGTTTAAAGGGCCATAAAACTCATCATTGGGAGGAGGTCTTCAAACAATGACTTTTTCAACACACGGGGTAGAGAGGTGTGGATAGAAATCTCGTGCTGGATGAAGTTGATAGAATTTAAGAATTCTGGGAGATTTTGGAAGGAGTCAGTTAGTTACTGGAAACCGGAGACACAGTTAGTTTTTTGGGCAGCGAACAGGAACAGGATTTTCCCTTAGAGACTGTGAGTTAGCATAGAAGTCAACTTCAGCAGAAGTCCTCAAAAGGAACAAGAGGGAGCACAGGCCCCCTCTCATCTCGACCAAACATGGAGAATAAATAAACAGCAGATGGAATGACTGAAGAAGTAATGCAAGAACCAAAGTCAAGTCAAAGTCAGCGTGAACACAATTAAAAATATTGGCAAGCGAGGTATATGGTCTTCGATTACTTCTTCCAGTCATTCCATCTGCTGTTATTTCCTTCTCCATGTTTGTCCGAGATGAAGGGGGCCTTGTGCTCCTCTTGTTCCTTGAGGCACTTCTGCGAACTATACTTGCACAAAGGACCAGATCGCTGTCTGCCTCTAACCTTAATGGCTCCTATCACTCTTTTTTTATCTATTCTTAAATCCTTTTCTGGGTTTTAAGGGTTTCTTTGACCCTATATACAAGCACCTATTTACACATGACAATATATGCACACACACACACACCACATGTATGTATCCGATTTTAATGAATTTCATATATATATATATATTTATCAATCAATAATTTTATAATGCATTCAGTTAGTTTTTATTTCAAAACTTTAATTAAATAGTTTTGCTACTGAAAAATTAATATATAAATTCATTTAAAATATGAATATTCTGATGTTAAGTTAAAATGTTATATTTTTAGATTCGTAAAATAAATATCTATTTAATGCAAACCTTGTTTTAGTCAAACAAAGTATAAGTTTTGAAGAAAAACTCGTTTGAAAATTTAGCCCTCCCCTTTTTAAGCAGAAAAAATATCGATGTATAATTTTTTCTTTATAAGATAATAGCCAATTAAATAATTATCGAAATAGTAAAAAAGAAATCTCCAAAATTTATGTTTATTTTTTACATTTTATTTCCAATTTTCGGTACTTATTTCTCGTAGAATATTTCACTTAAAATTTTTTTTCTATTCACAACTTCAGTCTTTATCTTTTTATTTCTTCTGTAATTAGTATCAAATGCTGACAACTCCTCGAGATTTACACCCCAAAATAAGGGGGGGGGGTCAAAATTAAATGACCTGAAAAAAATGAGAAAAGTTTTGAAATAAATAAATAATGCATTATAAAGTCCATTCATTGAAATCAACACTGAAAATTTCATTAAAATCCATAATTCCCTGATTTTTGGTAAATTATTTCGCGGGGGCTGGCTAAATTCATTTTGTCAAAAAACGGATTTTAGGTCAATTTTGGGTATACCTAGCTTAAGGAGTTACAGCAGCACCGCTTTTTTTTAGGCAGGAGGCCGGATGTATTTCTGCCCCATTTCCTATTCCACTAACATCTGTCTAGTCTACCAATATTTTTCTTAAAATAAAAAATAAAAATTTGAGTCTTCACGTAACGGCTATCACACTTGCCAACAACTGAATTTATCATTACGTATTCTGTTGTTGTGTTGGATAAAAGCAAATATTTTAGAAAAATAAAGAATAAGTAAGTAAGTTAAAGTCGTCGGGGCGGCCTAATGTGTTATCAGCCAGACAGCGAGGGAGTCTATCCCCTTTTCACTAGCGCTAGACCAAGGAGATTATTTTAGCATCTGAGGTGGAGCGCCACACCTACCATCAGCTCCTTACTTACCGCACAGATTCCTGTGCTACACATACGCTGAGTTGCGGGGGCCGATATCGAACTAGGAACCTTTGGTTTCTAGCTGAACACTCTAACCGACTGAGCTAAACCGGCCTCTTAAAGGAATAAGTAAAACACATTATTCTCACCCAAAGTTTTACAAATAAAGAAATTAATATTAATTACTTGAATACTTCATATTACAGTATGCATGCTTGCCTCTATACTTGAAATATTAACTGCTATTAATAATCATTGTTAATTAATTGATTAGTTAATAATAGAGGTCGATCAACAAAACGAATACCTCCATCAGGCATCTACCATACTCTGAACGTCTCACAGCCCTGGGAATGGATTCATTGAAAACTTCAGCGTCTGGCAACTGACCTGGTAACGCTCATAAGTCATTAATCATCTTAACAACAGCAACCTTAGCACCTTTTTGATCTCCCATCTTTCTAACACACTGGGCATGCCTACAAAGTCAGAAACAGCACTGCTCACGTGACTTTTTGGAAACATTTTTCACGCTCAGAATTGCGGAGCATGGAATAAACTGCCCACGTCTGTTGTAGGCTGCCGAAACACTGAATCTTTCAAACACAATAAATTTCATTATCATAATTAATCACCCTCTATTATTTTGCACACGTAATTTTGCGGGTGTTTATTTACCAAACAAAAAAAAAAACAAAACAAAACTAAAAACACTAATTGGTTGTATAGAGTTGAACCTATTGATTGTTAGTAATTGGCTACTAATACTAAATACAAAAGTTGTGTCCTGAAACCTGCTGTAAATTTTGATCGCTACGTTTGTTTATTCAATTGTTTTTTGTTTTTTTTTAAAGATTGACTACATTTCATATTTTCGAAAATAGTTGAATTAAATTAGATTGAAAAAAGTTTATGAATTGAAATCATCTTTTTTTCTTCTTTTTATAACTGTGCTATTATATTAGAATCGTCTCGGATTCCTGCACTTAATAACCTTATGTCACTTCATTTTTTTTCTTTATAATTACGGTAACACTTGTTAAATATTTGATATGTGCAAAAGTTCCTATCCTATCACATAAAAAATTAAAAATTAAATTAAAAAAAAGAAAAAATTAAAAACTCACTAAGTAGGCTTGAGCCTATTTAGTAGTGACCCACCCCAAGCGGAGATTTAAGAGGTTTTAATTCAGAGTTGCCTAACCAAAGTTAAAGAGCCAGTCTGCCCTACTATTTACCCATAAAAACTAGAGACATGGCGGGTGTTATTTTACCAAAACAAACAAAATGTTTGGGCAGTAAAATGGTTATTCCTGTTATAAGAGTGAATGAGGGAGAGGCTTGTGATTGGTTTCCTCCGTGATAGCAAGATTTTTGGCGCAATATCCAAAAAGTATCAGACAGAATACACCCGCGGTGCCCGAGGCAACGAATTCAGGGGCTCAGGAAACCACCAATAACTCTTCTCCAACGCGCCGGTAAGTCCCCTTAAACTCAACTTTATATACAGGAAGGATTATAATTGTTGTTTGTGTTTTATGCCTAGCAAATAAATTGTTTGAATTAAAGGATAATATTAATTCCTTTCTTGTTGTTGTTAGTCTTAGAATGAATGTTATCTAACACAATAAAAAACAAACAACTAAATTGGTTTGGTAATAGGTTGTACCTATTGATTGATAGTAATTGGGGTACTATATACTAAACACGAAGTTTGTGTCCTGAAACTTGCTGTAAATTTTGAATCGGCTTACGTTTGTTTTTCAATTGTGTTTTTTTTTTTTAAAGACTTGTTACATACCTTCATATTTTTTGAAAATCATTGAATTAGATTAGATACACAAAGCAAAATATACCGTATCCCTAATCCTTATTTTCTTTTCAGGAACACCAATAGCAAGTATGTTGGGGTCTTTACTACTCACACCACGCATAAATCCCAAATGGGTTTTGAGGGGTTCCTTAGCCTTGGCTGGCAACCCATCAACTCAAGGAGAAGTTTGACACAAAACCTCTGCTGCTTTTCAAGGTTATGGCTAGGGGAGTAACCCCGAAAATAAATCAGGAGCTGGAGTCCCTAAGGTGCTGAAATCCAGTGTTACCCATAAACTCCTGCGACACTACCGTTGCCAAACTGCATTGGTCCCTTACCTTTCCTTTGAATCACAGTGGAAATCTGATGGGTCGCAACTAAAGTTTCTTAATAAATTGAAGGGTTTTTATTTATGATCTTGCGAAACAACTAAAGCCGTCTATTTCCTACCTGGTAACCTATTCTGTGTAATTTGTTTCTAAGAAACTATTGAAATATATTTACAGTTAGCTTGAAACGGTGAGGGAAGAAAAAAGAAAGACACTGGGATGCACGGATATGATTTTACAGTGTCCTTTTAGATTTTTATGTATCAGGGACGCAGGACGCATACCTATCAGCATCTCTGTACAAGGTCACAAGTATTGGGGCATCCAGTGAAGATAAAAAGAAAATGTAGATGCATTACAGCTTTTATTTTTAAATAAACTGCCATTAATGAATTTATATTTTTGGTATATAAAATTTGAATATTACATGAATAAAAATGATTGTTTTTTTTTTTTACCAAAGTTAAAGAGCCCAGTCTGCCCTACTATTTACCCATAGCTGAAGGGAGAATAGTTAGATTCGTAGCTTTCTCAAGTGTAATAGCACTATGTGAAATGCGAATAGCCACTTCCAGGATTTGAACTCATCCCGCTGTGTTCATTTCCTACGATGATAACCATTACATCATGCACCTCATTTAAATAATTAAAAAAAATTGAGATTGTAGCTATTCCAATATTGTACATTAAAATATGGCGATATTGTTATAGTGCAATTGTTGTCCCCTTTTAGCTATGTACAGAAAGTGGGTTGGAGAATGGAAGTTAAAATACAACAAAAAGAGAACAGGTTGTGCTGACCTGCCTTCACATAGGCCACACCTACATCACCCATCATCATTTACTAGAGGGCACAGAATCCCCAATATGCACTACATGCCAAGAGAGATTTACAGTGAAACATATACTGCTAGAGTGTGTAGACTTTGATCTAGTGCAAACAAAATACTACTAAGCAAGTAATTTGAAAAAAACTTTTCGCAAACATAAGACCATCCAGGATTTTAGATTATACATATACATATTTTTTGGTTATTTCCTATAAGTCTAACATAAACAAAGGGGAACCACTCTTGACTGATAAATTATTTATTGATCTACTGGGAAAAAGAAGATGGGGTTAGAGTTAGGGTAATGGGAAAATAAATAAATAATTCATCAGTCAAGAGTGGTTCCCCTTTGTTTATGTTAGACTTATAGGAAATATTGAAAAATCTGAATTCAAACCAAAGGGACTCTCTTCTCACTAGTTAAAACTACTTTAAATTACTTGTTCTTGGTTAAAAAACAATTACAAAAAAAACAATCATTTTTATTCATGTGATATTCAAATTTTATATACCAAAAATATAAACTATTTTTCTCTACCAAACTACCGCTATGAATCCAAAACATAGTCGGAATTAAATGACCCACCGAGGTTGATATACCGTAAACCAAACCAAACTAAGTAATTTCATGACCAGAATGGGTGCACCGTCCTGGCAGTTTGGTAGAGAAGAGCAAACAAAGTGCAAAAGAGACTTGGAACCAAATGAATAGGATAAGGACAGGGAACCTGGTGTTGGCAAATAGAGGGGTTGTACTGAATGCTCCCTAACCTTTGCTGTCACACAGACAGGAACCTTTTGCAACAATCAGAGGGAAACCTTTGATAGCTGGCACACCGGGTTGCTAGTTCTAGCCAACTACCCAGAACCACAAGTGTCTGCTTTATAGTGACATTTTGAGGATGGCTGATTGGTGTAAGAGATAAAATCTACCCCAATGGATTAAATAAAGGGTTTGGTTTGAAGTTCTGTGAAGGCTTTCAAGAAGGTTCCTGAGTTTGACAAGAAACACTTGAAGAAGGCTGGAGGTGTTACATCATCATCAGCTGCGAGGCCTTTTTGCACATCATTTCTGCATCACCCCTGAATTCCCTGCATTCCTGAACCAATCTCGCTGGCCATGATCCCGTGTCGTCTGCTAGTTACCTCTTTGGACCGCGACACGTTGTGACTATGCTCAAAGCACCTCTGCAGGCCTCCCCACCCCCCTGCCGAAAGGTCCACAAACCAACAAATATTACAACAGAGAAAGAGAGGAACAAAGTCAAGTCGAAGTCAGGTGAACACAATAAAAATGGCAGCGAGGTATATGGTTCTTGCATTACTTCTTCCAGTCATTCCATCTGCTGTTATTTCCTTCTCCCATGTTTGTCGAGATGAGAGGGGGCCTTGTGCTCCCTCTTGTTCCTTTGAGGACTTCTGCTGAAGTTGGCTTCTATGCTACTCACAAGTCTCTAAGGGAAATCTGTCCCGTTCGCTGCCCAAAAAACTAACTGTGTCTCCGGTCTCCAGTAACTAACTGACTCCTTCCAAAATCTCCCGGAATTCTTAAATCTCCTATCAACTCTCATCCACACGAGATTTCTATCCACCCTCCTTGTGATTTGAAAAGTCCTTTGTTTGAAGACCACCCTCAATGATGAGTTTTATGGCCCTTTTCACCGTAGCGAACTATTACTTGCACAAAGGACCAGACTCACTGTCTGCCTCTAACCTTAATGGCTCCTTATCAACCTTTTTTTATCTATCCTAAATCCTTTTCTGGGTTTTAAGGTTTCTTTGACCCTATATACAATGCACCTATTTACACATACAATATATGTATACACACACACACGTATGTATACACACACACACACACACACGTGTGGTTTGACTTGCTACTTATGTATTCAATATAACTATACACACACACACTTGCTTGCACCCATGCGTTGTGTTATAGAGGGTACATCAGTGAAAATGTGTATATAACAATAAAGATGAGGACAACAGTCCTGAAGAATAATTAAAGTCCAATTACCGTCGAACTGGGAAGACAAGGCAGCAAACGGTTGTAACTCAATACAATCCCGAAAGCTACAAAGTCCACTGCAAAATGACAGAGTATATATAAAACTCCACAATGTCATTCAAATCAAGCAGTCAAGCAGCCAATCAGAACTCAAGGAATGGAATCACCCAAATCCATCCATGAATCTGTCATGGATGGATCATTCTTGAGTCCTATTTATACCAGCTGTCTTGGACACTGCTTGAGTTGTTCGTAGCTGCTGTTATTCAAACCAACAGTAGGCTAACTGACCTCAATAAGTCCGAAAAATCCAAATCATGTGTTTTTTTGTTTCTTAATTTATATTTATTTTATGAGATCAAAATATAGTTAAAGTGTGGGAAACTTTTTAAATGTATACAACAATAAAGATGAGGACAACAGCAAGAAAAAATCTAAATAATACAAATGTATGTATTTGTTTAATAATATCTAAATTTTACATTACACTTACTGTCTTGAGTTTTCTTTGTGTTATTTTTATTTCATCTTTTTAAATATTCTTTCGTCACCTTTTTGGTTAAGTTTCTCCCTTATTATATAAAATGATAATGAAATTTGTTGTGTACAGTGCTCAGGTGCACCATAAATCAAAGTCTCATGTCAAGTACACAGAATAATGTATTAGTGTCAGGAACATGAACAGTTTACAGTAGTAATATGCATGTATGTGTGCGCGTGTGTGCATATGTGTGTGGAGAGGGGCATCAGGTATAGTGTGGGTGGACTACAGGAAGCATGGAGGTTTTGAAAGATTCAATGTTTCGGCAGCCTACAACAGACGCGGACAGCTTATTCCATGTCTCCGCAATTCTGAGCGTGAAGAAATGTTTCCGAAAGTCACGTGAGCAGTGCTCCTTCGCACAAATGAGAAGGTAGATCAATAACAATTTTCATCTTGTGGATTTATTACTTCATCCATACAAATAACCAATCTGTTGCGATAAACGACAGCAGAAGTGAAAACTCAAGGTTGTGTGTATGTGTGTGTGTGTGTGTGTGTGTATATTGGTAAGAGGTAGGGGAGAGGTGTGTGTGTATATTGGTAAGAGGTAAAGGAAAGATGTCATGAAAAGAAATTTTCATGTTTTATATTAAGAGAGGAGATGGAAGTTTGGGTGTGTGTGTGTGTGGGGAGGGATTTAAAAAATGAAAAGTTTTTATTTTATTTTATTTTATTTTATTTATTTATTAATACTCGTGTTCCTTAATTGTACGACAATTATCATCTTGCAAAACCCTCTGGTTAAAAACAAGACATGCTCTAAGGAGTAAATTGAGAGAAAAACACAGGCAAGAAGTAAAAAAATAGATTCTTGTTGGATGCAGTTTTATTATTATTATTATTATTATTATTATTATCATTATTGTTATTATCATTATTATTATTATTATCATTATTGTTATTATTATTGTTATTATCATTATTATTATTATCATTATCATTATTGTTATTATTATTAATATTATTATCATCATTATTGTTATTATTATTGTTATTATCATTATTGTTATTATTATTATCATTATTGTTATTATTATTAATATTATTATCATTATTATTATTATCATTATTCTTCTTATTATTGTTATTATCATCATTATTATTATTATTATTATCATTATTCTTCTTCTTATTATTGTTATTATTATTATTATTATTATCATTATTGTTATTATCATTATTATTATTATTATTATTATCATTATTGTTATTATTATTATTATCATTATTATTATTATTATTGTTGGCAGCCTTCTGTCTACAAGAGACAATGGAGTAATGTCAAAGTCTTTTTTTTCTTTCCTTGAACTGCAGAGCCTGGGTGGGTTCATATGGAGGATAAGCTGTTATCCATGCAGCAAATCCCCCTCTCTCCACACTGCTGCTGAGATCCAAAGGAAAGGTAAGATACCAATGTGGTTTGGCAACAGTAGTGTCGCAGGAGTTGCTGGGTAACACTGGATTTCAGCATCACGCCACCTTAGGGACTCCGGCTCCTGATTTATTTTCAGGGTTTACACCCCTATTATCATTATTATCTATATATTAATACTCTTGTTCCTTCACCTTCCGACCATTATCATCTTGCAACACCCTCTGGTTAAAAATGAAATGCAAAAATGTGAATCCTGATTATCTTGTGTTGCTTATCCGCAGAATTCTTATTTCTTATGAGCGTTGTCACCTCAGTTAAATAATGGATCATTTTGTTTTTATTATCAAGAAAAAAGACATGCTACACAGAAAAAATATAAGAAAGAGAGAAAGGGAAAAATATAGAGAGAGGGGGTGAGCACATGGAAGCGATAATGCTAATCTGTTTCAATTGAACAAAATGAAAAAAAGGAAAGAAATAAAAAGAGTGAAAGAGTTAAATCAAGATTATTATACTTTTTACATATTGAACTATTTTACAATAGCTCTTAAATAGACATATCAAACATAATAATTAAATTATCATACTGTGGTATATCCACAGGTCCTGCTAGTTATTAATATTACATAAAGTCAATAAATCTTTGGCATAAATGCCATGAAATAATTTTTAGTTATTTTTTTTATTTTAGATTTGGTTTGGTTTGGTTTGGTTTGTTTTACAGCATATCAACCTCAGTGGGTCATTTAATGCCGATTAAGTTTTGAAATAAATCAATTCTTAATGGATACACAATTTTTTTTTTATAAATGAATTTTTCTATTTAACCCATAGATGGAACCCTAACAGGTACTACCACTCCGGGTCAGAGTGGACCAGGGAGCAATGGTGATGAAGGAGTGCTCCACATTCCCCAAACCTCCAGAACTGGAACTTCACCATCAGATAGAGTTTAACATCATTCCCAGGACATGTAGACCCTCAGCCACCGCTTTCTAGCACCCATATCATAAAAAGGGTTATGGCTTGCCATAAGGGCAATAGGTTTGGGGCAATCATATAGGTGCAAAGGGTTGACATAGACAGTTCAACCACCTGGGCTCTATCCTTAAGCATCACGGGTCGCCACCCACGGCCAACAGGTGGCCCCATTGGGGGAGTTTTACCCCTCTGCAGAGGTGCAGTCGATGTATTCTAATACCCCAGCCAACAAGGCGGTTTTATTTTAGAGTAATCTTTTAAAAGTAACATAAGATTTTAGTGTTACATAATTATTAGATTCTTAATATTTATGTACAGTAGTGTAGAAATCAAAATGTCTGTTATAAGTTGCAGCCCATGGCCTTGAAGGATGAGTGACAAGGCTTGACCTCAGTCCTAACCTTCCGGTGGATACCGTGAGAATCGGTGGCGGAGACCCTTTTCCGGTTTAGATTAGAAATAGATTTTAGTCAGATCGGCCAAGACCATGACTGTGGTAAGTCGTGTTATGCACGCGACCGACTCAATCTGCGCAGGTAGTCTGGTGGGGATTTCGAAATAAATATGATCTAAGTTAAATCGAAGTCTTGTGTTATTATCTAAAAACTACCAATGACACAGGGCTTCTTATAAAGAGAAATCCCCAATGGAAGTCCAGACACGAAGTCCCCAAGAAGAAGTCCAGATGCTAGAAGAAAAACCTAAGATAGAAAAGATGAAAAGAAGAAGAATAGAAGTATGTAAAGAAAGGGTATACAACATTAGCTTGCTGATGGTGTTATTGTCAATATTAAATATTTTGCAGATTTTGTTGAGTGGTTGACACTTATAATATTTCTTATTCTTATATAAGAAAATCTTTTATTATCATTATTTACGGCTGGAGTGCTTACAAAATCGGTTATTTCCTATAAGTCTAACATAAACAAAGGGGAACAACTCTTGACTGATAAATTATTTATTTTCCCATTAAACTAACCCTAACCCCTGTCTTCTTTTTTCCTAGTAGATCAATAAATTAATAAATACTTTATCAGTCAATGGGCCAGGTTAGCTCAGTCGGTAGAGCGTTCGGCTAGAAACCACAAGGTTCCTAGTTCGATACCGGTCCTCGCCAACTCAGTGTATGAGTAGCACAGGGATCTGTGCGGTAAAGTAAGGAGCTGATGGTAGGTGTGGCGCTCCACCTCAGATGCTAAAAACAATCTCCTTGGTCTAGCGCTATTGAAAAGGGGATAGACTCCCTCGCTGACTGGCTGATACTGACTTTAGGCCGCCCCGATGACTTTGTTTTTTTTACTTATCTGTCAAGAGTAGTTCCCCTTTTGTTTATGTTAGACTTATAGGAAATAACCACAAAATCCATGTTCCTGGTAGGTTTAAGCTTTCAATTTGTTGCATTTGTATAAAACTCACATAGCCTATTTTTCCACTGGAAAATGTGCAATACACTTTTACATGTATTTGTTTAATTTAGCAGATCACACATACAAAAAAAAAAAAAAAATCTTGAGCTAAAAATTTAAATTTTATATTTAAAAAGACCATTTCCTTATTTTCTTTTTATAGTGATATTAAAATTGTTTCAACAAATTAAGCAATTTTTATGCACTCAATCGCATTGTAAACCAGCTGAATTCTTTGGTGTGTGTTTTCAACCCCACAAAACCAGAAAAAAAGTCGACTTTTGAATTATTTTCGAATACATCGAATTAGATAGCATTATATGCTAAAATTATACTCTGCCATTTTTCGGCGTTTCTCGCTAAAATGTAAACATGAATAACGGAAGCTGGGTAGCCGCTTCTAGTTATATTCTAAAAGGAAGACAGACTTAAAAAAAATTTTTTTTTTTAATTAATATCCATTAGCAGAGGGAAAGGGGTAACCAAATGTCCCACATTTTTTGTTTTATTTTTTCATCAAGGATCCTTTTTGTCACATCTACTTCCTCATTTTATTTGTTCTTTTATTTTTTGCATTTTAAAATTAACTTATAATTAGTGAAATAGAAAACTAATTAGGACTGAGCCTATTCTAGTAGTGACCACCCCAAGTGGAGTTTAACAGGTTTTCCTTCTCCTAGACTGGTTGCCTAACCAAAGTTAAAAGAGCCCAGTCTGCCCTACTATTTACCCATAGCTGGAGGGAGAGGATCTTTCCCAATGGTATTAGTGCTATGTGAACTGTAGCTTCATCCATGGTCGAAGATTCCATTTCCTACGACTCTAACCATTAGACCACACACCTCCAACAAAAAAAAAAATGGGTTGTAAGTCGGCTTTTTATCAATCATGGAATACCAGTATCAGATTGCAGAAGATAATGGACAAAGTAATTTATCCAACATGAATCAGTCGGCAAATGAAACTAGCTAAGGAAGAACAAAAGACCAACAAAATATCACGTTCCTCCCTAAAAAAAATTACAAGCTCTGTACTCAGGTTGCTGTTTAACTTTTTTATCTAGAATAAGGTTCAGAGATGCAGCTAGGACCACATAAATAGCATTGTACTCAATCTATGAATATCAATTAACCACTGATAACATTCATTACAAAACTTTAAATTGAAAGAAGTTTGCTTTCTAGTGTCAAGCAACTGAATAAAATATTTTCTAATTTTATAATTAGTGAAATAGAAAACTTTTAGATTGATTTGATTGATGTGTTATTGTTTTACGGCATATCAACCTCAATGGGTCATTTAATGCCGACTACGTTTTTGAAATGAATTGGTGATAATGTTTAATTTTCTAAAGGTTTTTTTTTTTACATATTTTTTGTGAATGAAACTTTTAGATGATTTTTTTTAACATATTTTTGTTTTCATTTTTTTTGAAGATTTTTAGATTTTGTTGTAGATGTGTGCTTCTTTTATGTATCCAAATAGTTTTTCTGGGTTTATTTGGTAGAATGTCTGTTTTAGATTTGTTGTTTGGAAGTATTTTTTTCGTATTTGTTTTAGGTTGCTACATTCTGTTAATATGTGTTTGATTGTGTAGGGTTTTGGCATGGTATGCAATATGGGGCCGCTTCTTTTTTGAGGATGGGTAATGTATGAGTGTCCTTTTCTAATTCTAAAAAAAAAATTTTTATTGACTGAATTGGCAATGTTACTTAAGTGTCTCATGTATTGTATATAGAGATATTAGAGTTCTCTTTTTTTTTTTTTTGTTTCATGTAATATGTAAATGTTTTCCAAGTTTATTAGCAGCTGGCTTTTTTTTTCACCCAGTTCACTCGATTTTTGATTAGTCAGTCCACACAAAAAAACAAGTCAGACCATGAATTTCTCACCACGCCAGTTCACTCGATTTCCTGAAATGTCAGTCCACTCAAAAAAACAATTCCAACCGTGAATTTTTTCACCTCTTCAGTTCACTCGTTAATCCTTTGACTGTTCCATAATACTGCTGTTTGCACAACACATTCCTCCTTTTATCGAAGTTTTGATCAGCTGAAATTTGAATATGTTACAAATTTTGTCTCGCCGGAGACAAGACCAGTGTCTTATAAATTTTAACTCCAAAAACGACAATATTTCTTCTCCTGTCTGCATACAAGACATGATGAAAAAAAAATTTAATCTTCTCCGAGGCATAAAAAAGAGGGCAGGAGTTAATCATCTTATTAGGAGATTATTATTTATTATTTTCCTTAGAGGTTGCGCAGTCAAGTGGTGGCAACATGTTTCAAACAGGACCATCCCGAAGAGAACTGGACTCCCTGGCATGCAGGACATATTTGTCCAACACAACCTGGCCACTTAAACAGACTTGGGGATGACAGACAGCCAAAGCAAATTCTGTACTCTCAATTGAGAGAGGGATCATATGGAATCGGTAGACCAAAGCTTAGATACAGACAACATCAAGAGAAACCTGAAGAACTTTAACATCCCCATAGGCAGTTGGCAAGACGCAATCAGAGACCGAATAAATTGGAGTAAAAGGATTTGTGTGGTGTCATCATTGGATATGATGGACAGCAAGTAATTTCTTAGAGGTAATAACCTGAATGACTTGAAATTAAAAAAAAAATGAATCCAAACTTAGAAGATGGAAAGAAAATAAGAGTTAAAATTTATAATAATGAAAATGATGGAATATTTACTTTGGTTTGTTTTACGGCATATCAACCTTTGAATGCTGATAAAGTTTTGAAATAAATTCATTCTTAATGGATACTCAATTTTGTTTATAAAATCATGTTTTTCTATTTAACCCATAGATGGGACCCTAACAGGTACTACCACTCTGGGTGAGAGTGAACCAGGGACCAATGGTGATGAGGGGGTGCCCACATTCCCCAAACCTCCAGAACTGGAACCTCACCATCAGATAGAGTTTAACGTCATTCCCAGGACATGTAGACCCTCAGCCACCGCCTTCTAGCACCCATATGATAAAAAGGGTGGGGCTTCCCACAAGGGCAACAGGGTATGGAAAATTTGGATAAATCTCTTATTCACAACTGAATTGACTTTATATTAATAGAACATTCTTTTCTTATTTGTTTTTAAATTTAAACAAAATACAAATTAAGTCTAAAATGTAAATAAACAATTTCAGAAATCTATCTATATTTATCTTCTATACATATATAAAGGGCAGTTGTGTGAATCTGTATTTCCGGAGGAAACTTTGAAAATAAAACAATTAACAACAAAGTAAATATATATACACATTAAATATCACCAGGGCTTGGTTTTTGAGTATAAATAATGATGATTTGAATTATTTTCAAATACATCTAAAAATTAGATAGCATTATATGCTAAAATTATACTCTGCCATTTTTCGGCGTTTCTCGCTAAAATGTAAACATGAATAACGGAAGCCCGTTCAATTTTTTCTTTTCATTTTTTTCATATTAAATCTACATTTTTACTGATTCAAAGTTGTAGTAAATATTTCATTGTACAGGATAAACAATCGCCTATTTAATTTTTTTTCTTTTTTAATTATACAATTTTTATGGGCAGTTTAAGAATTAATCACTTAGTTACACATTTGACATCATAATTATTATGGTGAAATACAAAATTCTTTCTAAGATTAGTTTAGATTTTTTTTTTTGCATTTAATATTTTAAATAGGAGACATTCATTTTTCACAGATGTTTCATAGCTGTGCACTTTTTATTTAAAAATTAAAATTTACATAGTTATGTACTTGTGTCCGTCGTTTGTCAATGTAAACAAACATGTTTACTCAACAAACCATTTAAAAAATTTTTTTTTTATGTTTATACAAATAATTGCGTTAATTTATTTATTCTAATATTAGAAATACAAATAAAATCATGATACTAATGCAGAATAGCACGCAAGAGATAATACCATTAGATTACGTATAAAATGCATTACATTTTATGGGACATACCTGAAACCTGAGTAAGTGGGTTAGAATTAGGCTATACTTAGTATAGTATATTATTTTTATCAAATTATTATAGTATAATTTTATATTCGATCGGCTACGCTTTAAATTAATAATGTTGTTTTTTTTTAAAGATTATTTATCATTTTACATTAATTTGATTTCTTTAATTTTTTTTTTTTTTTTGTTTTGAAATATTAATTTGAAATTTAGCCAATCACATAATTTATATTTTATTTAAAAAATATAGTTAATCATTGAATTAAAATTTCTTAATATATCATTATGTGATGTCATTCCCTCTACTCTGACGAAAAAAAATTTCCTGACCTCTCACCAGGCAGGATTAAAGATCTTTTTTATGTGGTGATTTTTACAAGTCATCCTGCGATGGATCGAACTTGCTATTCAGTAGTAATAGATCTGCAAACGATTATTAAACCATGTTTTTTTTTCTTCTCTACCAGGGCTTTGTCGGGTAGCCGCTGCTAGTCTATCTATCTATCTATACATATATAAGGGGCAGTTGTGTGAATCTGTATGTCCGGAGGAAACTTCGAAAATAAAACAATTAACGACAAAGTAAATATAAATACACATTAAATATCACCAGGGCTTGGTTTTTGAGCAAAAATAATGAAGGTTTGATTTATATTTGTGAAGATAATTAAAAAATAAAATTTAAATGATAACAGGATAGAATTTCTTTTGAATTTAAGATTTTAAATAGTAGACAATAATTTTTCTTTTCAGAGTGACTGAATCAACGCAAGGTCTTTTTTTTTTTTTTTTTTACATAGGGATTTTAATGGGGCATCCTGCGAGGATCCAACTCGTGATTCAGTAATAATGGATCTGTGAGACTAACTTTTTTTTTGCTAAAAGGCGATGCTGGGTAGCCACTTCTAGTTATATTCTAAAAGGAAGACAGACTTTAAAAAAAAAAAAAATTTTTTATCAATATCCACAGCACAAATTACTCTTGAATAGTAAAGTCTGTGGAGTAGACTATTGTAGATATCAGCTGAGGTAGAGCACCACACCTATCATCAGCTCCCAGATTCATTACTGCACAGATCAGATTACCCCAAGCTGTGTTACTCATACACTGAGTTGGCAGTATCAAACCCAGAACAACCTTGTGATTCCTAGGCCAATACTCGATAAGTAAAAGTAAAGTCGTCGGGGTGGCCTAATGTCAGTATCAGCCAAACAGCGAGGGAGTCTATCCCCCTTTCACTAGTGCTAGACCAAGGAGATTGTTTTTGCATCTGAGGTGGAGCGCCACATCTACCATTAACTCCTTACTTTACCGCACAGATCCCTGTGCTACTAATATGCTGGGTTGGTAAGGGCCGGTATCGAACCAGGAACCTTCTGGTTCCTCGTTGGACACTCTACTGATTAAGCTAAATAACTTTTTGTATAATTAATAAATGTTTAAATTCAGTGATTGTATTCCAAAAAGGAAGGTGAACCTGTTGGTCAATATCCACAGCACAAATGAGTCTTACATACAGCATATAAATGTGCCATTCATTTTGATGATTTTAAGCAAGGTTGGAGTTGGAATGTCAACCCTTGTTGGGTTATTTTATGCCGAAGATGTTTTGTTTTACTCATTCTTGATGGGTACTTAATTTCTTCTTTTTAAACATGACCAGCCAATTGATTGGATGGGACATTTATAACATAGTTGGATGGTGTGGAAAGACTGTTGGTTAGGTGGTTGGTTGGTTTGATTTTACGGCATGTCAACCCTTGTTGGGTCATTTTATGCCGAAGACGTTTTGTTTTACTCATTCTTGATGGATACTCAATTTTACTTTTTTAAGCTTCTTTTTAAACACATTTTCTTTAAACTTGTAATTTGGGGCAATCGTAAATTAAGTTACCACTGTATTATTAAATTGTTGGTTGATTGAGGTTTACGGCATGTCAACCCTTGTTGGGTCATTTTATGCCGAAGATGTTTTATTTTACTCATTCTTGATGGGTATTACAACATTTTTTTTTCAAACTCAAATTTTTCAAACTCATTTTGTTCTATTTAACCCATAGATTGGACCCTGAGTTAGAGTTGACCTGGGAGTAATGGTTAAGAAGGGGTACTCCACATTCCCCAGAGCTACAAGATTGGAACTCACCATCAGATAGAGTTTAACATCATACCCAAGATATTAAACACATATATGATAAAAAAAGAGTTGGGGGTTTGCCATAAGGGCAATAGGGTCGGGACAATCATATAGGTGCTAGGGCTTGACGTAACCAACCGACTGATCAGAGGGAGCCTCCCAGCCCCAGCAATATATGACCAGTGATACTCAATAATATACACACAATTATAAAAAGAGAGAGAGAGAGAGAGAGAGAGAGAGAGAGAGACATACACACTAATTACAAGTTATAAACTGAACATATTCTTGTTTTGGTTTGTTTTACGGCATATCAACCTCAGTGGGTCATTTAATGCTGACAGTTTTGAAATAAATTTATTCTTAATGGATACTCGATTTTTTTTTTAATAAAACATTTTTTCTATTTAACTCATAGATGGGACTCTAACAGGTACTACCACTCCGGGTCAGAGTGGAATATGTTCTTGAAAAGCTGATCCACAATTGCTTATACCAGGGTACCAATTCTTAAGAGAGTCATAAAATCTAAATTTAATTGAAATTTATGTGTACAGTGCTCAGGTGCACCACAACTCATCAAAGTCTCATGTCAAGTACATAGAATAATGTATTAGTGTCAGGAACATGAACAGTTTACAGTAGTAATATATATGCATGTATGCGCGCGTGTGTGTATATGGATGTGGAAAGTGGCATCAGGTATAGTGTTGGCGGACTAAAGGAAGCATGGAGGCTTTGAAAGACTCAGTGCTTGGCAGCCTACAACAGACGCGGGCAGTTTATTCCATGTCTCCGCAACTCTGAGCGTGAAAAAATGTTTCCGAAAGTCACATGAGCAGTGCTGTTTTCTAAATAAATAGGGCTGCAAAATAAAAATGGGAATAGTGTTTGTCTTTGATTTACTCAATTGATATCCTTACATTTAGGTTTAATGGATGGCAATTCAAATTGTTGTTCTGGCGCGTGTGTAAAAAAAAAATACTGGATGATCTAAGATGGGGGTTTTCAAACTATGGATCCCGACCGTTCAATGGGTCACGAAATAAATAAATAGGGTCACAAAATAAAAATGTGAACAGTGTCTGTTTTGTTGATTTACTCAATTCATATTACATTTAAGGTTTTAAATTGGGGGGTCGCAGATCAAAATTCCTCATTGTTCGTTGCCTATTCTCCATAAAGTTTTTAAAAACCCTTGGACTTTAAATACTAATTTCTTCTTTTCTTGCTCAGTCTGCTCCATGTTTAGGTATTTGTTGCTGCATCCTTCCGTCTATATTATTAGATTAGTATGGAGTAGTCCTCCAATTATTTTTATTAAAAATTAAAAAAAAAAACAAAACTACGTAGCCTGGGTGGGTTCATATGTTGCCCAGGCAGAAAATAACCCCTCTCCACACTGCCGCTGTGATCCAAAGGAAAGGTAAGGATTAATGCAGTTTTGGGTTGCAGGAGTTGCTGGGTAGCGACACTTCAATATTGGTAAAGTTGTAATAAGACATACTGAGTTACTAATGTAAATTGAATTCTTTGTAAAGTTATGAAATAATTGACATATTTTTTCAGATAACTTTCATTTGTCTGAATTTTTTCTTTTTAAGATAGGCTTGATATTTGTACTATTTAGATTTTTCAGACTGTTGTTCTCATCTTTATTATTTGTCTGAATTTTTTTTTTTTTTTAGATGAGGCTTGATATTTGTACTATTTAGATTTTTCAGACTGTTGTTCTCATCTTTATTATTTGTCTGATTTTTCTTTTTAGATGAGGCTTGATATTTGTACTATTTAGATTTTTCAGACTGTTTGTTCTCATTTTATTATTTGTCTGAATTTTTTTTTTTTTTTTTTTAGATGAGGATTGATATTTGTACTATTTGATTTTCAGACTGTTTTTTCATCTTTATTATTTGTCTGATTTTTCTTTTTAGATGAGGCTTGATATTAGCACTTTGGGCAATATACATATACATATATTTTAGAATCATTGTCTGAAGTTTTAAGATGAGGCTTTTGATAATTTGTATTAATTAAATTTTTCAGACCGTTGTCCTCATCTTTATTATTATACAGGGTGTTCATAAAGTCTTGCAGCAGTTTTAAAATTTAAAATGTAATAACTTGTGTTGAACCAATGTAGTTTTAACTTGTCAGACTTTTATATATGTGTATACACACACACGGTGTTCATAATGTCCAGTAGCAGTTTTGAAATGAAAAATCTAATAACTCACATTGTACAAATGATTGAATCATTTAGTAAAACCATATGAAAGTGCGACTCTTGTAGTTTTATTTTTATGAACGTTTTGATTATTGCATTTCAACAAGACTGCCACCTTTGTTCTTACCTTTTAAATCTATTGCAGGACTTATAGATACCCTGTATACACAATGTTTTGGCCAATATATCCTCTAGCCTTCTTCAGGTGTTTCCTGTCAAGAAGGTTTGACAAGAAACATCCGAAGAAGGCTGGAGGGCACATTGGTCAAAATATTGTGTATATAACAATAAAGACGAGGACAACAGCCTAAAAAAATCCTAAAACGAATTTTGTCTTTCAGTTCTTCAATTCCATTCAGAATCAACAGAGAGAAGATTTTAGATGTTGATTATTCCAAGTGTAGGGACGAACTCATAAGTGACATTCTCCTGTGGCCAACTACACATGGACACACCAGTGTAGGGATGATAATGAATGATAGGGAAAAAGTGGATTATAAGATCCAAATGAAATCGTACAATAAAATAAAGTTTTGTTTGGTTTTGTTTTACGGCATATCAACCTCAGTGGGTCATTTAATGCTGATTAAGTTTTGAAATAAATCAATTCTTAATGGATAATACAATTTTTTTATAAATACATTTTTCTATTTAACCCATAGATGGGACCCTAACAGGTACTACCACTCCGAGTCAGAGTGGACCAGATAGAAATGGTGATGAAGGGGTGCTCCATATTCCCCAAACCCCTAAAACTGCAACCTCACCATCAGATAGAGTTTAACGTCATTCCCAGGACATGTAGACCCTCATCCACCGCCTTCTAGTACCCATATGATAAGAAGGATTGGGGGTTGCCATGAGGGTTGGGGCAATCTTAAGTGCTAGGGCTTGACGTGACCAGCCGATTGATCGGAGAGGCCCCCTCTTTGACCGACAGTCTAGCCCAAGAAAAGCCTAAAGTGGAATATTGAAGTTATGGATTGCTCTGCCACCTGGGTTCTATCCTTAAGCATCATGGGTCGCCACCCATGGCCAACAGGTGGCCCCATTGGGGGAGTCTTACCCCTCTGCAGAGGTGCAGTCGGTGCATTCTAACGCCCCAGCCAACAGGGCAGACAAAAAAATCAAGTGGGACGCATGCAAACTTTGAAGATATTACAAAAACATCATTTTTGTCATTTAGGTTTCTTAACCAGCAGAAGATTCTTTTATTTAGCAGGGAAAAGTAGGAAAATAAAAGGTTTGTTTGACACCAGCCATCATTGTCTAACGACTTAACCAAAAAAGTTTATTTATTAAAAATAATTTTTTTTTTTTATCATCATTTGACTTCTTCAATTAACAAATCCACTTTTCAAAATCACTTAGTGTTTAAATTTGAAGCAATAAATATTTAAAAATTTCCAAGGAAAAAGAGAAAAAAAGAAAATGCTTGATATCATACAAGGGAGGTAACTCTTGCTTGACCAAAAATATTTTGCAGACAAATTTCTTGGATAAGGAAAAAAAATAAATAGAAAAACAAAAGTGAATTTTTTTCTGGAGTGGGAGGGAGGGGGGCAAAGCTTTCAACCACCACCACCATCACGACCACCACCACAGTAGAAATCAAAGACAGAAAAAAAATGCAACACAAAAAGAAGTGCAAATTATGGCTTATATTTTCATAGTTTAGTCCAAGAGAATATCCAAATTTCTGTCCAATTATTTGCCGTGTAAGTCAGGTCTCTTTTTGTTGCCATGGTAATACTAAGAATCATGAATGTCAGTTAGCACCAGAGCTTTTCAGTGGATGGATCTGAAGAGAAATAATAAAGATTTTCAATAAAAAAAAAAAAAAAAAAAGAAAAAAGAAAAGACATTTCTTAAATGAATTGTACAGGGTGGTCCGAAAGTCTTGTCACCACTACATATTCTTTTTAGACGTAGAATAATTACATAACATTATTAACACAAAAAATAATGAAAGTCAAAACAATATGTAGGAGTGACAAAACTTTCTTTTGAGTACTAAAAAATGTTT
This sequence comes from Doryteuthis pealeii, assembly GCA_023376005.1. Taxonomy (NCBI): domain Eukaryota; kingdom Metazoa; phylum Mollusca; class Cephalopoda; order Myopsida; family Loliginidae; genus Doryteuthis; species Doryteuthis pealeii. The sequence goes on from CM042157.1 coordinate 67,044,792, forward strand.
TAAAAATAAAAAAAGATCAATCACATTTAGGTTTTTGAATTGATATTTCTCAGATAAAAAATTATATGAAAATCTTTTCTTTTTTTTCTTTTCTTTTTCTTTCAAACATTTACTAAGATAGCCAAATTGTCAAATAATCACAAAATCTAAATAAACTTAATTTCAAGAAAACTGAATGAAATTCATCTCTGAATTATTATCTCACACACACTGTATCACTGTATATTATGTTGAAACTAAGCAGTAGTGTTAAACTCTAAGCTGTATATTTTAATAAATAAAAAATGGCTTAATAAGACACTTTGCAAAATTCTAGCAAGGCAAAACTATTCATACAAGATGTGCCATAAAATATAGAGATTGAAGCTGTATTTACCAAGATAGAAATGAACAATAAATGGAACGTTAATTTTTTTCTCCAGAATACAAGGTGTGTCAAAATGTTACAAAAAAATAAAAAATCTTGATACTTTTTTGACACACCTTGTATATTGTATTCTGAGAATAGATCAATATAAAATTTCCAAATCTACATTTCTTAATAAAAATTTAATGATTATACTTGTATTTTATCTGAAAACAATGTGACCAAATATGAATTAATAAAAATAATATATTAAGACAATGTATTCATGTAGATCATGAGATTTAAGCAATTTCAGAAAAATTAAATAAATAAAACTTAAATGTCATTTTTATTTTTGAAGTACAAATTCCTGAATTAAAAAAACAATCCCTTTTTGCACAAGAGAATTTGAGATTCATTGTAAAATAAATTAGTTTAGACAATGGCAGTTTTTAAGACAAATTTTCAGAAAATTCATCACAAGTTTTCAAATACAAAATAATTATATTGAAATTGTAAATTATTTATTTCTCTGAATGTTTGAGATGAGGCTTGATGATTAGTATTATCTGCATTATTCGGACTATTGTTCTCATCTTCATTGTTATCTGTACAACGTTTCGGCCGATATGCCCTCTGGCCTTCTTCAGGTATTTCCCCGAGTCCAAGATGGTTCCCGAGTCCGACAAGAAATACCTGAAGAAGGCCGGAAGGCATATCGGCCGAAACATTGTACAGATAACAATGAATATGAGAACAATAGTCCGAATAAAGCAGATAATACTAGAAATTATTTGAATTTATTTTTTTCAGCATTAACAATGTTCTTTGATCATTCTATAAAAACTTACGATTCCTGTAAATAACAACAATAAGTTTTAAAAGGAAAACAAAACAAAACAAAAAAATACATCTGCTTGTGCCTGAGTGGGTATTGTTCACTAGGAAATTTCCTTGGGGATGGAAATGTCTTAATTTGAAAACAAAAAAAAATTAAATAAAGTTTAAATATGACTTGACCTTTTGATATAGGCTTTTTATTTTCAATAGTTAACTAAAATTTCAAGTCAATTTTTCTGTTCAAACTGAATGTGTAAGGACAAAATATTAATTAGACTGGGTTATTTTATTTTAGTAGAGTTAATAAATATTCTGAATGATAAACAATTGTCATTTTATTTGTTTATTAAATGATTGAACATTCAGTCAGCCTGTTTCATATTTTGATTCAACTCTGGATTATTAGCCCATTGTTAATGTGGTTTGTTTTGTTTTACGGCATATCAACCTCAGTGGGTCATTTAATGCCGATCAAGTTTTGAAATAAGTTCATTCTTAATGGATACTCAATTTTTTTTAATAAACACACTTTTTTATTTAACCCATAGATGGGACCTTAACAGGTACTACCACTCCAGGTCAGAGTGGACCTGGGAGAAATGGCAATGAATGGGTACTCCACAACTGGAACCTTACGATCAGATAGAGTTTAAGATCATTTCCAAGACATGAAGACCCTCAGCCCATTGTTGAGAACCCCAAGTTCGTTCTTATGGTCAACACTTCAATTTTGTTCTATTACAAATTAGAAATACAATCATATTTTACTTATATACTGTTTCCCCCCCAAAATAAGATGGGGCTTATATTAATTTTCACTCTGAAATACAACACTATAGCTTATTTTTGGGGGATGTCTTATTCTTCATATATCGAAAAACGATATTACTAAATAGAAAATTATGAAATTCCTAAATAAACAGAAATTACAAAAAACGATCTACATTTATTTACCATTAACATGTTCTTTTATTCAAGAACTCATTAATGACAATTCATTAAAAAATAATCATATCATCATCTTTTACTCTCAACTAGGGCTTATTTTAACTCTTAACATCCTGTTGAGAATTTTGAGAAGCCCAGAGCCCCATTCCTATCAGGATTTATCAATAAATGGCTAAAAATGGCCTTTTCATTTAAAGTTACCTGTTATTTCCCTTAAATCAAAAACTTCTAAATATGTTTAATATCACATTTAAACCAAGGCTACCATTTGGGGTAGATTAGGAAAATGAATGTGACTTCCGGCCGGGTGTAATGAGGTGGTATAGGATGTTAAGAGTTAAGGGGAGGGCATTAAAAAATCATCCGGAAAAATCATGCTAGGTCTTATTTTACAAGTAGGTCTTATTGTTTTATTATTAACTCTCTAAACCTTTAGAAAACATTTTGGGACCTTTTTAATACCGTAATAAAAAAAAAGAAAGAAAGAAAAGAACTAAAATGTAAAAGATATACAAACCTCTTCAACAAGACCTGCAGCAATTGTGTGCCCACTGCAACGCACCATGAAACGTCCAAGTTCTTTGTAGTCTTTATATTGTTCAATGCAAACAGGTCTTTCAAATTCCAATTCAACAACTGCACTGGTGTTTTTACCCAAACATCTGGAAAAAAAAAGAAGAGAATATTAAAAAATTTAGGAGGAAAATACGGGGACCATAAAATTTAAAGCCTTTTAACTCTTAACATCCTGTTGAGAATTTTCCATAGTCCAGAGCCCCATTCCTATAAGGATTTATCAAAAAATGGCTAAAAATGACATTTGCATCTAAAAAGTCGTCGTCGTCGGGGCGGCCTAATATTGGTATCAGTCAGACAGCGAGGGAGTCTATCCCCTTTTCACTAGTGCTAGACCAAGGAGATTATTTTAGCGTTTGAGGTGGAGTGCCACACCTACCATCAGCTCCTTACTTTTCCCGCACAGATCCCTGTGATACTCATACGCTGAGTTGGCGAGGGCCGGTATCGAACCAGGAACCTTGTGATTCCTAGCCGAACGCTCTACCGACTGAGCTAAGCCGGCCCTTTGCATCTAAAGTTACCTGTTATTTCCCTTAAATTAAAGACTTCTAAATATGTTTAATATTACATTTAAACAAAGGCTATCGTTTGGGGTGGATTAGAAAAATGAATGTGACTTCTGGTCGGGTGGAATGAGGTGGTATAGGATGTTAAGAGTTTATAGGCTGATAAAGGCAAGTGTTTTTTAACAAACTATATAAATGTGTGTGGTACAACAGACACTTGAAGAAAAATACAAAGATCTGTGCATAGCAGAGCCACGGTCCTTGCCAATCTCCTTTATGGCTCAGAATTGTGGGTCATTTATCGAGTGTTTCCAAATATAAAGCAGATCATTTGGATTATTCGGACTATTGTCCTCATCTTTATTGTTATATACACAATGTGTATATAACAAGGAAGCGCGTGGTGTAATGGTTAAAGTCATGGGAAATGGACTCGTCACCCCCGAGTTCAAATCCTGGACGTGGTAATTGCATTTCACTTAGCGCTAATACCCTTGGGAAATGTATGAATCCTACTCTCCCTCCAGTTATGGGTAAATATCAGGGCAGACTGGACTCTTTAACCTTGGCTAGGTAACCAGTCTAGGAGAAGGAAAACTCTGAATTCAAACCTGTTCAACTCCACTTAAGAAATTGACCGTGTGTCGTATCCTGCTCGTGCGGAGGAGTTGGTGTGTGTGTGTGTGTGTGTGTATATATACATATATACATATATATACACAATGTTTTAGGTATTTCTTACTTGTTTAGTCCAAACTTTAGCTTGTTGGAATTTCGAGGGCGGGTCGACACACTTTTATTTTACTTTTTAACCAACGTCACATTTTTGCATTCAAAATCAGATGTATGTACAGGTGTGTTTTACACCTGAATTCTATATGACAAAGGCAAAAATATGCTTCACACTTACTGAGGAATTGGATTCATTCTGAATAATCTTAAAATGTTTACAAAATGTTCTAAGGGAGGGAAGATATTTTCCCTTACAAGAAAGTTGAACATATCCAACAAAACACACAAATAATACGGGTTAAATGAGGGTGTGGTCTAATAATAGCTTATTTTGCTACAGAGATTTAATTACTGTTGTTAAAGAGCTGCATGTTGGACTATCTGATTCATATCTTTTGTACCAAAGGGTAATAAACTTATGTTAACCTTTCTTCCGGAAAACATTTTCGATCTTGTCCTCATCGCCAAAATGTTCTGTCTGAATTATCAAATAACAACATTGAAATCCAGAAGAAAGGTTAATACAGGTTTATTACCCTTTTGGTACAAAAGATATAAAATAGAGTCCAAAGTACAGCTCTTTAACAACAGTAATTAAATCTCTGTAGCAAGACAAGCTATTACTCGATCACACCCTTGTTTAGTCCGTATTATTTATGTGTTTCATTGGACAAGTCCAACTTCCTTGTAGGGGAAAATATCTTCCCTTACAACACAAATCCTTTGATATGTTTATTTCTTCCACATTTCTATTTGAAAATAAACAGATCAGATTTAACTTGAAAATTAACAACCTTTTCCAATTTTGCAGAATTCTGTAGATTGAAAATTTTGCATATAATTCTTTAGATTGAAAATTTTGCATAATTCTGTAGATTGAAAAATTTTGCATAATTCTTTTAGATTTTTGCATAATTCTTTAGATTGAAAAATTTTGCATAATTCTGCATAATTCTGTAGATTGAAAAAATTTTGCATAATTCTGTAGATTGAAAAATTTTGCATAATTCTTAGATTGAAATTTTGCATAAAAAATTTCATAATTCTTAGATTGAAAAATTTTGCATAATTCTTTAGATTGAAAAATTTTGCATAATTCTTTAGATTGAAAAATTTTGCATAATTCTTTAGATTGAAAAATTTTGCATAATTCTTTAGATTGAAAATTTTGCATAATTCTTTAGATTGAAAAATTTGCATAATTCTTTAGATTGAAAAATTTTGCATAATTCTTTAGATTGAAAAATTTTGCATAATTCTTAGATTGAAAAGTATAAAAAAAGAAAAAATTACTAACTTGGGTCGACTCTTGACAACTTCTCCAGTGCTTTTATGTACCTGTGCAATAAGTCTTTTCCAAAGGACAGGTTCAGTAACAGCTTGATAGTGGAATACACTCTGAAAAAAAAAAAAAAAAAAAAAAAAAGATTTTCAATTATTATAACAATTACAATTAATAAACATAGATATTAGTTGTTTTTTAAAATTTTGAATTAAATTGACAAATTGATTTGATAGTAATTAAACACAAGGGAAATTATATCTGTAAATAATTTTCTGCTTTGTTATTGCACCAAGATTATTAAGAGCAATTTTTTTAATGTCATTTCCTTAAATAAATTATTGTTGGGTTAGTCATTGTTTTTTGTGGGTTTTTAAAAAAATCCTTACGAACCTTCACATTGATTAAAAAAAATAATTATTGCATAAAAAGAGGAATGGTCTAAAAAAATAACACACACACACACACATATATATATATGAGAGGTAAATAAACAACGATGTGTTTTGCTATGGCTTTCTTTTAGCCGACAATCCTTGGGAGAACACGTGCTCAATTGAAGTCGCACCTAATTTTGATAATTAATTAATTAATAATTAATTAATTAGGCGGGCATACCTATTTAAATGTAAGGCTAAACAAATCGAGAAAAATCAATCTCCGTATATGTATACAGTGATGCTGATAGGTTTTTGAATTAGTGCATCCTGGGACGCACATATTTGTTTTGAATGAGTCCCTGTGAAAATTTATTGGTTCCAACTAAAGCCGTCTAACTCTTACATTGTAACTTATCCTGTGTAATTTGTTTCTAAGAAAGTATTGAAATGTATTTACAGTTAGCTTGAAATGTTGAGAGAAGAAAAGAGAAAAACACTGCGATGCATGGATATGATTTTACTGCGTCCTTTTAGATTTTTGTGTGTCAGAGATGCAGGATGTATACCTATCAGCATCTCTCTCTCTCTCTCTCTATATATATATATATATATATATATGGAGAAAGGTAGACAAACACGGGATGTTATGGAAACTGGATGTTTATTGTCGACGATGCAACGTTTCGGTCTATTAGACCTTCTTCAGGACTTGAATATAGTTCTTGCTTCAATGGACATTCTCAAAATGGTGAAAACAGTAGGTTGTCAGTAGGGGCAGGGGTGGTTGGGGGTGAGTAGTGGATTTTCTTCTCTCAGGATGGGGAGTGTTAGAATGGTAATGCAGGTGTTAGTCCAGAATGTTGGATTGTAAGGATTTGTCAAGATAAATATGTATGTGTATGTTTTAATTGTTTTTTTATATATATGTGTGTTGGGGAACTGGATTTGTCATTAGTTGTATATGTGTGAGAATTTTTTTTTTGTAAAGGAGGGGGAGGGGTATGGTAGGATTTGTTAAAATTGTAAGTAAGTAAATTCAATTTTAGTCAGGAAAACTGAAATTCTCAACTTATATTCTTTAAAGTTTTAAATATTATCCTAAATAACAAAGTTGCAGGTCTATGATAAATAAAATAAAGTGTAGAATTATTTTGCGGCTTTATTTAGAATATAAAATCATTATCACCACAAGTTCAAATTTGTAGGTTCACAACAAATTTAGTATTATTTGGATTATTCGGACTATTGTCCTCATCTTTGTTATTTGTACAATGTTTTGGCTGATGTGCCCTCCAGCCTTCTTCAGGTATTTTCAGGCCCGAATAATCCAAATAATACTAATTATCAAGCCTCATCTCAAAAATTCAGAGAAACACAACAAATTTGTTTAATGACAATGGGAAAAAAAAAAAAAAAAAAAAGGTAAAAGGTAAAAAAGGAAAAAAAAAGGGTAAAAAAAAAGGTAAAGAAAAAAAAGGTAAAGAAAAAAAAAAGGTAAAAAAAAGGTAAAAAAAAAAGGTAAAAAAAAAAAAAGGTAAAAAAGGTAAAAAAAAAAGGTAAAAAAAAAGGTAAAGAAAAAAAAAAAAAAAAAAAGGTAAAGAAAAAAAAAAAAAAGGTAAAAAAAAAAAAAAAAAAAAAAAAAAAAAGGTAAAAAAAACTACTTACTGGATAACCCCTTGTAATTGGTACCTCTATATTAAAAACAACAACTTTGGCCCTGATTCGAGTTGTAGATTTGATGGGGTTGCTTATATCACAAAGGAAATTTCCTGCAATAAATTTATGAAAAGATAATCTTTATTATAAAAGTGACAACAAAAATCTATACATTTTGTGATATAAAGATAAAAAAAAATGAAACTCCTCTTACCTTGGGCTTGGAAGAAAATGGTGCCCGAAATTTAAATTTCTTTTATAAGATTACAGACTGGAAATGAGGGGGTTGGTGGGAGTGGAGTGGAGTCATAAATAAGCCAAATTTCTTGGCAGTAGGGTGAACGACGTTATTATGAGCAGACTGAATCTCCGAGTTCGGTTGATATTTCACACATTTTATATCCACTGAGATAAAATAGTGTCTATTCAACTAAATGTAGGTAGGAAAAAGTGCATTTGCTGGACATTGTTTAAATTTGATTTTGAAATTTCTTTATATAAGTTTCTGATAATTAATTTTAAAAACTAGTTATCTAATTTTAATTCCATATATTGCATAAATTATTTTCTTATTAGTCATGGTTAATTTACAACTTTTTTCATGGGTTTATGTAGCAAGAGAAATTACGTATGTGGTAGCTCAAAATGAGCAAGAACATGTCTGGCATGCAAAATGAGATCGGGGGGAATGTAGCAGATGATTACAGAGATTGAGCTTGATTGTGAGTCGTGGCTTAAAGTCAGACTACCTCGTTGGCACGTATGCAATTTTCTCTCCACTACGATGGCAGTGCTGGGCACGATTGGTCTGGGTGTGGCATCTTGGTCAGGGCAGTTAATCATTATTTAAGGCATGCCTTCCCACACCGAGAGAGTTGTGTTTTGATCTTGCTAACAAATACAAAAACAAAAACATGTGACGAAGAAGAGGCGAGTGAGCTTTGGTAGAAGATTGCTGGAAAAATTGTTGTAGGCAGAAGGACTTGGTCAGAGGACTTTTGGTAGTTGGGAGAACGTCTTTTTAAATGGAGAGATCCGGCTGTCCAACCCGACGAATTTCTGTTCACATTACAGTTTAACTTCCAAAGCAAAATTCACCCCGAGTCGGTTAAGTTGGCTCCATCAATAAAGTCAAAGATGGAGTATCATGGAAATAGGAAGTAAGCAAGCTATTCCCAAAACACTGCAAGCAGACACTAATGTTTGCAGCAGATTATCCAGAAGAAGCAGGTATGAGAGGTTGGTTGGGTTTTATGGCATGTCAACCCATTGGGTCATTTTATGCTGAAGATGTTTTTGTTTTGTTCATTCTTGATAGGTACTCAATTTATTTTAAACACATTTTTTCTATTTAACCCATAGATGGGACCCTAACAGGTACTACTACTCTGTGTCAGATTGGGACAATTATATAGGTGCTAGGGCTTGACGTGACCAGCTGATTGATTGGAGGAGGCCTCATGTCAAGACCTATCAATTCAGTGATTTTCCACTGTTTTACAGTCAATTTTAAACTACTCAACATACTAAAACAGTATGCTATCCCTATCCATTACATAGCACCTTGAAACATATAGAGGTATATATTTCTTTCTTTCTTTATTATCAATTGTTGCATGCTAACACAAATGTTCATATGGTTGACAAGTTGATAGACAAAAAACAACAACTAAAAAAGCCCCTCCCCCTCCAAAAAAAACAAAAAAAAACCAAAAAAAACACAAAAATCCAACATAAGAAAAAGTATTACAAATTTGATCAGGGGTCACCAAACTACAGCCCACAGGCCAGATCCAGCCCGCAAAGGCATTTTATTAGGCCCAACAACGGTACTTGAATGTTTGTTAAAATGTACGGAATGCAAGATGTTTTGATACCATTTAAATTTAAATATCATGTTAAGCTTACTAAATCTTTATTGAATTTACTTGTAATACTGTAGGTAGGTTACAAAATTTTGTGCGTGTGAGCATTTCACTTGTTACAGAGCTTTCATTATGGCTAGCAAATATTGAACACAATAATAATAATGTGCCCTGTGCTCATTATTTTTTTAATTATCCGGCCCACCTTGAAAAAAGTTTGGTGATCCCTGAGTTAGATGATAATGGAAAAGGTTTAGTGAACAATACCTAAAATAAAGAATTAATTACTTACCGACTGACACATTATTCATATCAATTCCAACAAGGGTTACATTAATATGGTCCCCAGCAAAGGCACAATTTGTTGGTTCATCACTGACAGTGATACCTAAGTTGAGTTGATATGAAAGGAAAAAAAAACAAAGAAATTGGAAATTATTTTGTGGATATAAAAATTGGGGTTTAAATACTACAAAATTGCCTTTTATTTATATTGCACCGAAAATGATTATGTTGGTGAAAAATTCTTTTTTCTTTTTTTTTTTTTAAATTTTTTTAGTCAAACTGAAAAATTTATTTTAGTATATTATTGTCCATATTAAATGCTATTTTATTAATGTTAGGTTTGTTGTTTTTTTTTATACAAATCACCTCAAGAATTTGTAGATGTTTTTTTTATTGCAAATTTTTATGAAGGATTTTGGTATTTTTGGTCAGAATTTTTATGTGGGAGAATATGAATTTGTATGCTTTGTATTTAGATGCTTTATGGTGCTAGTATCAGAGAGGTGGTATGTAAGATGACAGGAGAGTGTTGTAGTTGTGTGACCAATGTAAGTATTAATATCAATATATATATATATATATTTTTTCGGTCAGAATTTTTTTTATGTAGGAGGATGTGAATTTGTCTGAATGCTTTGTATTTAGATGTTGTTTTATGGTGCTAGTATCAGAGAGGTGGTATGTATGTAAGACGATGGGAGAGTGTTGTAGTAGTGTGACCAATATGGGTATTAATATGTAATTATTTACTGACCTTTAACCATTGCTCGTTCACCATTTGGCATGAGCATCACCGAGTCACCATTCTGCACTGCCCCAGCACAGATCTTGCCAGACACACAAAAACCACTACCCAACCCTTTGAAAATGTCGGAAACACACATTCGGAATGGGGAATCAATGGGACGGTCAAGACTACGGAATTTGTCTGAAATTAAACAAAGAAAAAATAAAAATTTATATAATCATTACTTTTCCTTTCTAGAAATGAAATAGTAAAAACATTCTGTCAACTCTATTAGAGCCGACATATACAATTACAAGTCAGAAAAAAAGAATGAAATATCAACTTTAAGACGATAGCAATTAGATCAGCTATCACATAATATATATCACATATGTTAAATTTCCTATTATCTTCCCCGATATCTTCATATATATTAATTTAATGCTTCAAAAGAGTCCAGTAAAAAATTTTTAAAAATTTTCCATTAAAGATTTCTCTTAAAAGTTTCTTTTTTTCACTTGAGAGAAATTTTTAGGAAAAGATTTTTTCATTTTTAAATTTAACTAGCAAATATATGCACCCTCCGGGTGCAAGTATTTTAGTTAAATTTTATAATAAAATATGATATTAAATTAGAAAGGCTAATGAAACTGAATAAGAATGTAGATAAAATGATTTTGAACAGAAGGGGTATGATTGAAAAATAGAACAACTTTGAAACTAACTCTTCCATCATTTTCTGTTACTCCCGTTTTTCATTGGTAAATTTTCCTAATTTAACTGTTTAGTTAAAATAGGAAGTAAAGAATAATATTACAGTTATTTCTTCTTGTTAAGGGATTTCTTGAAGAGATTTTTGCTCATATTCAATAAGATAAAACCAAACAATTAGAAATCAATAATACTAAGCATATATTTATTAAAATCAATTTTTTAAGATCAATATGCAAATTAGCCTTCCCATTCATACTGTAAACCTCTATTTTGTTGTATATATAAATACAATTGCATGTTATTAGTATGTAGATATGGTCAACAGTGTAAGTAATGTGAAACAATTTTATTAATAATTGAGGTTTAAATAAAAATAAAATCTTGGAGAAGGAATTGTGACTTGTATAGTAATATAGTTTCGGTTACAGACAGACAAACCCACAATCTCCATTATAATAAGATTTAGAAGCATACGTGAAGACTTATATTACATATGTTAACATATTATATATATATCATATGTTAACCTATAATTGTACCTAAAAACTTCCTAAAAAAAATCTTTCTTATATCTTAGAATAGGATTATCCCGGATTATTGTCATTAATACAAAATTCAAACACACTATTGTATAGAGATTAGAGTCATCTGCAATAGTTTGTCAAAAAAAAAAAAAAAATATATACCTACTCCTCCGCACAAGCAGGATGTGACACATGGTCAATTTTTTAAGCAGAGTTTAACTGGTTGGAATTCAGAGTTTTCCTTCTCCTAGACTGGTTGTTTAACCAAAGTTAAAGAGCCCAGTCCACTCTACTATTTACCCATAGTTAGAGGGAGAATAGTTGGATGCATACCTTTCCCAAGGGTATTAGTACTATGTGAAATGCAAACAGCCATGTCCTGGATTTGAACTTGGGTCGCTGAGTTCATTTCCTATGATGACAACGATTACACTGTTTGGCTCCAGCACCAAGTTAAAGAATTCTTTCTTTTTCTTTATTGGATGTCAACCCTTGTTGGGTTATTTTATGCCAGAGATATTTTTTTCTATTCATTCTTGATGAGTATTGAAAATTCTTTTTTTTAACTCAATTTTTTTAAAACAAATTTTTGTTAACTCATTTTCTTCTATTCAACCCATAGATGGGACCCTAACAGGTTTTGGTTTGGTTTGTTTTGTTTTACGGCATATCAACCTCAGTGGGTCATTTAATGCCAACAAAGTTTTGAAATAAATTCATTTTTAATGATACTCAATTTTTTTTATAAATACATTTTTTTATTTAACCCATACATAGGACCCTAACAGGTACTACCACTCTGGGTCAGAGTGAACCAGGAAGCAATGGTGATGAAGGGGTGCTCCACACTCCCCAGAGCTACAGAAATGGAACTTCACCATTAGATGCAATTAAATGTCATGCCCAGGACAAGTTAAACAATTGAAAATAAGTACAAGCTCAAAAATTAATTAATGACCTTTTTCCCTGAACGTCTTTTCTAGTAAATAAACTAGAAAAGAACTGTATACATTTTCCCAGGTTTAGCTCAGTCGGTAGAGCACTCGCTTTGGAATCGCAAGGTTCTGAGTTTGAGACCAGTCCCCGCCAACTCACCGTATGAGCACCACAGATTGGGTAATCGGATCTGTGCAGTAAAGTGGTGCTCCACCTAAGCAAAAACAATCTCCCTGGTCTAGCGCTAGTGAAAAGGAGATAGACTCCCTCGCAGTCTGGCTGATACCGAAAATAGGCTACTCTATCAACTTTACTTATATATATATATTAATAATATAGTTTGCTATATTTATAAAGAGCGCTCAATATCATTGATAAACCATGTATATCCAAGGGTAACAAAGACATAGTCGACAGCACTTAGTAACTTACTGTTTTTCACCTATGCAATTTTCAAACAAAGTTGGTTTGAAACTGTCATTTACCAAACGCCATTGACTTTTTTTTAATATTACATTTTCCCTCCCAGATCTTTATTCTTTTAAAATTAAAAACAAACAAATTTATCACAAAACCTTTTAGATTATAAAAATTGACTTTTTTTAAAATATTACATTTTCTCTCCCCAGATCTTTATTCTTTTAAAATTAAAAACAAACAAATTTATGACAAAACCTTTTAGATTATAAAAATTGACTTTTTTTTAATATTACATTCTCCCTCCCCAGATCTTTATTCTTTTAAAATTAAAAACAAACAAATTTATGACAAAACCTTTTAGATTATAAAAATTGACTTTTTTTTAATATTACATTTTCCCTCCCCAGATCTTTATTCTTTTAAAATTAAAAACAAACAAATTTATGACAAAACCTTTTAGATTATAGAAATGTTTCTCCACTCACCAATCTGTTCCATTAAACAATTGCCTCTATACCATTTTGCCAATTCTGGATGTGAAACGGATTTTGTCAAGTTTTCTCCATCAAGTCCACTGCATGGCACAAAATTCACATCACCTTCACGATAGCCAGCCTGTTTCAAAAATGTTCCTAGTTTTTTCACAATTTCATCATATCTATCCTGGCTCCAATCAACAGTGTCCATTTTATTCACAGCCACAATTAACTGGGACACACCTATAAGAAGGAGAAAAAACAAAAAACATTAAAAAAAAACCCAACAATGATGACATCATCTTTTTAAATAAAGAAAAGAGGTTATTTCCTAGTTGAGTAACATGATATTACAGGGTAACCCAGAAAAAACAGAACGAACAAATTTTGTAATAAAACTTAATTTTAACTAGGGAGGTTAGGGTTAGTTTAATGGGAAAATAAATAAATAATTTGGGTTCTGTTTTTTTCTGGGTCACTCATGTTACTCAACTAGGAAATAACCAGAAAAGAAAAAATAATACAAGTTTTTATTTAGTAAAATTTGTTGGATTTGATTTATAGTTGAGACAGAATTTTATGTTGCTGTTGTGACACAATGGTTAAGTTTGGTAGTATATTTTTACTAACAGATTATTTGCCAGTTTTTTTTTTCTTACTGCAAAGGTTTACTAATAGGATTAGTATATTATATATACTAGCAAATATATGCACCCTCCGGGTGCAAGTATTTAAGTTGTAATGAAATAAAATATCGTATTAAATTAGAAAGGCTAATGAAACTAAATAAGAATGCAGATAAAATGATTTGAAACAGAGGGAGTATAATCGAAAAAATAGAACAACTGAAACTTACTCTTCCATCACTCTCGTCTTTCATTGTTATTTTTTCTAATTTAAGTATTTAGTTAAAAGAGGAAGTAAAGAATAAAATGACAGTTATTTTTTCTTGTTAATGGATTTCATTTAAGATTCATTGAAGAGATTTTTGCTTATATTGATTAAAATAAAACCGAACAGTTAGAAATAAATAATACTAAGCACATATTTATTAAAATCACATTTTTAATATCAATATGCAAATTAGCCCTCCTGTTCACACTGTAAACCGCTATTTTGTTGTATATATAAATATAATTGCATGTTGTTAGTATGTAGATATGGTCAACAGTCATAATGAAGTAAAACAATTTTATTAATAATTGAGGTTTAAATAAAAAATAAAATCATTGAGAATGTGATGTCAATAACTAAAGGGAATTGTGACTGGAGTAGTGATATAGTTTCGGTTACAGACAGAAAAACACACAATCTCCATTATAATAAGATATATATATATATATATATATAAAGAAAGATTCAATATGTCCATATGTATAACGACATATCACACATCCTTTTGATAAAGGAAAATAGATGGAGACCAGCTAGGACCATAGTTCAATAAAATCCACACCCTATTTGTGTTCAAGAGGGGTTAAAAAGAATATATAAAGAATAAAAGATAAAAGCAAATTTATAGAATAATAATTTTTATTAACCTATATATAAAATATAGATAAGAGATTAATTTTTAACTTTAATCATAGGCAACACCAGGTAAGCCTGCTAGTTTATTATAAGCAAAATTATTTTATAGAAAAATAAAGAAATACCCAACTTTATATTTTTTCTAGTTCGAACATGACAATTGAGTTTAATTGGTTGGTTTGGTTTGTTTTACGGCATATCAACCTCAGTGGGTCATTTAATGCCGACAAAGTTTTGAAATAAATTCATTCTTAATGGATACTCAATTTTTTTTATAAATACATTTTACTATTTAACCCATAGATGGGACCGTAACAGGTAATACCACTCCGGGTCAGTGTGGACCAGGGAGCAATGGTGATGAAGGGGTGCTCCATATTCCCCAAACCTCCAGAACTGGAACCTCACTATCAGATAGAGTTTAACTTCATTCCCAAGACATGAAGACCCTCAGCCACCACCTTCTAGCACCCATATGATAAAAAAGGGTTGGAGGTTGCCATAGAGTTGGGACAATCATATAGGTGCTAGGGCTTGACATGACTAGCCGATTGATCAGAGGGTGCCTCTCCAACCACCCATTAACCTAAGTAAGGGCTAAAGTGGAGTGCTTCAACCACCAGGACCTCATCATCAGGCATCATGGGTTGCAATCCACATCGCAACAAGTGGCCCCATTGTGTGTGTGTGTGTGTGGGGGGGTCTTACCCCTCTACAGAGGAGCAGTCGGCATATTCTACAGCCCCACCGACAGGATGGTTGTTTAATTAATATATTTTATTTCAAAACATTTTAATACATTGTAAGTAAAGTAAAGTCAACGGGGCGGCCTAAAGTCGGTATCAGCCAATCAGCGAGGGAGTCTATCCCCTTTTCAATAGCGCCAGACCAAGGAGATTGTTTTAGCATCTGAGGTGGAGCGCCACATCTACCATCAACTCCTTTACTGCACAGATCCCTGTGCTACTCATACGCTGAGTTGGCGAGGACCGGTATCGAACTAAGAACCTTGTGGTTTCTAGCCGAGCGCTCTACCGACTGAGCTAACCCGGCCCATAATACATTGTAACAATCATCAAATCAAATTACTACACTGGAGACCTGGTGTTCAATCATGGTGTAATGGTTAGCAAGTTAGTCTCACAGATTTATTACTACTGAATAGCAAATACGATGCCCTATACTTGTGACCTAGTGTTGCATCCTACCTGTAGTGAACAGGTTGGGTAAAATACCTACTACACTGGAGACATTAGCTACATCATCATAAACAATACTAAAATACAAAATATTTTATACTTTACCTAAAGATCTGGCAAGGAGGGCATGTTCACGAGTTTGACCTCCTGATAAAAATCCAGTTTCAAATTCACCTCGGGTTCCATTGACAACCAATATAGCGACATCTGCTTGTGCTGTACCTACAAAGGGGAATAATCAAGTAGAAAACAAAAATTACAAGAAAGAAAAGAAAAAACAACCTTAAAATCAACTAATTCATATATATTTTAAACATTATATCTTAAACTGTATGAATAAAATTTTTACTAAAAATAAGTTTTAGTTTTAACAAATTGATCAGGGTTGATCATGAATTCTTATGAAATCTTACCTCATTTTTCTATGAATAGACTCACCCAAGATTATAAATAACTGAATTTTTTGTTTCAGTGACTGTTGTTTTTTTTAACAATAATCTTATTATAATGGAGATTGTGTGTTTTTCTGTCTGTAACCGAAACTATATTACTATTCAAGTCACAATTCCCTTTGTTATTTACATCACATTCTCCATGATTTTATTTTTTATTTAAACCTCAATTATTAGTAAAATTGTTTTACATCATTAAGACTGTTAACAATATCTACATACTAATAACATGCAATTATATTTATATATTCAACGAAATAGCGGTTTACAGTGTTAATGGGAAGGCTAATTTGCATATTGATCTTAAAAAATTTGATTTTAATAAATATATGCTTAGTATTATTGATTTCTAATTGTTTGGTTTTATCTTAATAAATATGAGCAAAAATCTCGGGGATAAATCTTAACAGAAATCTATTAACATAAAGAAATAACTGTAATTTTATTCTTTTCTTCCTATTTTAACTAAATAGTTAAATTAGGGAAATTTACCACTGAAAGACGGGAGTAAGGGAAAATGGTGGAACAGTTAGTTTCAAAGCTGTTCTATTTTCCGATTATACCCCCTCTGTTCCAAATATTTTTATCTGAATTCTTATTCAGTTTCATTAGCCTTTCTAATTTAACATGATATTTTATTATATTAAAACTTAAATACTTGCACCCGGAGGGTGCATATATTTGCTAGTAATAATAATAATAATAACTAGCTCAATATCAATTTTGGCTTGAAATTAATTCCCTGGCTCTCTTTACCAACATTTTATACAAGCTATATACTCAGTGAGGGCTGGTTTAGCTTAGTTGGTAGAATGTTCACCAAAGAACCCAAAGGTTCCAGGCTCGATACTGGTCCTCGCCAAGAAAATGATGGACTCTTGTTGATTTCGACGCATGAAGGTTCATCCAATGAACAACCTACAGTGATTTGTTTGTAGTGGTGAGGGCTTGTGTTGGACCATCTGCACTTTTTAGCACAGTCGATAAGAACCAATTGGTGCACAAGGAATATCACAAACCCAATCAACGACTGACATACTATATGTCTACTACATGCGTCACTTGCGCAGTATATTAAATGTCAAGTGGTGGCAGCATGTTTCAAACAGGACTATATCCTGAAGAGAATTGGACTCCCTGGCATGCACAACATATTTGTCCAGCGCAACCAGAGATGGGCTGGTCACTTAAACAGACTTAGGGATGACAGACTGCCAAAGCAGATTCTGTACTCTCAACTGAGAGAGGGATCACGTGGAATCGGTAGACCAAAGTTCAGGTACAAAGATAACATCAAGAGAAACCTAGTGGACTTTAACATCCCCCCATAGGCAGTTGGCAAGACGCAACCAGAGACTGAACATATTAGAGGAAACGGAATCATGTGGGGGTCATCATCGGATATGATGAGAGGTAAGTCATATTTCAATACAATGGTATAACAATGACCTTAAATATTTATTCACTCAAATGAGTGAGAAATAATTGAAGAATGAATCATGAAGAAAATTGTTTTAAAAAAAAAAAAAAAAATCTAATTTCATTTCACTTGAAATATTTCTGAAAATTCACCTGTAATCATATTTGGTATAAAATCTTTATGGCCAGGGGCATCAAGGAGGGTCACAAATTTGTGAGTTGTTTCAAACTTGGTTTGGGCAACATCCATTGTAACTCCTCGGCTCCTAAAAAGAAAACAGATATAAGCATTTAATATTATACTTCAAAATTTTGTTGTTGCTTTCTTTAATTATATAATATCATGTTAAGTTGATAAAAAAAAAAAGTTCATACATAAGTCATTTAACATTTATATTTCAAAATTTATTCTAAAATGTTCCCACATTACTCATCTTTTACTAGAGGGCACAGAATACCCAATATACACTACATGACAAGAGATTTCCAGTGAAAAATATACTGCTAGAGTATGTAGACTTTGATCTAGTGTGAACAAAATACTACTGAGCAAGTAATTTGAAAATTACTTTTCACATAAATAAGACCATCCAGGATTTTACATTTCCTAAAAGAAGTGGGATTCTACTCAAAAATATGAGTAATTGAACAATAGTTAAAATCTATATATATATATATATCTTTTTTTTCTCTACCAAACTACCGCTATGAATCCAAAACTTAGTTAGCATTAAATGATCCACTGAGGTTGATACGCCGTAAATCAAGGCAAACAAAAAATCCCACATAATAACTATCAATTCAAATAATGCAGTATTTTTTGTTGCTGCTTTCTTTAATCATATTAAGTGTTAATTTGATTTTTTTAAATAAGAAAAGAAAAAAAGTTAATTAGTTTAGCTAATAGGAGCTAGTTTAGCATTCACTTAAGTTTTGGGTTCAATACCAGTTCTTGCCAACTCAGCACATGAGTAGCACAGCTTGGGTAATCTGATCTGTGCAGTAAAGCATCTGGGAGCTGATGGTAAGTGTTGTGCTCCACCACAGCAAAACTCTCTCCCTAGTCTAGAGCGAGAAAAAAACCCAACCCAGATAGACTTCCTTGCTGTTTGGCTGATATTGACAATAGGTTACTCTGCTGACTTTACTTTTTACTTTACATGAGTCATGGTGATCACATTTAAATCTACCAATCTGAAATTATAATTTGATAATGTTCTACTTCAAAACAAAAGATACAAAGATAGAAAAATTAATTTAAAAAATACATTTATGAAAGAGAAAGATAATTTTTTTTTTTTTTAACAATTTTAATGTTTTTAGTATTCAGAATTTGTACTTGCATAAAATTTTATTGTATACTAGCAGAGCTACTTGGCATAACCTGGGACTAAAAATGTTTAAAAAAATAAATCTCTTATCTATGTTCATATTACAGATTAATAAAAATTATTTTCTATATATTTAAAAAAAATTTTTTTAATCTTATTTTCATTTTATTACGTTTTATCATTCATTAAGGATATGAAAATAACTAGCAAAAACAAAGTTACATTCTGTTGAATTAGTTTTATCATTGAAAAGATTGCTTTTTGAAATAATAAAAGTTTGATATTTTTAATGTAGAGTGGGTATTGTTGATCAATTTAGATAATTACACGTGTATGTAGGGGGCCGGGTTAGCTCAGTCGGTAGAGCGTTCGGCTAGAAACCACAAGGTTCCTAGTTCGATATCGGTCCTCGCCAAGTCAGCGTATGAGCAGCACAGGGATCTGTGCGGTAAAGTAAGGATCTGATGGTAGGTGTGGCGCTCCACCTCAGATGCTAAAAAACAATCTTCCTGGTCTAGCGCTATTGAAAAGGGGATAGACTCCCTCGCTGTCTGGCTGATACCGACTTTAGTCCGCCCTGTCGACTTTACTTTACTTACACGTGTATGTAAATAAATTAAAAGTTTGATATTTTGTTGGCATCCTTCCGTCTGCTAGAGATGATGGCATAGTATCCATTTTTTAAATATTTTTGTTCTAACTGCATCTGCGCGAGTGGCTGAACAGGCCAATTTTTGAATGGCAATCTCTGGTGCAGTGACTGCAAACAAACAGTGATGCTTGCTGGAGTTGATGTTGTCTCTTCCTTATGACACTCTTTTCTGTGGCTGCTTCTTTCCTCTCTTTTTCACTCATTTTCATGCCTTGTTTGACAAGGCCGCTCAGTTTTCTACACCAACCCCCCACATGATAATGTTGATGTGGCATGTGTTCATGTTCAGTCGGGAGCCTACTACTAATTCGCCATACAGTAGGTCTTTGAAGATGCAGTCTTTGTCCATCCTCCTGACATGGCCAAGACAGCACAGGTGCCTCTCGCAGATGATACCGAACATGCTGTTCATATTTGCTCGGTCCAGCACATCTGTGTTGGGCACTTTGTCTTGACAAACTGGCAAGACAAGACAAGGCATATGTATGTAAATAAAGATGAATTATATAAAAAAAAAAAAAAATTCCTCACCTTTCTTCTTCGGTTTCATCAAGCACCCAAGCGTAAGCAAAAGATCCTTTTCCAACTTTC
Organism: Doryteuthis pealeii; assembly: GCA_023376005.1. NCBI lineage: Eukaryota > Metazoa > Mollusca > Cephalopoda > Myopsida > Loliginidae > Doryteuthis > Doryteuthis pealeii. The sequence continues at coordinate 67,065,182 of CM042157.1, forward strand.
TTAGATTCCTGTTCATATTTATGCATCGCTCGCTTATTTACACTACCCAATTGGTAGAGAAGATGACCCATTAAAGTACTTTTACCAGCATCTACATGACCTACAAGACAAAAAACAAAACATTAAAACATATACAAGAGCCAAATATTAAAACAATAATAAACTGAATGCCTTAAATAAGAGTTATTTCCTATAACTCAAACCTAAAAATGGGGAACCACTCTGATAAATTATTTATTTATTTATTTATTGATCTACTAGGAAAAAAGAAGATGAGGTTAAGGTTAGGGTTTAGGGTTAGTTTAATGGCAAAATAATGGGTAGATTAATTAACAGATAAAATTAATTCAGAGCGGTTCCCCTTTTTTTTAGGTTGGAGTTATAGAAAATAACTAAGTAAAGATTTTGTAAAATGTTAACTACTTACCAATCACAACTAAATTAATCAACTCTTTACACCCTTCTTGTCTCTTCTCGTATTCTTTTTTCAAATCAAGTTTTTCATATTTGGATCTGGATTAAACAATTAAAATATCAGAATATTAATAAGAACTAAATACAACAAGGGATTTGCATTTCCCCCACAAATTATCAGACTTTATCAAAATCAAAAGGAAATAGGCGAAATTAATGATAAAAAAGATTTGTTGAAATTGAAACATAGATAATATAATCAAGTCTCATTTTGATTAGTAGTTCATTTAGCCATTAGTTCAAATACTGCTATACAAATTTAAGAGTTACCTCCCTTCAAACAAAGTAGCTAAAATACTGAAATAATAAGAGTCCATTTTAAATAATCATAAACAAAATTTGAAAAATATTAAAACAAAATAATTATTTTATATTTCTGGATATTTAATTTTTATGGGGGGGGGGGGTCTAAAAGTCTTGTCAACCCAACATATCTTCTTAATAAAGGTAAATTAATTACATAAGCTCAAATTCTAGATAATAATTTAATTTTTAAAGATTTTTTGTTTTTGAGGTAATAATTGCATGAATTATATTAAATTATATTATTAAAACAAAAAATAATGAAAGTTAAAACAATATGTAGGTGAATCAAGACTTTAAGACCACCCTGTATATTTAAAAAAAAATACAAAAAAAAACAAACAAAAACACAAAACCAATTAAGAGTAGACTTTGTTAAAATGAAGATTTTCACAAAAACAAATGTTGAGAAATGAGTGAGAATGAAAAAATATGTCGATTTCATATTTTTTCAATACAGGAAGAAATATGAGGGCAATTGGTATATATGCATGTATGTTTGGATGAAACTATGAAAATAAAACAATTAACGACAAAGTAAATATATAAGACATTAAATGTCTGATTTGTTTAGTTTTGAGATTTAGTAATGCTGGACATTTTTTAAGTAGAATTTCAATATTTCAATGTATGTTTTAATTCTCAAATATTTTCGAATATAAATTAGATCTTCATAATTTTTGCACAAAAAGCAAGAACCGGAGATATTTAATGTCTATATATATATATATATATATATATTTTACTTTGTCGTTTTATTTTCATAGTTTCATCTATGCATACATACCAACTGCTCTTTATATATATATAGATTATTCAGAAAGACTGTCACTAAAATTTTCCATTAATGATAAAATTGAGAAAAAAAAAAAAAAAAAAAAAAAAAAAAAAAAAAAAAAAAAGCAATAGTCTTACCGGGAAGAACTTTTTGGCAAGCCCATAGGACGTTCTCCTACATCTCTCCGTGGAGTGCGTGGAGTCAATGACCCTTCTTTATTGGGTGTAACAGAGCCTTCTTTGTTAGGAGTTGAAGAACCATCTTTTTTAGAGACACCATTTAATTGGGGTATACTCCCACCAACAAGATCAGCTGCTAATATCGCATCTGTGATGTTGGGATTTAAAGAAGCCTTTCTAGGAAAGTTTTTTTTCTCATTAGAAGGTGAAATAGATTTAAAGTCAGTAGGCTTGGTTTTATTGCCTTGAGGCTTAGTTTCAAGGCTTACCACAACAGCAGGTTTTGTTCCAGTAGGTGAGATATCTTTACTGGCAGGTATTACTTCTGGGGTTGTAGTATCCTTTTTGGCAGCTGAAATTGAAAAAAAGAAATTAAATGGAAAAGTTGATTTATAAGGAGAAAAAAAAATCAGTGAAAATAGATCACTAATTAGGACTGAGCCTATTCTATTAGTGACCACCAAGAGGATTTAACAGGTTTGAATTCAGAGTTTTCCATCTCCTAGACTGGTTGCCTAACCAAGGTTAAAGAGCCCAGTCTGCCCTACTATTTTACCCATAGCTGGAGGGAGAGTAGTTGGATTCATATCTTTCCCAAAGGTATTAGTGCTATGTGAACTGTAGCTTCATCCAGGATTTGAACTTGGGTCGACGAGTCCATTTCCTATGATTAACCATTACACCATGCACCTCCAAACTTATATACAAACTTCCCTTTTTTTTACTTTAAAATGAAAATCTGAAATTATTTTAAAACTGAACGTCTTGCTGCTCTGTGAATGGATTTGTTGAAACTCTAGCAACTGACTTGGTAAACACTCCTAAGGTCATTAACCATCTTACCTCAGCAACCTTGAGCACCTTTTTGATATAGCATAACTCACATGACTTTCGGAAACATTTTTTCACGCTCAGAGTATGGAATAACACAAAAAGCATGGAATAAACTGCCTGCATCCGTTGTAGGCTGCTGAAACACTGCATCTTTCAAAACATCCATGCTTCCTGTAATTCGACAAAACTATACCCCCCCCATCAACACATATATGCACAGACACGTACATGTATATTATTACTGTATGTTATTCATGTTCTGGACATTAGTACATTATTCTATGTACTATACATGAGCCTTTGATGAGTTGTGTTGCACCTGAGCACTGTACACAATAATTTCATCATTATTATATAAATACCTGTAAGTGTATATCTGTATACATAAATACATACATGTAAGTATGTGTGTATTATAAGAATATAACTAAGGTAGGTAGGTTGTCTCCCTTGGTTGACATACCCCCCCCCCATTAAAAACCAAACAATCACAGGTTGTATACATGAGCCTTTGATGAGTTGTGGTGCACCTGAGCACTGTACCCAATCAATTTCATTATATATATTTTTTATTTAACTTGCTTTTGGGCTCAATAGAACAACATTTCATTAAACAGGTGAAATTGTAATAAACTGAAAAGTTGTAAACAGTAACAAAACCGAGATATTAGTCCAGGCGGCCATTAACTAATAAACACCAGAACATAATAAGGACACGAATAAAGGCAATGTGAATGAGTGCTTATTTGCTTGCTTATGGGCTTCACCCTGGGTTGGTTGAGCCAGCTCCAACCAATGAAGTCATCTGTGAATTTATAGGAGTAACAAGGGAATACAAAATTCACAAGTGGTCCCCAAACCCTGCATACATATCCCAGTAAGGGGAAGGAGATGGCCTTGTTTGCCGCAGATTTCCAAAGATGTTGTGACAAATACACCAAAAGACGTTGATTCTTGATGATGATGATGAAGACACCCTTTGGGTTTTCACTAGAGACCCGTGGCTAGCTTATGGTCCTAATACAACTGGGTACCAGACGTGTCCGCAATATGCCACTGGTAATATGTAACCCAGTACTACTGGTTTCATAGTCAGATCATCAGTGACTAAACGGGTATCTCAAAAGATCTTGTCTGGTGAAGAGAGTGGCTAGACACCCTGCAGAATGAAGGAAAAAAAAAAAAAAAAAAAAAAAGGGTGGAGGAAGCTCTTTGCTCAACGCCCATCTAGTACATTAATTCTAAAGTTCAACCACTCCTCACCGTGGCAGAGCTGTGTAAACTTAGCAGTGTCAGAGCCATTCCGTCAAGAACTAAAGTTCCTGGTAGGGAATGAGTACCCGTAAATATAAAAATGTGGGCCTACTTTGTGAATAAGATAGTTGCATATTTCTTACCAGTGTCAATGATCAGTGTTCAAGTCCAGGTAAAAAAAAAAAAAAGACAAGATTTTGAATGCTGATTTTCAGGGCAAACAGAATGCTCCCGATCAGAAGATTGGCACACCACAATCTCCTTATCCTCTATTTCGTGTTGTTTCTATACTAAACTTACACTGAAGATGCTCATTTGGTTACACTTCCTTTGATAGTTTGATTTGTTTAATGGCATATCAATCTTTGTTGGTTATTTAATGCCAAAGCCATCTTTGTAGGAGAACAGAAGTGGTACTATTTAGCTGGAAGGGATGAGGGAGTTCATACACATTCTTTGAAATATACTAAGTTTAAAATAGAAGTTAACATTATCATTCTTTAATGACAATGCATTGTTTAACTAGCCATTTCTGATTCTTTTAGCTATGTTAAATCATTCATACATGGATAATTTTTTTTTATTCAATAATAATAATAATAATACATATACACACACACACACACACACACTGTAGTAATGATTAAATTTCAGAAAGAATAAATAAATATAAAAATTTAAATACTTTGGGATTCACAGAAAAAAAAAGTAAAAGTGCACAAGAGCTAAAATATGATTAAAAACTGAGTGTTTGAAAACTAGACCGACTCAAGTTTCACAGAAATTATGAATCCTCAGGACCTGAAGATGCGTAATATGCATAAAACTCAAATTGGCCTGGTTTTAAACCATTCATTTTTTAATTGTATAAACTTTCACTTCAGTCAGAGTGAACAAAAAAAAAAAAAAAAAAAAAAAAAATGAAAAAGAATTTTATAACATGTAAATATTTCTAAAACAAAACGGGCAAAGAAACTAAAGGAAATTAGTATTGAAATAGTCACATATTCTCTTTTTGTTCGATAAAGAGTGGAAAAAAAAACATATTTTAACAGTTGATACATAAGAGATTTATTGGCACCTTTCCATCCACTAAGGATGATGGCATAGTGCCCCCCCCCCCATAAAATAAATAAATAAATAAAATTATCAGCATCAATACATAAGAGATACTGAAACAATATAGTTGCTGGTAGGTTTTGTATTGATTATTTTGATTATTTTTTAAATTATTTTGCTGGTAGGTTTTGTATTGATAATTTTCATTGATTAAAAAATTATTTCAATATATTCTTACAAAAAGATTTTGGAAGAAAGAAAAAGACAATTTTGAGACTGCCGGATTGGAAACTGCTTTTTGCTGCCTTTTATTTACCACTTGCTGATACGACAACTGCATGAGGAAAAGTTTGATTGAAAAAAAAAAAAAAAAAAAAAAAAAAAAATTGAAATTCAATCTGAAAATATTTTGAGACAGAATGTATTTACAACTTTTAAACTATGCTCATTTTTGTTGTTTTTGCTTTTAAAACATTTTGGTCATATATTAGAGAAAAAAAATTTTTTTTTAAAAATTGACAGCACATTCCAAAATTTCATACAAGCAAGATTGTAACCAATTTGTTGATACTTTGCAATCCAACTTAATTACAAAGGATGAGTGATAAATGTATTATTATTGGTATGGATCAGTCAGGGAATGGAAACTAGCTAGGGAAGACAGACACCAAGAAGACCAGTTTTGTACCCTGTACCCCCCCCATAACCCAATAAAATTTTGAGCCTTGTGCACAGGTTGTGTTCTGTATTATCTAAGAACATCATACAGTTTATTTGCTGCTAAGATCTCGTTACCTGACCACAAGCTGGCGGCTGATCAACACTAGCTGGGTCACCCAGGTGAAGGTGTATGATGTTGCAAGACCCGAAACGCCTAATGATTTTGGATTACATCACTGATGATATGATCAGGTGCACCTTTAGGGTGTATTCCTTGATATATGATTACTTTATGCGAATAAATGCCAGTTCATATTTACGATTATGGAGCAGATGCGGAGAGGTAGATGCAATCAAATCCACAATTTAATTACAAATCCCAAATCCTTATCAATGGATTTATTTGATAGTCAAACTGAATAAACTAAAATTGGAGAAATTATTTTCAAATATTGAACGAGAAAGGAATCTAAAGATCAGAATTCCCTCACTCCTTTTTTTTTATTTAAATGAATACAATTATAATGAAGAGAATTATTTGAATTATTCGGACTATTGTCCTCATCTTTATTGTTATCAATGTTTGGCCAATGTGCCCTCCGGCCTTCAGGTATTTCTTGTCAGACTTGGGAACCTTCTTGTCATAATCGAGAGCCATCACCAAACTTTGAACCCAACCCTTTATTCAATCCATGGGTGTATCCTGTTCTCATTCTGCTAACCATAGCTGGGGTACAGGTGTTAAGCTGTGTTAATTATTATTCTATGTTACTGTCGGCCTTGACCCGGATTGAACCTGCAGAAGAAGGCCAGAGGGCACATCGGCTAAAACATTGTACAACTAACAATACAGATGAGGACCATAGTACAAATAATCCAAATAATACTAATTATCAAGCCTCGTCTAAAAAAATTCAATGAAATAGAATGAAGAGTTTAAAATAGAAAATTTCTTTGTCAGATTAAGTAAAATTCTAAGTTATCCTATGTTTTTTTTGTGAACATTTTTAATACTCCATTAGTAATGGAACAAACTAGCTACATTCACTGCCAAGACACTGCATCCTTTAAAACATTTATGCTTCTTAAAATTCACCAATACTATACAGGATATCCTCCATTCATACACATGCACACATATATATTAAGACTCATACACAGTTAATTTTCCAGACATTTGTACATTATTCTATGTAGAAAATAAAAAACAAAGAATTCCGAAAAGATAAATTCATTATAGATGGTGAAGTCGATGTTAAAATGTTTCAGTTTTTATTTAAACCTTCATCAGGACATTAGGATGAAAAAAAAAAAAAAAATTTTTTTAAGGAAAATACATTATATTTCAAACATTCAATTACTAATTAGTTCACCCTTTTTCAAAAAAGTGAACGCTGCTAACTGCCCCCCCCCCAAAAAAAAAAACAAAAAAAAAAACAAATTCTTTTTTTCTAATACTTTCTCATCTCTTGTTTCATTTTGAAAAGATTTCCATTATTGTTTAGACGATACTTTTTTCATCTTAATATCCTGATGAAAGTTGAAATAAAAGACCAAAACATTTTAACATCGACTTCACCATTTAAAATAAAACTTAGATTTTTCTATTTTCTACATACCGTTGGATTTATCCATATTTTTCCACACACTTTATTCTATATACTATACATGCACCTTTGATGAGTTGCATTGTACTTGAGCACTGTACACAAGAATTTAATAATTACACATACACACACACACACACACACACATTACGACTCATACACTGTTCATTTTCCTGATATTTATACATTATTCTATGTACTATACATGCACCTTTGATGAGTTGTAGTTCACTTGAGCACTGTACACAAGAATTTCATTATTATTATTATTATTAATATTATGACAGGTTGAGGTGGTTAGTGATAAAGCGAACCTGTTAGTAATTATCAACATAAGTAATTCAACTACAATATATCAATTGCAATTGATGTATACACTATTTCAAGCTGAAAGAAAAGTAGATTATGTACTCACAAACTTGGAAAGTAGAATAACTTCGATAGATGTATATATAATGTTATCTTAATACTGCGAGAAAGATGAAAATGCAATATGAATTCAGGTGGAAAAAAAAAAAAAAAAGTCTCATGTCATAAAGTTATAAATGATAGAGTAAATTAGCAATTGTTCATTTCTATAATTCAGTTATTTTAAAATTTAAAAAATTTTTTTTAAATTTAAAAAGATTTTAAAAAATTTAAAAATATTTAAAAATTTAAGATTTTTAAAAAAATTTTAAAAAATTTAAAAAATTTAAATTTTTTAAAAAAAAAATTTTTTTTAAAATTAAAATTTTTTTTTAAATTTAAAAATTTTTTTTTTAAATTAAAATTTTTTTAAAATTTAAAAAATTTTTTAAATTTAAAAATTTAAAATTTTTTTTAAAATTTAAAAAATTTTAATTTTAAAATTTTATAATTCAGTTATTATAAACGCATAGCTCATACACCTCCAACATTTTCTATTTATTATAACACATCAATATCAACCAGAAAGTTGTATTATTGCATACTCACACATTTTCGTATTGTTTAAAATTACAATAAAATAATCATCAAAACTTAGTTTGGTTTATGGCAAAAATTTTATTTCAAAAACTTTGTCAGCATTAAATTGCTGACAAAGTTTTTGAAATAAATTTATTCTTAATGGATACTCAATTTTTTTTATATACACATTTTTCTATTCAACCCATACATAGGACCCTAACAGGTACTACCACTCCAGGTCAGAGTGGACCTGAGAGCAATGGTGATGAAGGGGTGCTCCACATTCCTCAAACCTCCAGAACTGGTACCTCACCATCAAATAGAGTTTAACATCATTCCCAGAACATGAAGATCCTGAGCCATCGCCTTCTAGCACCCATATGAGAAAAAGGGTTGGGGCTTGCCATAAGGGCAATAGGGTTGGAGCAATCATATAGGTGCTAGGGCTTGACATGACCAGCTGATTGATCTAACAGGTACTACCACTGGTTAATAAAGGTCTTTATAGTATTATAAGAAGTAAATATCGTTGATATCTTTTTTCTTTTCTTTTCCCCACTATTTATAGACTTGTTAATTTTTTTTACTCCATTTTTTAACAAGTTATATTTCCATGTCAAATCATCCAGAAAAAATTAAAATTGTCACCCACCCCCTTCAATTTTTCTGAAAATTGTTCAGGTGTGGACCGTGTTAAAGTTAGACAATCCCCAAAATTTGAGCTTCCAATTCCAAAAATCGTCTGAGTTATGTCGATTTTTAGCTCTCCAAATTAGGGGAGGTCACAAAAAATGTGGAATCCAAAAATGCTATTGAAAAAGTCTGAAAGTCAACCAATTTTAAGTTATTGATGATTTTTTCATAGAAAGATCAATATCACGATGTGGCACTGCATCTATGACAAAGATTTTTTTCTATTATTATTTCATATCTATTGAACATTATTTGTACAAAAATGATAGTTTACTTTCTGCTCAGATCTGAAGCTACAACATTTTGCTAAAATTCCTCACTTCAATTTCATTATTATAATATCTTTCTACTTTTTTTTTATTTTCCCATGTGTTGTACTAAGCTTAGTAAATATTATAAAATCAATGAAAATAAACCTTTTTCTGTATATTTATGACATACCTTATTTTAATAAATTGTGTCAACAAAAAAGGTAATCATTTCTAATGGTTCATAAGTACCATCCCCAAAATACAAACAGACTTAAAAGAAAACTTTAAATAAATGAAAATACAAAAATTGAATATTAAAAATGACGTTTCAATTTATTTAAAAGCAAAATTATCCTTTCCTTTTAGAAGTCTGTCACAGACAACAATGATGTCACTCCACGTTTTCAACAGTTGTGGACCCTCTGGTGGCTAATTAGTCCAATTCTGGAGTTACAGATGTTTGTCACACACATTGCAAGGGAAATTCCCATCTGCATTTGGTGGTTCATGATGACGAAGATGTCACCGCTCAGCAGCCTTGTTAGTCTTGATATTGAGCCGCTTAGCTCCTGTGCGGCACGCGTCTCGCCAACCGTCTGTTGGGAACCAGATCTTCCAGCCTTGAAGGTGTGATGGCGCATTTCTTCAGCGTCGTCTTAATATGGTCTTTGAACCACTTTTGATTTGATTGTTAACACTATTCAGTGACAATACGAGCCTTGTAAAGAAGGCAAGTCTCAAAGGTTGGTTGGTTGGTTGTTTGGTTTTATGGCATGTCAACCCATTGGATCATTTTATGCTGAAGATGTTTTTGTTTTATTCATTCTTGATGAGTACGCCATTTTTTCAACATTTGTTTCAATTTAACCGATAGACAGGACCCTAACAGGTACTACCACTCCAGGTCAGAGTAGACCTGGGAGCAAATGGTGATGAAGGGGTGCTCCATATTCCCCAGACCAATAGGGTTGGGAAAATCATATAGGTGCTAGGGCTTGGCATGGCCAGCCAATTGATCGGAAGGCGTCTTTCCGACCGCCCTCCTAGCCTAAGTAAAGTGTCAAAGAGTAATAAAATGAAACAAATATTTTCATAAAATCTTTGAAAAATATTTGCACCGACCATTTAAATGTAACAAAAAACACAATGACCTAAATGAAACTGATTAGAAATAGTAAAGGATGAAACTACTTTCCAGCATTTTATTAGTTGAATGGAGACAGTAAACATTTATAAACATTGATTCATTACCATCATCATCATCATTTATATAAACCTGCAAGGTTTCCTTGCACATTTGTCCACACAAAACCTCTATTTCACCCTGCCTTTTGCCAGTCGTTCTACTATTAGCAAAGGTAGTTTTGTTCTTTTTTCAAAAATCTCTGAAATAAAACAACACACTTTCTTTCCCCATAGACTGATTTTTCAAAAAACAAAAAAATAAATAAAATAAAAAATGTCTCCACCACTCAGCCACACAATTCTATTCACTTACTGCCTCATTTATTCTACCTTCCTTACCAACACCAACACTGATGATCCCCCTTCTCTACACGCTTTGATCTTTCAATCCTTCCACCACTTGAACATGGGCTACCTACATCCGAGACAACCCTTACCTCCCCACCTTTTCCTCATCTATATATGTTAGGAACACCTAACAAAATAGACTTAAAACAAATATAGAGTTACTTCCCTTTGATCAATCAAAGCGTTTTGTTTACATTTGAATGTTTTTGAATGCCAAGCGTTCAGAGATCCTGATTAAGCTCACTTGAGAGTCAGAAGCATTTTCTACTCTGTGTTTTAATAAATCCTTTGTTAATTTTATAACAAACCTGGTTTTGCATTATCATTCCTATCCTCCATATAATTTATCTGTATATTAAAAACACAACAATATACCAATCTATATGAACTAATAAATTCATTCTGATGAAGTTTCTGAAATTAAGAGACCAAATATAAATTGAATAGAATTGTTTGTGCCAAATTTAAGTGGAGTTTAATAGGTTTGAATTCAGAGTTTTCCTTCTCCTAGACTGGTTGCCATATTATGGTTAGTCTGCCCTACTATTTACCCATAGCTGGAGAGAGAATAACTGGATTCATACCTTTTCCAATGGTGTTAGCACTGTGAAATGCAAACAGCCTCTTCTAGGATTTGAACTTGGGTCACCGTGTCCATTTTCTATGACGATAACCATTACACCACAAGATCATTTTATATATTAAAAGTTGTAAGCCACTCCAGAAATTGACCAGATTTGCATTAAGTTTTGATTTTGAAAACATTATAACCCTCCCACCTCCCAAAAATAATTATGCATAAATAATGATTATAAAGGACTCTCTTGTTGATTTCAACGCATGAGAGTTCATCCAGTGAACAACCTACAGTGTTTCGTTTATAGTGGTGAAGGTTTTTCAAATTCAGAGTTTTCCTTCTCCTAGACTGGTTACCTATCCAAAGTTAGAGCCCTGTCTGCCCTACTATCTATGGAGGGAGAGTAGATGGATTCATACCTTTCCCAAGAGTATTAACGCTATAGAGGTGCATGGCATAATGGTTAGAGTTGTGGGAAATGGACTTGTTGACCGGAGTTCAAATTCTAGACAAGGCTGTTTGCATTTCAATGATTATAATAAGAATTAGACTACAACCACATTTCAAGTTTCTCCTGCCGTACAATTTTCACAGGACCTTTTTTTTGGGGGGGGTTTAAAAAAAATATATATAGTTCTTGAAACTGCAAAGAAATAATAAGTTGTTAATTTTGCTTTGAACTAAGTCAAATTTGTGTCAAAAAAAAAAAAAAAAAAAAAAAAAGTTACTACAAAACAAGACTTTATAAACTTAAAGAAGCTAAGTTTAAGATATAATTTCTTGTATGTATGATTTTATATTGAAATCAATTAGAATAAAGTAAAAATAAGTGTAATTTTTTTTTGTGTTCTTATTTAATTTAATAAGTCTTTCTAATTCAATATTTAATTATATCAAAATTCAAATACTTATGCCCAGAGGGTGCATATTTTTGCGGCTAGTCCTTTTCATATTTGAATTGCATTTTTTACCTTTCTTAAAATAAAAATGTCTAATTGCTGAAAATGTTGTTTATTTTCTTCCATCTTAGAATCAATAAACAAAAATTAGTTATTTCCTATAACTCCAATATAAAAAAAGGGGAACCACTCTGATTGACTGTTAAATTATTTATTTATTGATCTACTAGGAAAAAAGAAGACAGTGTTAGGGTTAGTTTGATGGGAAAATAATGGGTAGATCAATTAACAGATAAAATTAATTAAGAGTGGTTCCCCTTTTATGTTGGAGTTATAGGAAATAACCCAAAAATTCATCAACAAGTTTGACATTTATAAAAAAAAAAAATATTCCTGCTAATATGACAGCTGTCATAATGTAAAGAAAAAAACAATCTTTTTGGATGAAGTTAATTAAAACTAAAAACACTCCTAAAGCAATCTAATAACAAAAAACGATTTATGATGGGTTGAGTAAGTAAAGTAAAGTTGTTGTGGTGGATGACAGCGAGGGAGTCTACTCCCTTTTCATAAGCACTAGACCAAGGAGACTGTTTTTGCGTCTGAGGTTGAGTGCCATACCTACCATCAGCATACCTTACTTTACCGCACAGATCCTTGTGCTACTCATATGCTGAGTTGGCAAGAGCTGGTAATATTAATATATTTCATATATACTTGTCTACTCTGTCAAAGGGTTATTTCAAAACAATAAAACTGTCTTAAATAGAATAAGCTTAATAGCCAGGATATGAATATGCTTAGACTTTTGGATACTTTTAGAATTTTCTTTTTCATGAAAATATTGTTGAAAATTATATCATAAAAAAAATTTAAAAAATAAATAAATAAAGAGCTATTAATATTTAGATGCAAAGTTTGTAGCTTTGAAATTAACTCAGGTAAAGCTGTAACAACATTAAGTAAAGATTGTGGAGCGACCTATTGTCATTTTCAGTGTCAGCTGAACAGTGAAAGATCAATTCTAATTAATGGTCATTCTTGACCAGCTGTTTTTGGAAATTCTCATATGAATAATTTTAATTATTCCAGAGTTTAGGGATTATTAGACGTTTTTTCCTCCCATATGTATATATATTCACCAACCTCTCCACACAAGTAGGATGTGACACATGGTCAATTTCTTAAGTAGAGTTTAACAAGTTTGAATTCAGAGTTTTCTTTTTTCTGGACTGGTTGCCTAACCAAGATTAAAGAGCTCAAGTCCACTCTATTTACCCATAGCTGGAGGGAGAACAGTTGGATGCATACCTTTCCCAAAGATATTAGCACTATGTGAAATGCAAACAGCTTTATCCTAGATTTGAACTTGGTTTGGTTTGGTTTGTTTTACGGCATATCAACTTCAGTGGGTCATTTAATGCCGATAAAGTTTTGAAACAAATCAATTCTTAATGGATAATACAATTTTTTTATAAATACATTTTTCTATTTAACCCATAGATGGGACCCTAACAAGTACTACCACTCCGGGTCAGAGTGGACCAGGGAGCAATGGTGATGAAGGGGTGCTCCACATTCTCCAAACCTCCAAAACTGGAACCTCACCATCAGATAGAGTTTAACGTCATTCCTAGGACATGTAGACCCGCAGCCACCGCCTTCTAGCACCCATATGATAAAAAGGGGTTGGGGAGATTTGAACTTGGGTCACAGAGTCCATTTCCTATGGTGATAACCATTATCCCTATAAATCACAATAAATGAATACAGTGATGCTGATAGCGTTTTGATTTAGTGCATCCTGGGATGAACAGATTTGATTTGAATGAGTCCCCAGGAAAATTGATGGGTCCCAACTAAAGTTTCTTAATAAATTGCAGAGTTTTTATCTATGAACAACTAAAGCCATCTAACACCTACTTTGTACCCCATACAGTATAATTCATTTCTAAGAAAATATTGAAATGTATTTACAGTTAGCTGGAAAGTAAAGAAAACACTGGGACGCATGAATGCAATTTTTCTGTAGCCTTGAAACAGGACGCGTACCTATCAGCATCTCTGTACGTGTATATATATATATCTCAACTGGCAAATGTCGTCAGTGCAAACCCAAAATGAGGTTTAAGGACTGCCTCAAGGACACTCTGAAGAACACTGCTATTGCTGTGGAGGACTGGGAGAAGCTAGCTTGTAATAGACCTGGCTGGAGAGCCACCATCTGTCTGTGGAAGAATTTGAGTCCAACCGAATTAAACACCAAAAATTGAAGCGGACTATTAGAAAGGGTAATTTTCAGCCCAACAACATTCAAAGTGAAGTTCCAACATGTAGTTTATGTGGAAGGGCTGGCCTGGTGAGTCATCTGAGAAAACACAAGAATAGAGTGTCAAATGCTACTGGCACTTAACTATGATGATAAAAAAAAAAAAAGAAGGAAATGGTCTTACTCGAACACAAGTTGACAGCCATTATTATATATATATATATATATATATATATATATATTTTATGATCTTAACAAAAAGACTACATTTTAACTAAATCAAGGTTTCATATTAACACAAATCAATGGCATTATTTAATAGGGACAAATTATGTTGGAACAATTATAACATTCAGTGGCATTGAGAAAAAAAAAAAAAAAAAAAATATATATATATATATATATATATATATATATATATATATATATAAATAAAATCTTCAATTTTAAACATTGTAAACTACATGCTATATCCCTAAGGCAATTACAGTAGCGTATAAAATTCTTTGGATATGTTAAACTTGTAAATTTCTATTAATTACCAGTTTATAGGTAGATGACTTCATACTCAAACAAGGAGAAAAAACCACAATGTGAAACATGTCAAAAAAACCTGCATTGGTAAACACATTTGCTCTCATCAGAAAATATTTTTTTTAAAGCAAATAATCCTTACTTTACTGCACAGATCCCCGTGCTACTTATACGCTGAGTTGGCGAGGGCCGGTATCGAACCAGGAACCTTGTAGTTCCTAGTCGGACACTCTACTGACTGGGCTAAACCTGCCCTATGATTTGTAAGTGAATATTTTGTTGGTAATATTAATTCAAACGAGTGTAACATCAACATATAAAAATCAGTAAAAGTTTAGAAAACAAATCATTTACAAAATCATATGAAGATAATTTTAAATATTTCAGGGTTTCCCTGAAAATAAGATCTACCTGCAAAATAAGACCTAACGTGATTTTTCAGGATGATTTTAATATAACCCCCCCACACACACACACACACACACACCTGAGTTGAGAGTAGCTGAATTTTGGAATCCAGTGACTTACAGAACAATAACATTCTAGAGGATGTTGATATGATAATTTTTGAATAAAAGAACATGATAATAAATGTAGGTCGTTTGTCATAATTTCTGTTTCGTAATTTTTTACTTTGTAATATTGTTTTTTGATATATGAAGAATAAGACATCCCCTGAAAATAAGCCCTAGTGAAAATTAATATAAGCCCTGCCTTATTTTCAGAAAACACAGTACAAGTCCATTGCCTTTAAGAAAGACACTATAATATCAAGCTTGATATCAAACAGTTCTTTCATAGTGTTTATGCTATAATATGTTTGTTGTATGGTAGTGAAATCAACAAATTCAATCATAAATGTATCACCGTGTATGGAGCCTGAACAGTGTGGAATCATGGTGCTGAAATCGTGTTCAAAAACAAAGATGGCTCTTGAAAATAACATTCATAACCAAATGTATCATCATTTTCTTTGGCTTCTTTTAGTTTGAACATCAATGAATTTTGGAAAAGGATGCATATAAAATCTTCATGATATGTATAAGATGCTATTCTTTCTGGTTTCCACAACACTTCAAAACTGAATTCCTCTCAAGAACTCTCTCTCATATATATATATATATATATATATATACACACACATACATATATACACACACACACCCCAACCCCTCCGCATGAATAGGATGCAACACAAGGTTGATTTTTTAAACAGAGTTTAACAGGTTTGAATTCAAGAGTTTTCCTTCACCTAGTCTAGTTTTAATACTAAAGTTACAGAACCCAATTTGCCCTACTATTTACCCATAGAAGGATAATCGTTGGATTTATACCTTTTCCAAGGGTATTACCACTATGTGAAATGCAAACAGGATTTGAACTCTGGTTCAATTATTTACTACAATATTCATTTACTACAATAATAACCATTACACCACATGCCTCTATAAACACTGACATTTAAGTGAAGATTTCGAACTGGTCAATATGATGACAGTCTTATCAGCTTGTAGCATGTAACATGGTGTATAAAGCTAAAAAGAAAATCTCACATTATATCAAAGGGTCCTTCAGTAACTGAATGTATTTAATATATCTGAAGATTATGTCTAGTTTATTCAACTTTCTTTCTTTCTAAATGCCTGTATCCCATAGGTTATACTTGTTAGTCCACAACCCAGCCAAAGGGGCTCTGGCAAAAATACAAAGATCATCATCATCATGAATCAATGGCATTTGGCGTACTTGTCACTGCGTCTGTGGAAAATCTACAGCAAACAAGGGTATCTCCTTCCCCTGACCAGGATATGCATGCTGGGGTTTGGGGACTGCTTGTGAATTTCCTATTCCCTTGTTACTCCTTTTATTAATTCACCACAGGTGAATTTGTTAGTTGGAGCCAGCTCAACTGACTCAGGGTGAATGCCGTTATAGAAACAGAAAGTAAAACTTGTTATGCAACTTAATATTGACTTCAAATACTTTTCTATTAATTATATTGTAATAAGTAATGGAGAGTTACCTCCCCTTGGGAGAACTCTCTAGCAAATACTAGACTATATAAACTCTCAGTAAGTGTACCAATCATTCTAAGTATTCTACTCTAGAGCTTTCCAAAGTCTATTGGTACTATTGCTTGTCATTACAGCTATTTAAATTTTTTTTTTTAGCTACTATGTATCCCTTCAGTCCATGTACTTGAATATATACAGTGGTAGCCACTGACTAAATTATACAAGACACATCAATCATTTGTCATTTTCTTTGGCTATTTTTTTTTCTTTTCTCTTTTTATAATGCACTATGAAGCAACTTTTCAGGATAACTATTCCACATTTATTGTCTTGTACTTTTTATTGATTTTGTTTTTTCCGTTTCCGTTTAATGCCACATGCTATCGTTTTCAAGAGCACCAATCCAAATAAATTCCAGTGCTTTGAAACTTCAAGACATTTTCTGAATTGCAGTTCTTTAAATTCAATTTTCCCTACCAATTGTTGACTGCTATCTCCATTTCCTGCATTTTGCTATTTTTGCCAGGATTACAAGCAATGAAAGAATCAAAAACTTTGAAGTTGGGGTTTTATTTATATATATGTAGGGGGCAATATTTGCAGAGTTCGCTTGTCATGATTATTTTCATTAATTATCGTATTTTATACGATATATGCATTGTAACTGCCTTCAAGCAATATATATATATATATATATATATATATATATATATATATATATATAAAATCAGTTCTGTTGTAAATAAAATTGCATAGCTCAGTTGGTAGAGCATTGGACTAGGAAACACAAGGTTCCAGGTTCGATACCAGCCCTTGCCAACTCAGCATATGAGCAGCACACAGGGATCTGTACGGTAAAGCGAGGAGCTGATGGTACGTGTGGCACTCCACCTCAGACACAAAAACAATCTCCTTGGTCTAGTACTAGTGAAAAGGGATAGACTCTCTTGCTGTCAGGTTGATACCGACTTTAGGCCACCCTGACGACCTTTTATTATTAACTATACATTAATACTCATGTTCCTTAATTGTACAACCGTTATCTTGCAAACCCTCTGCTTAAAACAAGACTGTCCAAATCATCCAAGATGAAATGCAAAAATGTTAATCCTGATTATCTGGTGTTATTTATCTGCCGAATTCTTATTTGCCCTCACCTCAGCTAAATAACTGACCATTCCATTTTTATTATAAAGAAAGGAAGGGAAGAAAAAGGACATGCTACACACAAATTTATAAGAAAGAAAAAAAGAGTTGGGGAAAGATAGAGAGAGGTGGTGAGCGCATGGAAACGATAACTGTTTCAATTGAACATAATGAAAAGATGAAAAGGAAAGAAAGAAAAAAAAGTGAGAGAGAGTTAAATCAATATTATTATACCTTTTACATATTGAACTATTTAGCAATAGCTTTTAAGTAAACATATCAAAAGGTTGAAATAATCATCATAATGTGGTATATCCACAGGTCCTGCTAGTTCTTATTTTTATTTTTCTGCTTTATGGTTCGTTAAACAGAAAAAAAAAGATAGGAAATGATTGAAGATTTCTAAAAGTCACCTGTCATTTTTTCCTCTTGATTTTTTTTTAATAAGAAAAAGAAAAAAAAAAAAATGCAACGCAAGAAAACGTAAAAAAGAACAAAAAAAAAAAAAACCCAACCTGTTGCTAAATATGATAAATCAGGTATGGAATTGATTAAAAAAAATAAAGGGCCAATATTTCAGTTGTATCAGACACAATGTCAAATATCTACATACAATAAATTTCCATTATCTGTGTTATTCAGACTATTGTCCTCATCTTCATTGTTATCTGTACAACATTTCGGCTTGATAACAATGAAGATGAGGACAATAGTCCGAATAATGCAGATAATACTAATCATCAAGCCTCATCTCAAACATTCAGAGAAATAATAAATTCCCAATCATTTAAAGTAGCCAGAGATTTTTTTACATGGTACAATATTAACTAGAAATGTGCTGGGAGGAGAGGAGTTTATATTATATTTTAAAAATTTTCACTAACATTAATACAGACAAACAGAATTACAACAAAATTTATGAGTATTATATTACATCCATAAGAATTAGTATTACATTCATGAAAATATAATGTATTACATTCATAAATAAGTAGTGTAATTACATTCAGGAAAATTAGTATGAGGTGGAGCTCTCTAAATAGTTTAACTAACGAGAAGAGAGCCCCTTAAAGTTGAAAAAAACAACAAAAAAAAAAAAAACATTCCTAATAATATTCAAAACAAAAAAAATATCAATTTACTTCAACAGTATGTGTAATATTACAAATTACAAAAAATAAATAAAAAGGTAATAACTATTTTCAAAGAGTTCTTCACTTGAAAAACAGGGATTTTCTTCTGTTAGTTTAAATATTAAATTTCAAATTGGAATAATATACCTAATTATTTGATTCAAGATATGACTAAAAATAAAATATCTTATTAAGAAAATAAATAAGAGAAACAAAATTTTCTGAATAAAAAACTTTGGTTAACTCCACCCGGCCAGAAGTCACATTCATTTTCCTAATCTGCCCCAAATGATAGACTTTTAAAAAAAATTTCAACATCTTTATTGAGTATACCTGTTTTTTTTTTTTACCTATCATTATGTAATTGTTCCATAACTATGTGCGTACAAAATCATTTTCCGTGCAAACAACTTTATAACATCGAGGAAGAAATTGTTTTCTGCAAGTCTGCCTATTTTCACAACAATCTGTTCACAAATAATGATACTATGAGCTTTTGAATGTACAGACCCATTTTTAGCTGTTTTTTACCAAATCCTTATGGGAACAGAGGGGTTTGGACCTAGAATTGCTTCTGGGAAGTTAAGAGTTAAATAGGCAACATTTACTGAATAAGTCTATAGCTGAATTTCCAGTAAGAAATAAATTAGATTTTTTTTTTTTTTTAAATATAAGAGAGGAGAACAATATGTGTACTTTGATTCTTGAAAATGAAAAAATTGTTAGACAGATTCCATTTAATGGTTATCCTTGAGTAAGGTACTATTGGCAAACAGGGTTTTTTTTTAAATTTTTATTTAATTCTCAGATGAAGTATTCATTATTTCAGAGTTTGAGGATTATAAAAATGTTGGATGTGTGTGGTATAATGGTTAATCATAAAAAAATGGGCTCGTTGATAGAGTTCAAATCTTGGGCGAAGCTACAGTTCACATACTGCTAATACCCTTGGGAAAGGTATGAATCCAACTACTCTCCCTCCAGCTATGGGTAAATAATATGGCAGACTGGGCTCTTTAGCCTTGGTTAGGCAACCAGTCTAGGAGAAGGAAAACTCTGAATTCAAACCTGCTAAATCCGCTTGAGGTGATCACTACTAGAATAGGCTCAGTCCTAAATAGTGATCTATTTCACTAACTAATCTAATTGAAAAAAAAAAAAAAAAAAAAAAAAAAAAAGGACCCACTCCCACCCCATTCTCCAAGAATGCTGCTAAGAATGACAAGTGATACCTTCATTTATATTTCAATACATTTTCATCCTTAATCACTTTTCCAATATTGAGGTTTATTCTTTAGAATTTATCTATATCTTCTATAGATATATAATGGGCAGTTGGTGTGTTTGCATGTATGTCCGGAGAAAACTATGAAAATAAAACAATTAATAACAAAGTAAATATACACATTAAATATCACCAGTTCTTGCTTTTTGAGCAAAATTATGTAGATTTGGTTTATATTCGAAAATATTTAAAAATCAAAATATACATAGAAACAGCATTGAAATTCTACTTAAAAATATCCAGCATTTGTAAATCTCAAAACTAAACAAATCAATACACTAGGCTTTTCCCCCACCTCACCCCAGGTGATGCTGGGTAGCTGCTTCTAGTATTATATAAATAAGATTCATTTGATGATAAATAAACCAGTGAAGTAGGTATTTACACTACTTAAGTCAATTCTATAAGCATGTACAATTGATTATAAAAGGACAAAGTAGAAAACATTCTAAAGTTTGAAGAGTTGAAGCTGAAAAATTAAATAATTTCCATAGTAAATACTGGATTAAATAAGCAACAAGGAGGCGTTGTGGTGTAATGGTTATTGTCATAGGAAATAGACACAGTGACTAGAGCTCAAAACTGGGATGTGGCGGTTTGTATTTCACATAACGCTAATACCTCTGGGAAAGGTATGAATCCACCTATTCAACCCAAGCTACGAGTAAAATAGTAGGGCAGACTAGATTCTTTTACCATGACAACCAGTTTAGGATGAAAAGTCATCGGGGTGGCCTAAAGTCTGTATCAGCCAGACACTGAGGGAGTCTATCTCCTTTTCACTAGCGCCAGAACAAGGAGATTGTTTTTTAGCGTCTGAGATGGAGCACCACACCTATTACCAGCTCTTCACTCATTACAGTACAGATCTCTGTGCTACTCATACGCTGAGTTGGCGAGGGCTGGTATCGAACCAGGAACCCTGTGGTTCCCAGGTGGAAGGAAAATGGAATTCAAACCTGTTAAACTGCTTAAAAAACTGGCCTCATGTTACATTCTTGCTCATGTGGAGAGATTATGTGAATACATAAATAACCAATATTTTACCAAATAAGCCATGCTACACATCATTAAGTAGATATTTTCTGACCTCCCACCATGTCAGATGAACATAAGTCTGATTTTTGGTTTGGTTTGTTTTATGGCATATCAACCTCGGTGGGTCATTTAATGCTGACAAACTTGTGAAATAAATTTATTCTTAATGGATACTCAATTTTTCTTATAGACACATTTTACTATTCAACCCATAGATGGGACCCTAACAGGTACTACCACTCCGGGTCAGAGTGGACCAGGGAGCAATGGTGATGAAGGGTTGCTCCACATTCCCAAACCTCCAGAACTGAAACTCACCATCAGTTAGAGTTTAACGTCATTCCCAGGACATAAAGACCCTCAGCCACCACCTTCTAGTACATATATGATAAAAAGGGTTGTGGCATTGCCATAAGGGCAATAAGGGTTGGGGTACATAAGTCTGATTAATATAGGGAGCCACACACAAAATGAAGCTTAGGCAGTGGCCAGTATAAAAATTACATGAATCCCCTTGGTATTCCTTTTTTGAGGTGCCTCAGACACTGGGCAATAAACCAACCCCTGTCCCTTTTAGACTAGAGAGCAGGTGTTGCCTGGGGGGATGGCACCCTGGGATCAGGTGATTTAATTTATATTTTATAAAGTGCTACTGTATGGCTGCAACACATCTACAGAAAGTGATGTCAAAATATGCATAGGAAAGATATGGACTGTTGGAGACGGATTATCGATAATATGGAAATCTGATTTCTCTGATAAAATGAGAATTCTTCCAAGTTGTAACTGTGTCTGTACTACTATATAGCTGCACCACTTGGACTGTAATGAAATGCTTTGAGAAAAAGCTAAAAGGGAACTACACAAGGATGATGTGTGCTGTCTTAAACAAATCCTGGAAGCAGCATCCCACAAAAAAGCAGCTGTACAGCCACTTGCCTCCTATCACACAAACCATCCAAGGAAGACAAATGAAACATATTCTGGTGTTTTTCTTTGGTTACGCAATAATATTTTATCTTTGTTACAGCAATTATTAACATTTACCATCTGACAGATTCTCAGATAAGGAACTTGCATTGCAAAACTGGCAAACAAATTCATAGATCCATATGAGTGAAGCAATAAATTTTCAGGAAAGATATTAACTATTATTTTGAATTAGTATTATTTGGATTATTGTCCTGATCTTTATTGTTATCTGTACAATGTTTTGGACGATGTGCCCTCCAGCCTTCTTCAGGTATTTCTTGTTGGACTCGGATTCCTGAGTTCAAGAGGCTCCCAAGTCAAACAAGAAATACCTGAAGAAGGCCGGAGGGCATATCTGCCAAAAATTGTACAGATAACAATAAAGATGAGGAAAGAGTCCAACAATCAAAATAATACTAATTATCAAGCTTCATCTCAAAAAATTCTGAGAAATATTATTTTGAACTATTACATTTCTTCTATTTTGAATGATTGACGTGTTATCTATATATTAATACTCGTGTCCTTAATTGTATGACCGTTATCTTGCAAACACCTTTGGTTAAAACTAAGACTGTCCAAATCGGCCAAGATGAAATGAAAAAAAATGTTAATTCTGATAATCTGGTGTTGCTTATCCGCTGAATTCTATAAGTGTCGTCACATCAGCTAAATAATGGACCATTCCGTTTTTATTATAAAGAAAGGGAAGAAAAAGGACATGCTACACAGAAAAAATATAAGCAAGAAAGAGTAGGGGAAATATATAGAGAGGGGGTAATTTCGCGAAAGCGATAATGCTAATCTGTTTCAATCAAACAAGATGAAAAGAGGAAAGAAAGAAAGAAAAAAAAAAAAAGAAAAGAGAGTGAGTGTTCTGTCTTCCTATCGTGTTTCTTGTTCACTAATTATTTCTCTTAGTAACAACCAACACTAGGTTAGGATTACTAGCTTCCTACCACCTATATACATACACACATTGACTTTCTCCGAAAACCATTCCTTCTTTCCTTCCCACCCTCTGTGCCCAACCTCAGCATGACCTCGGATGCTTACATGAAAATTAACACATACCAACCTTCAGCCCCACCAGGACCTTTCCCGCCTGTTTGGGGAATTTGGCAGTTCTCCACCAAAACACCAAGGTGACAACATGTATCTCTTCACCGCTCTTCAATCACCCTCATACACTCACTTTTTCTACGCGAGGTCTGTTACGAAGGACTTTGAACCATTACCTCCTTTTTTGTCATTTAATTGTTTGTATTTGTCTAATACATAACGTTTATGTTACATCTACTGTCTTCAGTTTTGCCTTTTTGTTATTTTATTTGCTTTGTTTTCAACTGACCACTTGGTTAACTTACTGCCAGATCTTTGCAGACATGAGAAAGCAGAACAGTGAGAGATTTTTTACCTGGTCTTCCTTTTGCTCAACAATCAATGTATTCTGCCTTCTCTTGTCTGTGAAGGTCGGCAGATAGCTTAACCAAACAGTCTTTGAGGACATCAAATAATTGAATGAAAACAACAAAAAGGGAAAACTGAAGACAATAGATTTAACAGGAACAATATATATTGAACATAAAACACAAACAAACAATTTAACAAGATGGTAAAAAAGTATTGAGTATCAAGTTGATTTGGGAAGCAGTCAAGATATGCGTGGTGTTGTCTTTGTGTTTTGGAAAGAACTGGCAAATTGTCCAAATGTGCGGGAAAGAGTCCTTGTGGGGTACGTGATCCTTATTATGTATGCACCGAGGGTGAGGTAAGGGTATACATGCAGTTAGTCATGTAATCCTCAGAGTTCATGGTGAGGTCGGACAGGGGTGAGAAGAAAGAAAGATTCGGAGAGGAGTCGATGTATATAAGAATGTGAGTATGTATGTACATATCAATGTATGTAAGGCAGAACACAATGTTTTCTTTCAATCTTACAGTAATTTGGTTGGTTGTATTTTACAGCATATTAACCCTTGTTGGGCTATTTTATGTCAAAGACGTTTTGTTTTATTCATTCTTGTTGGGCATTCAATCATTTTTTTTTAAAACTCATTTTTTGGTCTATTTAACCTATAGATGGAACCCTAACAGGTACTACCACTCTGGGTCAGAGTGGACCACAGAGTAATGGTGATGAAAGGGCGCTCCACACTCCCCCAGAGCCCCATTAGATGCAGTTTAACAAAATACACAGGACACAGAAATTTGGAAAACTTTAACACATCAATATTACCAAATGAAAAAAAAAAAGAAGAAAAGTGACTAATCCAATGAACTGGTGTTCCAGTAAAAATGTAAACAAACTAAATTTAAGAAAATAGAAAAATCTTTTTTCCATTGTAAAGAAAGAAAGAAAAAACCCAAAAAACAATCATCATGAATGTTAATACAATGAATCAGGATGAAACCCAAAGGCATTTTTTAGCCAAGAACAATGCAGGAAGTTCTGGCAAACACCTATATTCAATGCAAGCTGAGGCACAATAAATCATGGTTGGATCATTTTAGTGAGGGGATACAATGTTGAAAAGACCCAAAACCCCAATAAACTAAAGAAAATCACTGAAATCAGACAACAACATCCGAGAGATGTATTTTCCAAAATAGTGTTTCTATTAAAATATATAAAAAGAAAAAAGAAAAAAGAAAAAAGAAAAGCAGCAGCAGGAGGAGGAGGAGGAGGAGAACCCAAAACTTTCAGCCAATAGTTTATTTTTCTTTCTTTACAGCCCAACAGTCCTGAGTCTTCCATGTGGATTCGTAACTTTAATGTTTAATTGTTGAGCACGTTCCACAATATCTTTCCCCTTTTTACTTGAGACTCCATAAGAAAATCTCAGCAGCTAAACTCTGTTTTGCATTATAAGAATCTCCAATTCTCGGACATTGTGTACAAGGAAGTTTTTGAAGCCATCAGGAAGCATGTGTTTGGTCTTTTTTGTAGTAATGATATTATCAGCGAACACAAAGAACCTTGCTTTACACTTAGATAATTTTGTGTCTACATGTTTGAGAAACTCCTGATGTTCTGTTTTCCATTTGTTGACATTAGTGTGACACTTTCCTGAACAGACAAACAAATTTAGTGACAATGGGTTTTGATAGAGAGATTCATTGACAATATCAGTTTTTTTAACAAAAATTGTGTATATTTAGAAAAATGGTTTTAAAAGTTTAGTTGTGTGTGTATTCATAATAGCATAGTGCAAACAAAATACTACCAAGCAAATAATTTGAAAAAAAAAAAAAAAACTTTCACGAAAATCAGACCATCCAGGATTTTACAGTTCCTAAAAGAAATGAGATTGTACTAAAAAAATATGAGTAATTGAACAATACTTCAAAATCTATACATATATACATTTTTTTCTACCAAACTATCATTATGAATCCAAAACTTAGTTGGCATTAAATGACCCACTGAAGTTAATATGCCGTTAAACCAAACAAACCCATTAGGGTCCCATATATGGGTTAAATAGAAAAGTGTTTATAAATTATTTTTTTAAATTGAGTATCCATTAAGAATGAGTTTATTTCAAAACTTTGTTGGCATTAAATGACCCACTGAGGTTGATATGCCGTAAAACAAACCAAACCAGATTTGGGTGAGATTATAATGTCACTCAAATCTGTATTATTGAAATATTCAAAGAATCAATTAATTATTCTTTGAATACTTCAAAAATTGTTATAAACAGAAGTGACAAAAGAAGATAAGGAAACATAAGGGGATAGTTTGGGCCCCTTTCACTTGTAGAAATCAACTCGGATCAATGACATGTAAGAATAGATATGATCAAAATTTGAGGTGCTTTTTAACCCCCCCCCCCCCAAAAAAAAAACAAACACCCAGAATGAAACTTTATGTAATTTTTGTTGTATTATGAAGAGGAAGGATTTTAAAAAGAATCACATGTAAAAATTATTTGTTTTACAGTCTTTAAAATGGGAGAATTTTATAAATTAAAATCTGTATCTGTCAACATTTTTTGACACTTCCTTGTCTCTTGAAGATGTGCTATTTTTAACGTAATTTATTGTTACAATTAAGAAATTCATAAAAACTATTTGGTTACTTCCTATAACT
Source organism: Doryteuthis pealeii (assembly GCA_023376005.1). Lineage (NCBI taxonomy): Eukaryota > Metazoa > Mollusca > Cephalopoda > Myopsida > Loliginidae > Doryteuthis > Doryteuthis pealeii. Next base: position 67,091,701 of record CM042157.1, read on the forward strand.
CCAACCTAAAAAAAGGGAACCACTCTGAATTAATTTTATCTGCTAATTAATCTACCCATTATTTTCCCATTAAACTAACCCTAAACCGTAACCCTAACCCCTTTCTTCTTTTTTCCTAGTAGATCAATAAATAATTTATAAAATTCATTCAGAGTGGTTCCCCTTCTTTTTTAGGTTGGAGTTATAGGAAATAACCAACTTTTTTATACGCAAGTTTAGGGGAGAGAGAGAAACTACATCAAATCCCATTCAATGCTGGTGCCACTCATCCCATCAGTCAACATACCATATAGTGTCCACTGCATTCTGTAGATTTTTGTAGTTACCAAACAAAAAGAGTATATATATATATATATATATATATATATATATGCAACATTGGCTACTGTACCTAATTGGGACCAGAGAACATCACCTTGTCATCACATCCTGCTCGAGTTGGTAAATACATATATCTGAATGCTAATAAAACCCCTCTGTTCTTTCCTTTTAGATTTCTCAGAACTAACATGGCATTTTACTCTTTCCCATTTTAAATAGATTTAGACACACAAACATATTGCACAGATTTGAGAGAAAAGAAATTGCTTTAGAGATTGAGGAACAATTTACAATAAGAATTAGACTACATGAACTATTGAATTAAAGATTTAAACAAAAACAATATTTATTTACTGAAATATAAATGAAGGTATCACTTGCCACTTTCCTAGCAGCATTCTTGGAGAATGGGGTGGGAGTGGGTCTTTTTTTTCTTTAAATTAGATTAGTTAGTGAAATAGATCACTAATTAGGACTGAGCCTATTCTAGTAGTGACCACCCCAAGTGGAGTTTAACAAGTATGAATTCAGAGTTTTCCTTCTCCTAGACTAGTTGCTAACCAAGGTTAAAGAGTCTAGACTGCCCTACTATTTACTCATAGCTGAAGGGAGAGTAGTTGGATTCATACCTTTCTCAAGGGCATTAGCACTATGTGAAATGTAGGTTCATCCAGGATTTGAACTTGGGTCTACAAGTCAATTTCCTACAACTCATTAGACCAAGCACCTCCTTCTATATAATAATACAGGTGTTCCTACAAAATACGACATCATCTTGCAACATCCTCTGGTTAAAAATGAGACCATCCAAATGAGTGTCATCACCTCAGTTAAATAATGGACCAATCCTATTGTAAAGAAAAGGAAGAAAAGGGAATGCTACACAGAAAAATATGATAAGAAAGAAAGAAAGGGAAAGATAGAGAGAGGGGGTGAGTTCGCAGAAGCGATAATGCTAATATGCTCCAATTGAACATAATGAAAAAATGAAAAGAAAAGAAAAAAAAAAAAAAAACAGAGCAAGAGAGAGTTAAATCAAGATTATTATACTTCTTACATATCAAACTATTTTGCAATGGCTTATATTATTATTCTGTGGTATATCCATAGGTCCCACTAGTATGAATTATTTCAAGAGACATCAAGGAATGTGTTAAAATAAAAATAAGTATAGTTTTCAGTTTTAAATGATCATAATAAACAGTAAAAAAAACCAAAATGCATGACAAATTTGATGAAAATGAAAAAAAAAGTTTCCTATCAAGTTGTCTTCTTACCTTTAGCTCAAAAGCTCAAAATGTTTACAGCTGCAAAAAGAAGCCAGCAATTTTTTTTGTCAGTAGCTGATAGCAATAAATATCAGTGATTAATCCTTCCCCAACCATTGAGTTATTTTTAATAAGAGCATCCATCAGATCGTAATTAAGAAAAAAAATGTATTAGACCAGGGGTTAGCAAACTATAGCCCGCAGGCCAGTCCCAGCCTGTCGATGGTACTTAAATTTGTTTGTTAAAACGCACAGAATGAGACATTCTGATACCATTTAAATTCAAATATTATGCTAAGCTTACTAAATCTACATGGACTTGCCTATGGAATCATCCCATCGAACGAAATTGACTGATAAACATTTGAAAGCAATTCTCTTGATTGGATGTAGCAATTCCAAACCAAACATTGATGATATCTTGAAAGGTAAACTTCAATGGCACAAATCTCACTAAACATTTTTGATAACATTTTGAAAATAAATATGTTGGTTAAATTTGTTTTTGTGCATCTTACACCACTCATCCATGAATATAACATGGAAAGATAAATTTTGTTTTACATCTTTTTCTCAGAGCTTTTGTTCTGGCTAGCAAATATTGAACATAATAACGTGGCCTGCGTTCATTATCTTTTTAATTATCCGGCTCACTGTGAAAAAAAGTTTGGTGATCCCTGTATTAGAGTATACTGTAATTACACTTGCAAAGTCAATTTTATCTTACTATAGTAAGAAAATCTTATTTGTAGCCTTGTGTAACATCCTACCTATGGCGAACGTGTTGGGTAAATACTTACTTTAATGAACAGTTACCCTATAGGTCAAAAAGAACCAGAGTGGCATACATTATTTGCCACAAAACACAAGACGGATGTGCCTCAAACTGGAAGTGAGACGGGCAGCGTCTTGTGTGGAAAAAGAGGAGAGTGGTCATTCTGGGTTTGTTTTTTTCTCATGCCAGGCCCAAGAACCAGTCAATCAGCACACAAGACCTGCCTAACTCATAACAGTCAACAGTTTTCTTTGGAGATCTTTAAAGCATAATTGCTGGGTGATTGTGATCATGTTTACAGGACTAGGAAGACGTGCTGGCAGCCCTGACCCTTTTTTTTCTTTTTTGCTACAAGCTATTTTGGAAATTTTTGTTTGTTTTTCCCACAAAAATATCTAGCTGATCCCAGAGTTTAATAGCACTGCAACCAGTCTATTGATCGTGGAATAGATTGAAAATGTAGATTTAATCTATGAACTTTGCACCATGGAAAATGTTGAGCTTGTCCTGCCACTACAACTGTTCTTGCAGAGTACTAGCAATTCAGTAAATAGCAGAGAGCAGACGCAGAACTGATTAAGTAGGCTGTGTTAACAGCATATGTGATAAATTTGTTCGAGGCATTAGATAAATTCCTGCCACAACTGTTAAATACGCTAAAAGGGGACAGTTGACAGCCAACGCTAACAACACAAATGCCAATAAATGTATTAAGGTTGTTTATAACTCGTTATCTTTCTTTGTTCCATGACATTAACAACGACTTCATCTGGAGAAACAGTGTACGAGTTTCTGGCGAAACTGCATCCACTAGCCCTGCTGAATGGAGGATGGCTGCCCAAGCAATGGATGGCATGCGCATTTGTGTTCAGGTTATCACAACATGTCAAGTGGGTATCATCCAGAGTGGACTATGACCTTGAAGAAGCTTCAAACTTGGGTTTCGCCCATTATGGCTTATGACAAGGAATCTGAAGAGTCAGTCACCACATTTGTTCAACAACCATGTGCAGACCCCGAAGAACTTCCTACTGAAGTGTGCAGGGAGTGACAGTTTTTGTAAAGTCCTCTGGTCCCCCAGGGACTGCATGCAGAGGTACTCAGTGGGGATGGATAACTGAGCATGCAGATCCTGCCTTGAAGTACAGGGTGACCCTCCTTAAAAAAAAAAAAAAAAAAAAAAAAAAAAAAGAACCCAAATTGTTTTTTTGGGTCACCCTGTATATATACTATTACTGATGCAGACAATCAGAACCCAATTTGTTTGGGTTTTTTTTTTTGGTCACCCTGTATGTTTTCAGTGCAACAAGATCAGACACATTGCATCAGAGTGCCAGAGAATAAATAGCTTAGGGGAAAATACACCAGCGCCCGTCTTCTTCCCAAGCAAATAAAAGGACAGAGTGCTACCTGCTATTGAAGTGTTCTTGGATGGATGGCAGTGTGTGGCTCTGGTTGTTCACAGATGCTGGTGAGCAAATCTGTATGTCACCTTTGGAGAGGCGTGCTGGGCATGGGCAATGCCCAACCTATAAATATGGACAATTGCTGGGATTTAATCTCCTTCTTGGATCAATGCAATCAGAGACTTTTGGTTGGTTGTTTGGTTGGTTGTTTTACGGCATATCAACCCTGTCCGGAGTCATTTAATGCCAAATCAAGTCATTTTGATATTTTTTTACTTACAGTATCTGCTATTGCTTAAATGGTCACCTATCTAAATATTGAACAAGTTCATCTCTGTTTAACTTCGGTGATCAAGCGGGAACCGATGCTTTCAATGTGACTAGACCGTAAAAAATAGACTTTTGGAGGGTTTCACGTAACCAGATCGGGTGATGTGCACTTTCCCAAGGAAAGTGTACCCTCCAGTGCACTGCCATTTCTATTAATGAGTGAGACTTTAGTGTGTTGTTTGATCAGTATAAGAAGGTTTGGACTGCCTTTTGGAAATGGGCAATTGGTCAAGCAACAGGAGAATTAAGAAACAGAGTGCCTGCCTATGTCCAGGACCAATACTAGAAGGAACTGCAGTTATAGCAGAATAATGGGTGGCTGTTGCAATATCCTGAGATGAATTTGGTCAACAATGCTTGAATAGCTTGGTGGATGCATTCACTGCTAACACAGTGATGTGCGCACAGAAGTTGAGAGGAACCAGCATATCTTTCTTGGACTTAAGAAAGACGTATCTACAGATGCATGTTGAAAAGGCATTGTGGCCCTTTCAAACTGCTAGTAAAGGGTCAGAGATACTGCCTTAAACAACTGGGTTTTGGTCTTAATGTAGTACCTCTCATCATGAGGTCTATTGACTCAGTATTGTCAATGTCCTAAGACAAAGCGATTCAGTATGCCATGTCAACTTATACTGACAATATCTACATCAATGAAAACTTGGTTTCTGCCGTGTGTGTAAGAAAACACCTATCTAATTATTGACTTGCTTGTTAGGGTCCGGAGTGACTAGAAGATAGAACTAAAGTGCTTGGCTTGGGGTGGGGGAGCGTAATTAAAATGGTCTACAAAGAATTTGGATTGAAAAAAAAAAAAAAAAAAAAAAAAAAAAAAAAAAAATGGTAATTGGATTTCGGTATGTCAGTCAGTGACCGGTCAATGACCCCTGAACTAGAAAAGGAGAAGAAAAAAAAAAAAAAAAAAAAGAAAAAAAAAAAAAAAAATCCGGAAGCCCCAAATTTTCTGCAAAGAACAGAAACAGATATGTCCCTCCCCGCACCCCAGGACTGCAAACAGAAGTAAAGGGAACTGTCTCTTTTTGCTGGGGTCCTATAGGGAGACGGATGTGCACTTTTTTGAACAGCGCGCATATAGTAGTAAAGAACGTGATTTATAATAGACTAGTTTGAACTTACTCTTTCCCTCTGAAAAAAACAAACAAACACAAGCCTAGAAAGAAATAAACAACCCCTTTTTGACTCTACAACTTTTGTATGTTGTTTCTTGTTGGAACGCAGGGCCAATGTGAATGTTGTTGTCTGTGTGTGACTCACTAGTTAACCCTCCTGCTACTTGAGCCTTTACGCTACAGGGGGGGGGAGCAGTACTCTTCGATGTGAAGTCCCAGACATTCCTCAGATGATTACTCAAATGTGTGTGGCTGGCAGATTCATCAAGCGACAAGTAAGCACAATAACCAAGGGATAGGATAACAAAGTTGAGGATGATTCCCTTCACTGCATGACAGCCGAGACAGTGGCCATAAAACAGGAAGGGGATCTCGAGAAGGGAATGGTGTGTGATTGGCAACAAGATGAAGGTATGAGTGGATGCTGATAGCTTTTTGATTTAGTGCGTCTTGAGATGCACAGATTTGATTTGAATGAGTCCCTGAGAAATTTGATGGGTCCCAAGTAATGTTTCTTAATAAATTGCAGAGTTTTTATCTATGAACAACTAAAACCTTCTAACCCCATACAGTGTAATTCTTTTCCAAGAAAATATTGAAATGTATTTACACTTAGTTGGAAATGGTAGGGGGAAAAAAACAAAACAAACACTGGGATGCATGGATACGATTTTTCTGCATCCTTTTAGATTTTTCTGCGTTAGTAATGCAGGGCAACCAGAGATATTCAATGCAACAATAAAAAGCATCAACCTGGCCGTTCAATCACAGGCATCAGTAGTACATTTGATCACTGACCCTCCACACATTCATTGCGGAGTATCAGACACCGTAACTGGGAGGCATGCATAGACACAAAGGCGGCTGATAAGATGCTGGTAAGGTGACAGTTGGAGGCACTGGTGAATAAATAAGTAAAAGTAAATAAATAAAGTTGGCAGAGTGGCCTATTGATGGTATCAGCCGGAGAGTGATGGAGTCTATCTCCTTTTTGCTAGGGAGATTGTTTTTGTTGAGGTGGATCGCCACACCTACCGTCAGCTCCCCACTTGACCGCACAGATCAGATACCTATTCAGTGCTACTCATGTGTTGAGGTGGTGGGGACTGGTATTGAACCAGGAACCTTGTGATTCCTAGACGGATGCTCTACCGACTGACCTAAACTGGCCCTGGTAGTGATCGTTTTTTAACGTTCACGGATTGCAGTCCCTCTCGGTTTGCAACATGACAACTGCTACCTTAACAAGACTCCACCAGTGTCATTTACCAGTTGGAATAGATTTTAAGTGGGATCCACTGTCTGAAAACTTGACAGAAGACATGATTTTCACCTGTAAGGATTTCTTAAGTGGCTGAGTTGTGCAGTCATGATTCCAATGTATTGCTGAAATGGTATCATAGAAAGGAGTCACAGAAGCATCAAAATAATTATGGCCAGAAAATAGAGTTCTATGCCAGAGGCAGTTAACTGGCATAATGTCACACCCATCGGCTACAGCACTGGATGATGTGCTACACAGGTACCATGTCCAGGGTGTCGATGCCATGCCCACACCTGAACACATCATGTGAAGGACCTATATCTCTTCATAGAGTCATGACCATCATCCTGGAGATGGCAGTAAATTAGAAGAGAATGAACAGTTGGTTTACAGAAGGTAGTAGGGCAGACTGGGCTCTTTAAACTTGGTATAGTAACCAGTCTAGGAGAAAGAAAACCAAATTCAAACCTGTTAAAATCAGCTTAAGAAATTGACCATGTGTCATGCTCATGCAAAGGGGTTGTTAAATACACACACACTCACAGACACTTACCACAACTACAGTAAGTTATCACAAATATATCCTACTAAAACTCATGTTTTGTGAATGGATTTAATAGAAATAACAATAATCCCACTAACAGCTGATGTATTACAGTAATTATTCCTGTATAACATGAACCCTTAAATTTTGGCTACAAAATTCTGAAAAACAACACACAAAAAAATAAATAAAATAAAAAAACTCTCTCTCTCTCTCTATATATATATATATATATATAAAAACAAAAAAATATAATACATCTTGAATATAATATGCACCGACTTTTCTAGAATTTATAGCAGCTAAATTTAACATTTGTTCAACTTTTTACCCAGTTGGTATAGATCAGGGTGACCAAACTACAGTGCGGCCGGATCAGGCCTGCAAAGATTTTATCAGGCCCGCCAACGGTACTAAATTTAGTTTCACAAATGTCACTAAACCTTTCTGCTAATGTTGCGTTCTTTGGTAATTTTTTTCTTTTTCTCAGAGCTTTCGTTCTGGCTAGAAAGTATTGAATACAATGGCCTGCACTCGTAATTTTTTCAATTATCCGGCCCACTGTAAAAAAAAAGTTTGGTGATCCCTGGTATAGACTAAAAATATAAATTAATACAGTTTACTCATATTTTGAAACAAAACAATTTCACAGTATTTAGACACACTGACATGTTCACATAAAAATGAAACAAGCTTATGGCAAAAAATAAGCTCATACTAGAAAAAACAAAATTATAAACAAACACACATTCCAGCAGCTATTTATATGTAGCAGCATAAAACAAGTGTTTGTTACAGTTTGGATCATATATATATATATATATATAAAACTTACATTCGGTCATAGCTTCTGAATATGGTGATAGTTGGATAAAAAGTTTATATTTAGTTTTTGTGTATAATATACACACTTTACTTTTAAGTTTAAAAATGTGGGACAATAAGTGTGTTATACACAATTAATTATGGTATAGATAACCAAAATTAAGGTGATTAAGCAAAACAATATGTACATAAGAGTATCCTATTCATTGTATTTAACAGTTATTGGGTAATATAGTATTGGATATGATCATAATTTGATTGTGTTGATAGCTAATCTTATTGACTAGATAAGTGATTTGCTTCTTTTTTTTTTTTATCACTATAGTAAGAACGGTGACTCAACATAAAGTAAAAATAAGTAAACTTGAATTTCAAACAAAAATCTTAAGGGCAATTTTATACCACAGCAATATATAGCAAATTCTGCAGTTAACACTTTATACTATTTTTAATTTGTTTGCAACTTTGTGGTAGAATAAACCATATTTTTTTAAATACTGTATTTATTTTTTTAACTGAGAATATGGTTTATTATTGACATAAAAAAAATGTTATAAATTTGATAAAATTCAACAAGACTGCAAAACAGGTTATATTGTTAAAAATGTATATTTTGACAAAGAAAATAAAATGTACTCATGCTTTTTTTTTTTAAAGGTTGAGTGCTTGTTAGGTTAAATGGCATATCAACCCTTATGGGTTATCTAATACCAAATCTTGTTTTTTAAATAAATATATACGATTTGTTTAAGAAATAAAATAGTAAGTAAAGTAAGTGGAGTGGCCTATTGTTGGCATCAACCAGACAGCAAGGGAGTCTATCCCATTTTAACTAGTGCTAGACCAGGGAGAATGTTTTTGTGTCTGAGGTATAGAGCCACACTTACCACACAGTTCCAAGCTGTGCTACTCATGTGCTGAGTTGGCAAAATAATTTTAATTAACTTCATGGGTATTAACAAATACTGGTGGCTGACCCTCAGCACCTATACAATAAAAAGGGTGGGTAAGAGTTGATATATAAGATTTTGCTTCCTTTCCTTACTCATATCTATTTCTTAACCACTGGTCAATTTATTTATATATATATATATAAGCATTGTTTTTCTTTTTGCAACTAATGCTTATGTTATAAATGATGGCTGATTATCATCATCCTTATCATTGTGCTATAAATTTGTACAAATCCATCAGTCATTTGGGAAAGGACATCCCCCTCCAAAAAAACAAACCTTGTAGGTTTCTGTAGGAGTTTATCAATATAACAGTGAGAACTGTTTATTGGCTCTTTAGTGCCAGCCAATCATATTTAATGTTATAATTGTTATTATTTCCTTGTCCTTTTAAGAGGAATTTGTATGAATAAAGGGAGAGAATTGGCTTTTGCAGAAAAAAGAATGTTCAACAACAGGTCACCAATCTAAATGACTAAAAGAAAATCCTTTTACAACAACAAGCAAATATATGCATCCTCCAGGTGCAAGTATTTATGTTTTAATGTAATAAAATATAAAAATCAAATTTTTAATATGAATATGTAAATTAATGTGTGAGGAAACCTTGCAGGTTTATGTAGCTGATGATAGTAATAAATCAATGTTTATAAATGTTTACTAACCATCTAAATTGAAATAAAATGATGGAAAATAATCTCATTCTTAACTACTTCAATGAAACTCAAAAGAAATAGTTAAGTTTTTGATTTTTACATTTAAAAATCAAAATTTACTTTAATAAAAAAAATGTAAAAAAATATTTGAATGATCTGTGCAAATATTATTCAAAGATTTTATGAAAATATTTGGTTCAGTTTATTTCTCTTTGACACCCACAAGCACTTGTCACTGAATAGTGTTAACAACCAAATTGTATAAATTTGCTTTGTAATAAACTGAAACATCATTTTTAATATTGAAATTTTCTATTTCATTCAAAATTTCTTCTTTTAGAATAACTAGCAAACATATTTTGAAAGTCTCCATGCGAAAATAAACAAATTGTAGAAACTTTTTCAAAAACAATACAACTGCAGGCTTTAACCCAAAAATATCATAAAATGTGTTCTTAATAACAATTAAGTTCATTTCAGATAATGCGCTCGCACAATTTTATGCTAGGAATTTTGACAACTAAAAGGTGAAAATTACCAAAAAAAAAAAAAACAAAACAAAAAAAAACAAAACAAACAAACAAACACTCTAGGCATGTCTTAAAGGAATTAGAATTTTAGTGGACGCAATCTGTCACCGCGACGAAAACAACATAAGATCACCTGTGTTTTGCACAATACAAAACTGCAAGATTCTCGTGTGCCAGAATTTACATGAGCTTAAGGAAGTGAAATAAAATGGGCTGGATTTATAGACATGGGTAGCTGGAAACTTAGCATCGACGAAGCTAGTGACAGGCATCTACTAATGAAGTAGACATCAAGAATTTCATTAAAAGATGCTTGAAAGAAATAACACATCACTCAATAAGTACCGGGCCTGACATATACATGGTGCCACTAATAAAAAATCCATATGATTTTTATAAAGTACTAACCTTCAAATGGCACATGTCAAAATTTGAGCCCAATCAGATTATTAGTTTACAAATTACAGTTATTTAAGTGAAGCTAGTGTTGCAAATTTTCAAAACAATGGAAAAATCTGAATTTCGCATGTTGATAAAGTATTGCTTTCCGATGGGAAAAAATACTGTTCAAGCAAAGCAATGGCTTGATAAGTGTTATTCGGACTCTGCTCCATCAGAAACAATGGTTAAGAATTTAAATGTGATCGTACAGACACAAATGATGCTGAACACTCAGGTTGCCCAAATTCGGCAGTTGTTCCAGAAAACACCAAAATACCCCACACACTCGTTTTGGCTGATCATACACTGAAGTTGTGTGAGATAGCAGAGGAGTTGAAGATATCAGAAGGCAGTGTATTTACCATTTTGCATGAACATTTGTCACTGAGAAAGCTGTGTTCAAAGTGGGTGCCAAGTTTTCTCACTATCAATCAAAAACGACAACGCATAAACGATTCAGAGCTTTGTTTGCAACTGTTTCAACACAACAAAAAGTTTTTGCATAAATATGTGACAATGGATGAGACATTGATTGACCACTTCACTTTGGAGTCAAATTGGTAGTCAGCTGAGTGGACAGCAGCAAGTGAAAGCTGTCCAAAGTGACCAAAGATGCAAACATCAGCAGGCAAGGTTTTGGGATGCATAATGTATTTTGTTCATTGATTACCTTGAGAAAGGAAGAACCATCAATAGCAAATATTATATAGCATTATTGGTGCGTTTGAAGGAAGAAATCGCCAAAAAAAACGAACACAAATAAAGAAGAAAAAAGACAATTCAACAAGACAATTTACTGTGTCACAAGTCGATCGCAATGATGGCAAAACTACATATATTGCACTTCAAATTGCTTCCACACCACCCTATTCTCCAGATCTGGCCCCCAGCGACTACTGGCTGTTTGCAGACCTCAAAAGAATGCTCCAGGAAAATAGATTTGGCTCCAATGAAGAAGTGATATTGGAAACTGAGGCGTATTTTGATGCCAAAGACAAATCGTTCTACAAAAAGGCATCGAATTGTTAGAGAAGCATTAGAATCAGTGTATCATCCTAGAAGGAGACTATGTTGATGAGTAAAGTCAAATTTTTTCCTAAAAGTTGTTTTATTAGTTAGGCCCGGGACTTATTGAGTGATATGTTAAAACAGTTCATAAGATCTTATTTGCCTATAAGTTTATGACTGAAAGTTGGTAAAATTAAATGGTTGGAGGGGGGAGGGGCACAGAGAAGGAAGAGAGAGAGTTTAATTATCAGGAAATTTTTTTAACTATTATCAACTTACATTTCTTTGGCATACTGTTTTTTTTTTTTTTTTTTGTTTTTAAAAAATAAAATTATGATTTCTTTATTAGAAAATGGCTGGAATAAGTTTTGTTGAAAAGTAATTTCTTGAAAATTATGGCATTTGTCAGAGAAAGCTTAAGGAAAGTCTATCAGAAGATTCTGAAGGAAACCATTTCTTCCTGGATGTTGAGAACCTTAATGTTGGATGAGAAAGAGAGAGGAACCTGTCTCGCTTGCAGGATGAGTGGCAACGAAAAATATGGCTGCCTTGGCACTACAATATGAATACATGTGATTTCAAAGCAAAGTTTGTTGTTGAATTTGGCAGTGGAAGAAAGAAATTGGACGAATCAATTTCACTACCTAGAAAATCTAATGTGGTAAAAGTCAATTTGCCAAAAAATTCAACCAAATGATGTTCCACTGCATTACATAACCCCACTTTTCCAAGGTTTGGTTTCTTTGTTTAATGGCATATCAACCTTTGTGGGTTATTAAATGTCAAAGCCATCCTTGTAGAAGAACAGTAGTGGTACTATCTAGTCCATAGCTGTGTGAGGTGGTGTGGTGTGAGACAATTCCTAAATTTCTTAAAGGTATAAATCTGAAAGTGAACGTAATAGCATGACTGAAGTTTAAACTTGCCTACTATGATGTCACAGTCCAGTACGTTAGCCACTACACAACAAGACTCCTCCTGGAATAAGTTTTGCCTCTTAACAATTAATAATTATTACACTTCTTAGCCAATTTTTTAGAGTAAAGCCTCAATATTGAAGATATGGAATCTAATTTAGAGAGGCTGAATTAGGCGTTACTGGGCCTAAGTCCTTAATAAAAGCAAAGCATATATTTGGAGATTTTTGTAAAGCTTTCATGCACAGGATCATTCAGCAATACTTGTAGAAACAAAATGAATGGAATTTTTTTTTTTTTTTTTTTAAGAGAGAGAGCAAGCAAGAATTGTTCATTAGGGTAGGTCAATTTTTATACCAAGACTTGGCCCAAACGGAGAAAGTTGCTAATTAACATAAAGAATAATTGTACAAAATATTTTTCTCTAAAACTTTACCAATTTTTGAGCAAATGCAACTGAATATCAACATTATCAATTGTTTTGAATTTTGTTCAGTGTTAAACGAAAAGATAAGTAGGTTAGATTAAACCAGAGTTTTAAAGAAAAAATGTATAAAAATAGGCTTAATAAAAGATTTTATCTAATTCAAGATCATGTAATTCTTGGTAAATTAAATAAAAGTAAATAATAAAGTAAACGCTGCAAAAATATTTCATTCAAGATACTATAAACAATAACAAAATTTGGGTTCCATATCAACACGTTTTGTTGTTTCAACATTGTTTACATTTGAATTTCAAGTTTATTGACTGATTTAAAACACAAAAATAATTAAATCTTTTCATTTTTTATTTTAACAAACTTAATTATTAAAGACATTATTTTTCATTCGCAAGTTTTTTGCGTGCTACTAAGCGATTTGCATTTATTTCGTAAGGTAAGTAAATACATATTATTTCATTATATTAAGCCTTGTAAATGGCTTTCTTTTAGATTTGCAGACTATGGACCTTCTCATCATGAGTGTTAATATCAAAATAAATGAGCTAGTTATCCGGTTCCGGTAATATAGACAGACATGTTTTTGAGCTTATTTTACCAGCCCTAGAAAATAGAACACAGGCTATTTTGCAAGCAAATATATTTGAAATATGTTTAAATATATTCCAAACTATCTAAAAGCTAAAATATTAAAATGGTTGTTGACGAGCAATCTAGGATTATCTAAAAAGCTTAAAACGTAGTTGTTGTACAAATCAACAAATTTTAAAACACTATCTAAAAGCTAATTTCTTAAAATGATACTTGACAAGAATTCATCTTGTTGGGGTTACAATTTTATGTTTTTAATAATCGATAGTGGAAAATGTCATTTTTTCACTTTGGAAAAAAGTCAAATTTACCTTTATCATTTCCTTAAATTTTTTTTTTTTTTTGAATTTTGTAAAAATTCATAGTCTTTAACAGTATCTAAAGAAATTTTGTATCTTTATCATTCACAAAATATTTTTTTAAAAAACAATTTTGGATAAATCTAAAATAGACCGTACAAAAGAAAGAACAAAACAAAATGCCTATCAAAAGCACATTGATAAAACATTTGTACTGGTGTTGATGGAAAACATGATTAAGATACTTTCTTATACAAAGAGATTGTGGGGACAGACGAAAAGAAACAAAAAAAAAAAAAAAATGAAGGAACAGTACACCATTTGACAACTGGTGTTGTTCTAGCAGAGGGGGCTGTTAGTGTTTTGGAGGAGTTTGAATGTGTTTATACTCTAAAAGCTGTTTTACTGGACAACACCCATACAAATACTGGCAGTGAAGCTGGGCTAGTTTCAGTTCTAGAAAATTACACACCATTGGTTGCTCTCTACATAAAGATAATCTTCCGTTCAGAGCTGTTTTTAAGCACATTGATGGCAGCACAAAAAGTCCAACATCATTTATTGGTCCACTAAAGAGATTGTGTGCAAATCACTATCATAATTTGCCCCAGGTCAAATTTGTACCGATAGTTAGTCCTCTAGAGAGCCAATATTCTAGCATCAAACTGACGGATGATCTGAATAGTGATCAGATATTTCTAGAATATGCAGTAGGGATTACACGAGGGAAAGCTAACCCTATATATGCTGCATGGACATTTGGGCAAGATGGTTGACGTTAGCCACCAGACTAATGTATTTGTGAACACGAAGCATTTACCCTGAAAACATATCAAAACTACACAGCCTAATGATGTTTATTGTTGCAGTGTATGCAGTTAGCTGGTTTGAAATTAAAAGAGACAAATTTCATATCCAGCAACTGCATGTTTTTAATATGCTGCAAAGAATCAAAGTGCTACCACCTGAAATTCAAGAGATTGCATTCAAAAATATCCAGCAGAATGCTTTTGGTCTCCTACCAGAAAATATGTTGTATTCAATGCTTAAATTAGATGAACTGGAAATGAGGGACAAAGCAATAAAAAAAAATTTAGCCAATTCACATAAAATTGATTAAAATGATTTCATCGATTTATAGTTTCATTTTAAAGTAATATCCTAATTTCATAATAAAAATTAAAAATTAAGAGAAGTTAAACAAATTTTTATGCCACATATTGGTCTCAATTGAGCGATCTGTTTCAAAATGGAGTTTGTGAGCCTGGATTCACAGGAGAATTTTCAGATTATGAACTTCTGGAGTCAAAGTGTGCAACAAAATTAGTTTCCTTCACACTCACAAAGTGTCAAAAGGGCAGTAAAATTAACAACTGCAACTTATCAATCGGTCTATGGAATTGAAGCAAGGCATAGGCATATCATTAAAAAAGTTTATGCCATGAAATGAGGCTTCCTTTGCTTCAAAGGGTTCTCATGTAGAGCAGTTTAGTATGATGGAATGATAAAAGTTGCTATTATTCTCACAACATTCATGTATTTTTGTCATGTCTTTTATAACTTTATGCCTTACAATTATTATATAAAATAGAAACTTAAAAGATACACTATTAATGACCAGTAGATATTTTAGAGTAGTGTTCAAATTACAATGGTAGCTTATATTAAAATCATCGTCCATTCATTTCTTTCTAGCAGAGTTCATACTTGTTTGCTTTTGTTCCATTGATAACAAAAAAAATAACACTACAACAATATCTTACAATGCTATTACTGACGTATCTCAATATTTAAAACTGAATGCTCAAAAATTGGTACAAGTTAGAAACCTACTTTTTGGTGTCAATACTTATCATACCAATACCCAACTTTCTCTGGTTGGGCCATTTTGATATTTTTAAAGTTGAAAATCGACCAACCCTATTGTTCATATATTGATAACTGAGTGCAAAATTCTTTAACTTTTTATAGATTCAACGAAATTGTACAAAAAACAAACTTTATGTATTATCATCCCCTGTAGAGTCCTCATAAAAAAAAAGAAAAGAAAAGGAAATTTTTTTACCTACCTTATAAATCAAAGATCCTTGAAAGTTGTTTATAAACAAATTTATCTATTAAATCTTACATTAATAGTTATATTAATTAAAATAAGGAAGTGAATCTAACAGTATATCAGAGAAGAAATTTGAAAAAGCACACAGATGTTGTTAATTAATGTTGTATTTATTGGCTAATATATATCTGTATAAGATCACCAGAGCCAAATTGTTCTTTGCTACATAACATTTTGGCTCTGATGATCTTATACAGATTGAAATATTGCAATATAAGCCAATAAATACAACATTAATTAATTAACATGTGTGTTTTTTCAAATTTTTCTGATATTAATAGTTATGAAACCCATGTGTTTGCTGTGTTACAGATATCTCTTGTTTATATTAGTTATTTGATTGCATGTGGAAAAATGTGTTAGGTCTGTATAAATGCAGAGATGCTGATAGGTATGTGTCCTGTGTTCCTGATACACAAAAATCCTATTCATGTGTCCCAGTGTTTTTCTTCTTTCTTTCCCCACCATTTCAAGCTAATTGTAAATACATTTCAATATTTTCTTAAAAACGAATTACACAGGATGGAGTTAGATGGCTTTAGTTGTTTCATCTAGAAAAAAAAAAAAAAAAAAAAAAAAAAACTTTCCATCCCCTTTCATAAATAAAAACCCTATAATTTAAGAAACTTTAGTTAGGACCCATCAAATCAAATACATGTATCCCAGGATGCACTAAAGTAAAAAGTTATCAACATCACTGTAAATTCTTCATAAATCTCCAGCAATTTTTTAAGAGTTGATCAACAAGAAAAATTTTATCTTAAAAAAAAATAAATTAAAAAAAATCAAAAAATCCAGAAATCAAGTGTTCAATCTTTCCATAACACACCAAATGTATATGGTATTTAAATTCAAATATCTAATTCAGAAAAACTTTAGAGTTTTGTATTAAAGTAATCTTGTTTAGTCATGTTTAAATTTTTATCAAAATTCTTGAGCAGGGGCAGTACAAACAAGTAATGCATTCATACTATAGTCAAGGTCTTCATTTCATAACTTCAAATACTCAAAAGACTGTCATGAACAAAGAAATAATATCAACAATTGAAATTTAAAAAAAAATTAAAAAAAGAAAAGAAAAATCAGCAATAAAAAGAATGTACAAAAAAAAATAAAATTTATTCAAATTTCTTTTTTTCATATAAAACATATAAAATACAAACAAAATGTACAGGCAATCATGTATAAAAATAGCTGCCAAAAGGAGAGAAATTACAAGACTTATTTTTACTTATTATACAAGAATGATAAACTGTTGAAATCTAATAAATTATAGAGATGTTGAAATTAAAAAACAAAGATTGGAAATAACTGAATATGAACGGCTTTTGAGTTGCTTCTGGTTTTATAGTAAAGAAAATCATTTATAAATGTTCTTTGGTGAAACTATATTCTTTGCTGTTAAATAATGTATTTTAAAAAAATGTTCATATATTTAAGTTTCTTCACTCTGTATCTATTCAAAGAGTTTACAATATTCTTTCACATCAACTAGGCCAACAGATAGGAAAAAGAAAATAACCTTTTGTGCTTCAAAAAGTTTCAATTATCACTAAATTGCTGATCAAAGTGTTGCAAATCTTATTTCACATAATATTAAAAAAATAATAAATAAATAGAAAAAAAATAATAGCAAAACTATATCTTTTAGAATATATATATGATTTTTTAAAAACCTATTTACATCTGTATGATCTAAGTAATAAATAACAATTTCCACCAAATGAAAAAAAATATGGATTTGGTAAGTACTGAATGTCCATAGTTGGAAAGTGGAAATATATATAAACAAATGGAAAAAAAAAAAAAAAAAAAAAAAAAAACTTATAATGTTATGTATGAGTTTGCCCTTTCAGTAGAGTAAAATTTATCATGTTAAAACTTATAAAAAGTAAATAAACAGCAAAATGAATTTGAAATTTAAATTAAAAAGTATAAAAATATACCAAATGTAAAAGAAACAAAGTACATGATGAACTTATTGCATCAAGCAATGGCAGTGAGTTATATACAGAATAGACATATAAAAGAAATTTCAATCGTGTACTTTAAACAACTTTTTAAAAATAATAAACACACCTTCATTTGAAGGTATTTGAAAAGGGTGATAATCATATATTCTAAAATAAGAATATAAAATTATGTATCAGTAAAACAAATTGTATACAATTATTTTTAATCGCACGGAAAGAGAACAAGACCCAAACACAAACAAAAAAACTGTAAACATTAAAGAATGTTCTATTTTGAATGGTCAAAACCAGCTTGTCATATATATATAAATATATAAATAAAAACAAAAGGCAAGCTATGTGTATCAGTATTAATAAAAGGTTATGCCATTTCAAATTATTATAAAAATCATATCTATAACAAAGATAGTTAATATCTATGTAAAATATTGTATTTGATAAAAGCAAGCAAGTCAGTCATTTAGAATATGTCTTTTATAAGAGACGTCTGAAAAGTAAGGTACAAATATTGTGCATACATATTAAATCAAACCTAGTAAATTTACTGAGTAGGATGTGACACAAGGTCAATTTCTTAAGTTTAATAGGTTTGAATTCAGAGTTTTCCTTCTCCTAGACAGGTTGCCATACCAAGGTTAAAGAGCCCAGTCTGCCCTTCTATTTACTCATAACTGGAGGGAGACTAGTTGGATTTGTACCTTTCTAAAGGGTATTGGTACTATGTGAAATGCAAACAGCCTCATCCTAGATTACACCATGCGGCTATTAACAAACATTTTGCATATGTTACTAGCACTACTAAGCCAACCTTTTCCAGAGTCACCATCAAGATTGATATGGCCATTAGTGTGTTCATCAGTCAATTGCTTTGGGACCCAATGAGATGATATTTATCAATATTCCAAATTCCTATAAATGATTTCATAGACCACTGACTTTGAAAGATTGGATTCCACAACCACATCACAAAGTTTGCACCTTCTATCAACAATGAATTAAGGCTTCAATGCATACAATGCTCTTTTCTGATGTTGAAGAATGTAGATGCCAATACGAGGCTTGTCCTGCAGATTAGTATGACCATTTGACTCTCAGACCGATACCAACTTTCTGCTCGTGACATGTGTGCCATACACAGCAACAAGTTTACAGTGAATTTATGTCAGATTTTTGGCCTTGGTATGCAAAGATTTTATTACACCTCTGGGTTTTTTTTTTTTAGGGGTCTGTCCCCACAGGCAGCACCTGCCCCCCTTACCTGCCCTGGTTTGTTGCTAGGTGCCCAAAACTTTCCAAAAAGGGGAATGTCGATGGACTAAGCATTTTTTGCACTGGTCACCACACGAGCTTCAGTTTGTGTATGGCTCCCTATGTTAAAAAGACTTTGTGGGAATCTTTTCAGGTGAGAGGTCAGAAAAATAAACTCACACCTTTAAACGTGTTCAGTTTTATGATGGCAGCCATCGTTGCTGTGATGTCACATTTGTATGCACTTAATATTAAGGCTGTTCTGCCTGTTACAAGAAGTATTGCATACCCCTTTGCTTTGTGTTGATAGCTTTCACAATGTTTTATTTTTGGGTTGATTTATACCTATCTGTACCATAATTTTCAGACATCTCTCATATCTGTAATAAGAAATATTAAATAAAGCTTAAGATAGTGTTAAACATCCAAAATAAGAGTAATTCCACATTCTGAAAATGTTGTGTGTTTGTAACTTACCTAATCTTAACATGGCCATATACTCTACAAGTTATTCAAACTAGCACAATGATTTTTGGTTTTAAGCAATCTTTCAGCTATTATGATAAAAACAACAAAGATGCCTATACTAGTTCGAATAGCTTATGGAATGATGACAATGTTTAATCAGTCACCTAAATTTAATAATTTCCTACTTATGATGCTATATATTTAATAGATAAACTAGTTTCTTAGTTTTTAAATAGTCCAATAAAGGTAATATTCTTTGGTATAAAATTAATATTTTTGATAATGTAGATAAACAATTGACTAACTCCTAAAATTTGACAAACATAGCCAGTACTAGAAAATTGCTTTGCTTGTATTTATAAAAAAAAAAGGAAAAAGAAAAGAAGCTTACTTAAAAGAAATGTAAATAGTTATTATATGAAACGAATACAAAATAATTATAAGAATATCTTTGCTTTAGTTTCATTAAATATCTTAATTGTGAATTTTTTTTTTAGCTATTCAATATATATATATATATATATATATATATATATATATTCTAAATCTAAATATCATTACTTGTAAACAACACTCCTTTTGAACTGTAAGTGGCTACTTCAAAATTAGCGCAGCTTTAAGAATATCCCACCCACACCCACAAAATTAGCAAGTTGGATTTAAATGGTAAAACAGTTCATTTTTAAAGTTCAAATCGCCAAGAATGTCTATATCAAAGGGAAAGAAAAAGTTTACCCTATTAAACATTTTACCCAAAACTTTTTTTTTTTCTTTAAAAATTAAAAACTTCAATAAAGTTTTTAGAGTAATTATTAGGATGCAAAAATGATCACACCTGAGGAATTAAATAGCTTAATACATAGATGAATAATTATTAAAAGTGTTCATGATTTGTGCCCCAAATTTTCACTAAAAGAAAATTGAAAGTTTAAATCACTGAAATTTAACCTTTTCAGGTTTAAGAGAATTAAATTTTTGCATTTAAAGTCTGATCTTATATTGAAAAAAAAAAAAAAAAAAAAAAAAAAAATCACCAAAATCATTAAAATTACAAAATGGAAATGAATTAAAATGTTTTGAATAAGTTAACATTTTCAACAAAAATATACATTTTCAGGCATTAATAATTCAAGATATCACAAATATTGAATAATATTCAACATATTCCTAAACCATATCTAACAGTTAATTGAAAAGGGTTTTTTTTTTATGATTTACCTAAAACTTTTGGAAGATAAAGGTGGTAAAAAATATTTTGTTTTGAACGCTGCCTCAAAGTAATTAGTCAGACATAAAAAGTAGAGAAAATATAGCTTATCATATTATTAATGGTGAACTGAATAATGAATAATAAAAGTTTAATGAGTCAAGAGAATGAACTGAGAAAGAAATGAAAAAAAAAAAAAAAAACAATCTCATTTTTGCTGCCATCATGGAAACTGAATATATGGAAAATAATAATTTATGATTCATAAATTGTATATACATCCAGGAAATGTCACAATGAAAACAGTAAATGGTCTAAAGTTATTATTGATATAATTTTCACATGGACTGAATTTGATGAAATTATTAATTTTGGTTTAGAGCAAAATCTGTTTTGAAAATTTTTGAGAGGTAAATTCAAAATTGATTTTTTTTTTTTAAATTGGATTTTAAAAACAATAGTTCTAGAAGGCAAGTATTTAACTGTATCTGACAATAAAAATTGTAGTTTGTTTAGCAAAGACTATAAAAAGTATACTTGAATGTTGCTACAAATAAGGATGAAGTATTAAAAGTTTACAATCATCCATTATCGTTTAATAAGCTAAAATATAGCACAATGTTTCTATTATCTAAAAAAATTAAGAGTAATAATTAGGCAAACTTGTAAGTATAAAAATACCAGAGGTTGTTTTTGAGAGAAGAGAGAGGAGACAGAAGAGACAGAAGAGAGAAGAGACAGAAGAGAGAAGAGACAGAAGAGATAGAAGAGAGAAGAGATAGAAGAGAAGAGATAGAAGATAGAAGAGATAGAAGATAGAAGAGAGAAGATAGAAGATAGAAGAGATAGAAGATAGAAGAGATAGAAGAGATAGAGAGAAGAGATAGAGAGAAGAGATAGAGATAGAAAGAAAGAGATGATTTTAGCAACTGGTTAGAGCTGAGAAAAGATTTTGAAAATGTAGACCATCAAAAATGGCATTAAAAACATCAAAGAATGTAAATATATAAAACTGAATATTAGTCATCTGCATCACTAGATTCACTTTTTAACAAATTTCTTAATTTATAAAAATCCAAAATGAATATGTAATGCTTGAAACTAATCTGTGGCAATTTCAAATGAAGTGAATAGATATATATATACAAATGTGATAAAAAAGTGAAAATTCTGAAAAACTTCAAAAGAGGAATAGTTTTTTTTCTTTCTTTTTTTTTAAGAATAAAGAGTTATTGCCCTTTTTACTCAAGTGTTAGTGTTTATGACAAAAAGCCTCGCTTTGATGTTTTTTAACAATATCATCAGGAGACGGAGTGGAAAAATCAAACGGAACAATTGGGGTGAGTTTAGTCTCTGGATTGGAATTCACACCACACATTTGTGCTTTGTAAGAGAATTTGTGATATTTAGTTTTCTTTGGTTTTTCTGTCTGTTTTACAGTTTTGTAGTGGTAAGAAACCACTTGACCAAACAAAGATGCCGATACTTCAGAGATTATTTTTAAATTCTGATATTCACTACTGGGTCCACTAAGGAATGATGGGAAAGGGGAAGTATTCTCAATTGTTTCCACATTTTTATCTGGTTGCTGTTCATTTTTATGTTTATTTGATGGCCCTTGCCATAAATCTTCCAGTTTGCTTACATTGCCACAGTTAGGGTCAAAGTTTCTGCTATTCACTTGACTAAAAAGTTCCCCCAATGACATAGGTTGGCATTCTTTCTTGGGGGTGTTAGGGACAATTGTAAAATCATTGTCTTCATTATTGGACAATTCCGTTGCGGAATTCCTTTTCTGATTATTCAAATGAGCTTTCGAGAAGGAATGTTCACTTTCTTTTACATCAGTATCAACATTTTTATCTCGTTCAACATCAAGAGTTTTTTTACCAATTACCTGTGAGTTATTGCCAAGCTTTAATTTACAAAGATCTGTTAAGGAGAAATTTGTTGTATGGCTTTGAAAAGGCGCTGAACATCTTTGTTTTATGTGTTCATCTAAAGACAAAGTTGCTTTATCAGTAGGTATCATTTTCTCTTCCCTCACCTCTTTACTCGATTCATTAACAGAATTCAACGATTGAAAACTGTCCAGTCTAAATGTTTTGGCATTTTGACCAGAGAAATTTGAAGCTTTTCCAAAGCAATGATTTGTGAGATCAATTAAAGGCTTGCTGCTAAAATCTGTTGTGGAAGCCTGAAGTGAAGGCGAATTATTCTGTTTACTTGGGCAGGAGGAAATGCTTATCATCTGAGACAAAGAATTACCAACTGTTACACCCTGTTCTTTTAAACTTGACCCAAACCGCTGCTTTGTAAGATCAGCTAAACTCATTTTGTTGGAATTTTTCTTGGAATTGCCCTGATTAGCAGAACATCCTTCACACTTCTCTATAATAAGTGAATGGTCATTATTAATAGAACTACTGTGCCTTTGCTGAAAAATATCTGCTAAAGATGATTTGCAGGAATTTTCCTTGGTAATAGGCTGCCATTTACCACAATTAGTCTTTAAGCTACTTTGATTTTGCAGTGGACTTTGTGAAATCTCTTCACAAAGAGATGGCTTGGGGGAAGCAGAGAGGTCTTCATTATTTGCCGAGGCCAAACTTGCAGACTCTTCCATCTTTTGTTTATTCATATTGGCCATTGCAAACAGTTTCAAAAGTTCCTGCTTGTCAGATTTAGAAACAGGCTTTGCAGATTTTAATCTTGCATCATTACAAATATCAATTGTTAAACTCTCAGGTTCGTTGTTTGGCAATTCAAAATTTTCCTTGGCTTTACAAACCTCACTAGTATTATCTGGAAAGCATGACATTTGCTCATCTATACCATCAACTTCTAAATCATCATCATCATCACTGCTTTCAGTGGATGGAGCAGCATTGTCACTAGATGCACTGCAAGATTTCAAGGCCA
The DNA here is from genome assembly GCA_023376005.1 of Doryteuthis pealeii. Lineage (NCBI taxonomy): Eukaryota > Metazoa > Mollusca > Cephalopoda > Myopsida > Loliginidae > Doryteuthis > Doryteuthis pealeii. Next base: position 67,115,335 of record CM042157.1, read on the forward strand.
AACTTGCAGACTCTTCCTTCTTTTGTTTATTCATATTGGCCATTGCAAACAGTTTCAAAAGTTCCTGCTTGTCAGATTTAGAAACAGGCTTTGCAGATTTTAATCTTGCATCATTACAAATATCAATTGTTAAACTCTCAGGTTCGTTGTTTGGCAATTCAAAATTTTCCTTGGCTTTACAAACCTCACTAGTATTATCTGGAAAGCATGACATTTGCTCATCTATACCATCAACTTCTAAATCATCATCATCATCACTGCTTTCAGTGGATGGAGCAGCATTGTCACTAGATGCACTGCAAGATTTCAAGGCCAAACTTGCAGACTCTTCCTTCTTTTGTTTATTCATATTGGCCATTGCAAACAGTTTCAAAAGTTCCTGCTTGTCAGATTTAGAAACAGGCTTTGCAGATTTTAATCTTGCATCATTACAAATATCAATTGTTAAACTCTCAGGTTCGTTGTTTGGCAATTCAAAATTTTCCTTGGCTTTACAAACCTCACTAGTATTATCTGGAAAGCATGACATTTGCTCATCTATACCATCAACTTCTAAATCATCATCATCACTGCTTTCAGTGGATGGAGCAGCATTGTCACTAGATGCACTGCGAGATTTCAAGTGATGCATTGATTGTATTTTGTTATGACCAGGAGAGTTCCTATTCTGTTCTGAAAGAAAAGACCCCTGGTCCTCGGTGTCTCCAGAGTTGTGACTGCTGTAAGAGGAGCATTCCTCTTCCCCAACACTGTTATATTCTTGACAAAGTTTATAACGAGGTACAGCCATAACTAAGCTACATTTTAAAATATCTCTTCTATAATCATTATCATCATAGTCATCATCATCGTCACATTCAGATGAAACAGTACCAGATTGAGCATATAAATCTAAAGGGAATTCTTACCTTACGGAAGCCAAAAATTAATATGAAGGAGCCAGAAAGAATGGTTGCAGCAGATAGGTGTGTTGGTAGCATATTTCCAAACAGCAGAAGTTGAGGATGAGATGAAGACAATATGAAAGAAAGGAAGTAAACAAAGGCTCTTTGTTAGCATACCATTAATCAGTGTTTGTCATTAACATACATAGCACTCACATAATAATCTCACAGAATCAACAGAGGAAAGGATTGATTTCATTTTTATAGAAAATTAAAACTGTATCATATTATAAGAAAAGGGATTGAGTAAACTTATTCCTTTCTTTTTCAAAAAGACAAGTAACCCTTTCAATGTAGATGTTTGTAAATCAATAAGCTCTGACATATGGAATTGGTAACAGATTTTAACATGAGCATATAACATTCTCAGTATGTTAAATATTCATATTGTTCAAAAACTACAGATCATATAAATACAGACAGCATTTATACAATGAAAGTAGTGAAATGACTACAGCGATTTTGTAGGTGTTTTTTTTTTTTTTCACAAATAGTAATAAATTAAAAAAATACATATTTCATATTATTTAACCAAACTTGCAATAATTCTAACATAAAAATCAAATCATGACAAAATATTATCAAAAGCAATGTACTGCAAACCATTAGATTAATAATATGCTCTTGCTTCCCATAAAGCTAAATTAATCTAAAAAAAAAAAAAAAAAAAAAAAAAAACTTCTTGTGGTATCCTTCGCTTGCATTGTATGAACAACAAACTTGCTCACTCAGGCTATATAAAAAGTGACTCACCCCTTCTTATTTTGTAACTGAATTTTATTTAGCTAAATAAATTGTGATAAGTAAAACAAAATTCAGAACAGAAGTAAAAGTACTAAGCTTTATTTAACTAAATGAAACTCAGCTACAAAATAAGGTTTTGTGGGGGGCGGGGGGTCACAGTTTATATAGCCTGTGTGGGCGAGTCTATTGCTTGTACATGGGTATAGGACACTACATTTTTTTTTTTAACTAAAAAAAGTGTTTGCAGTATTTGCTATAATCTCAAATTCATTGAACACATCTTTAATTGTTATGAAAAAAAAGTTGTGCAAATCTCAATGATTTAATATTTGAATCATTAAAAACTGAGAAAATGTTTGTTTAGAAAGAAAGATTTCAAAATATGTTAAAATGAAAATTCTATTTCCATAATTATATATAAAAAAAACAAGAACAAATTGAAGCTATAACCTCAAAATTAGCATGCCACCATATGAAATTTACCCAGAATGAAACAAGTGTGAAAGCAGAAGTGAGAAAGTTGCATATTGGTATTATTTAAAGATTTTTCAAAATCATTAAAATCTTTATAAATTAAATTAAAAATTTATTAAATAATTTGAAAAAAAAAAAAAAAAAAAAAAAATCAAATTAGTGAAATAGATAAGTAATTAGGACTGAGCCTACTCTAATAGTGACCACACCAAGCAGATTTAACAAGTTTGAATTCAGAGTTTTCCTTCTCCTAGACTGGTTGCCTAACCAAATTTAAAGAGCCCAGTCTGCCCTATTTTTTTTACCCATAACTGAAGAGAGAGTAGTTGGATTCATACCTTTCCCCAAGGGTATTAGCGCTATATGATCTGTAGCTTTGTCCAGGATTTGAACTCGGGTCGACAAGTCCATTCCTATGACTAACCAATTACACCACGCAACTCCAACCATATATATTTATATAAAGGTGACAATAATTTTGCAACATATTGAATATATTTTTGTATACAATTTCACATGAATTAGTCATTTCAGAAGAATGATAATAGCTAAACAATATCATCTATCTATATCTTCTATACATATATAAAGGGCAGTTGTGTGTATGTATGTATGTATGTATGTCCAGAGGAAACTACGAGAATAAAACAATTAACAACAAAGTAAATATAGGTACACATTCACTATCACCAGATCTTGCATTTTGAGCAAAAATAAAGATTTGATTTATATTTGTGAAAATAATTAAAAATAAAATTTAAATGGAATTTTTTTTGCGTTTAATATTTTGAATAGTAGACATTAACATTTTTCAGAGTGGCTGGATCAATGCAAGGTCTTTTTTTTTTACATGGGGATTTTAATGGGGCATCCTATGAGGATCCAACTCACGATTCAGTAATAATAGATCTGCGGGACTAACTTTAAAAAAAAAAAAAACTTTTACCCTGGTGATGCTTTTATACTTTACAGAAGAAGTTAATTGAAATTCACTAACAGCATCAATCTCATAACAAAACAGTGCAAAAAGCAAGAGGTATATACCATGATAGAAAACCCTTATAGGAACATTCATTACATAAAGAATAAGATATAGTCAATTAATTAAATACTGATTATTGAAACTTAGACTAAACATGCAATGATTGGGTGTCGGAAAGTTCGAAAATTCAAAAAAGTCTTTTGCAAGAAAATGTGTAAGTATAAAAATATTTTCTTTAACTTTCAAATTCAGGTGCGAGAATTTCCCAAGTGCTTATTTAAATAAAAGCCTCAAAATGAAAAATAAAAATCTTATTCAAATACCAACTATATACCAATTGTAATTCACAGTATTGAACACATATTTAAAATAAATTTGTATAAGGCATGTGTTTCCAATCTTCCTCAGGGTAACAAATATCATCTGTTGATGTCAATTTCTGTGTCAGCGAGTGATTTCTCTCGCCTCCATAACTATTGTTCTAAACATTTTAATTTTCTAATTAGATAGGAACCAGATCAGGAAAAAAATTATAGAAGAATTTAAAAATAATAAAGTTAAAATTTTTATTATAAATAGTTGCATTATCAAAATACAGCCCCATTCTCTTTTCATAACAAAAACTTTGTAGTTGGGTTACAAGATATTTAGTCTATATTCTTAGTTTTGGGCATGGACACACACTCACATGCACAAAAAACACTTTATATCTGGACTATTAAAATTTATCTTTTCTTAAAAATGGAAAGAAAAAAAAAAAAAAAAAAAAAAAAAAAAAACAACTAAGAAAAATTTGTCTGAATTGTTTACATTACAAGTTTGATTAGCATTTTATGCTTTAATCTTAACTATAGGAAAATATTTTAAAAAAATCAATAATCTGCCCGCGTCTGTTGTAGGCTGCTGAAACACCAAATCTTTCAAAGCCTCCATGTTTCCTGTAGTCCGCTGACACTATACCTGATGCCCCACTCTGCACACACATACATGTACATTACTACTGTAAACTGTTCATGTTCCTGACACTAATACATTATTCTGTGTTCTTGACATGAGACTTTGATGAGTTGTGGTGCACCTGAGCACTGTACACAATAAATTTCATTATTTCATCATTATTTCAATATGGATGAAAAAAAAATTAATACACAAGTATGAAGGCATGAATTAATGCAAGTATAAAATCTTTTAAAAAGTTTGTATCATTAAATCTACAAGCTTTGATGATGATGAAAGTTACCCCATGAAAAATTCCATTCTTATCTCTAGAAAGAAATTAAATTATTGTAAATTTTAGCAGCGGGGAAAGTGGAGGTTGGAGGCAGTTGATTCTTAGGAGTTTTGTTGTGAGCCTTTTTTATCCTCACTACATTAACAAAATGAAAATGAAGATATGATTGGCCGTTGAAAAATATCTGTAAATCGTTAAAGGTTTAAAAAGTTAAACTTGTGATTTTTGTGGAAATTATGACCAGGTACCAAGTAAAACTAAGATATTAAACAAAAAAGATGTTAATTTCTTAGCTTTATAGAATTAAAATTTAATCCTATCAACTGAAAATTTCAGAGTGAAGTGAAAGTAGTAATTAGTTTGTTGAGGCAACTTTTTTTGCCATTGACTACAATCCTTAGATATTATATAGAGCAATGCAACTGATATTGCCAAAGCCTATAGGACTTTAAAAAATTTTTTTAATTATATATATATATATATATATATATATATATATATATATATATATATTGGTTTGTTGGTTGGTTTTGAAGGCTGTCACAATGCGAGTGTAAAGAAAAAAGAAGGTAACTATGATGTTTTTTGTTAACCTGTCATTTATTTCTCAATATTTCGGGACGAAAATTCCCATCCTCAGAAGAATACTGGAACTGAAGATGTCTTAGCGGCTGCTAGATGCTAGAACGAATCTAGCAGCCGCTAAGACAACTTCAGTTCCAGTATTTTCTGAGGATGGGAATTTTCGTCCCGAAATATTGAGAAATAAATGACAGATTAACAAAAAACATAATTACCTTCTTTTTTCTTTACACTCGCATTGTGACAGCCTTCAAAACCAACCAACAAACCAATATATACACAATGCTTCAAGCAAATTACAAAACCCTTTTATATATATATATATATATATAGCTCTGTCGTTCACACACCTGGAACAATGTACTATGAGTTCACACTACAGATGACTTGTATCGCTACAGAACTCTGCATGGAATGATCCTTAACACCAAGAATATATGTGTGTGTGTGTGTTATATTGATATATAGATAGTGGTCAATATCGTGGATAGAACATGTATATCTAAGTTAGGGTAGCGTGGCACTTGGTTACTGACAGTTTATCGCCATGCGATTCACAAACCAAGGGTATTAGTCTGTAAAGCAAATGTAATAGTGTGACTGAGTTTGAACTTGTTTACTATGATGTTGTAGTCCAACACATTAGCTACTATGCCACTACTACTGTTTTTGAGATCAAATTTAGTTTCAAACTTTTTAATGTACCAAAACATGAACCTATAATATTCTGACCCTTTTTTTTTTTTTTCAATTTACAAAAAAGTAATATGAGAAAGTAGCTCAAAAGCCTGAATTATAAGGACTGCTGTTAAATACTGTTCAACCGACATAAAAATAATTGTTTTTAAAACAGACAATATTAAACAGCAGTCCATCTAATTCAAAAATAAGATAAGGATCTGGGTTATGTGCATAAATCAAAGCTTCAAATATATGTGCATGTGAAGGGATTGAAATAACAAAGTAGGTATGAATAAAAAGAGACACTAGTTTTTTTTTATGGATACTTTGATGCCCATCTGATAAATTAAAAATGTAAAAGTATTTTTAAGCTCTTTCTTTCTTCTTTTTCTCCCCCTAAAAAGAAATAAATCCCAAATTTCTTTTTTGAAGGAAAAAACAAAAACAAAAACAACAAAAAAAAACAAAACTTTCATCTATTATAACCTAAAATGGCTTAATAATTTGTCAATTTTTGTATTTTGTTTATATTACTTCAGCAATACATTGGCGGATTAAGTATACCTGCCTCTTTCTGAAGTATGGAGATTGAAAAACAGTAATAAGCTTGATAGCATTTCAAGTCTTATATTTGAGGATTATGCCTCCCATCCGGTATATATTCTGAATTAATTTTGAAAAAAAAAAAAAAAAAAAAAAAAAAAAGAATGTAACTATTGGTAAAAGAATTAAACGAGAATTGTCAATTTGAAAAACATCTGTAATAAGTTAAAAAAAAAAAGAAAAAATCACAAAGGTGTTACCTCTTTTTTTTTCTTTTTAACTAACTATATCCCTCAAAACATAAGTAAATAAATCAGTGAAAAAGTGTCTTGAGAAGAGCAATATTTACTTTATTATTCACCTTTTTAAAATTTCTCAAAAATAAAGCTTGTCATAAATTTTTTTTTTTAAATGAATGAAACATTAAAAAAATACAAAAACAAATTTGTCTTATTTAAGTACAAAATTGTTTCAGTAAAATGACTAGCAGAATTTTTATGAATCTTAAAAAAAAAAAAAAAAAAAAAAAAATCAACACTTTTTACCAATGTCATTTTTGTTCATACCTATAATGAAGTCTAATTTTAGATACTGCTTTTCTCAAAATAGATTAAACCACAACTTTTAAAGATCTAATATATAATCAAAAATGTTTTAAAAAGTGATTTGGACCATCATATTTGAAGGTTTATCAAGTTTATTTTGAGTGGCTCCACTGGTTTGAGTATGACACTTATTTTTCATAAAATTTGAATTGTTTTGTAACAACTCTTTCAAAATAGCATGCATGCAATGATGTTATATAATAAATACACAAAATTGGAAAAGGCTCATTTAAAATGAAAAGTGCCTGGAGAATTTATGCTGGTGTTTGCTAAAAAGAATATTGGATCAATTGTCAAGGCAATTAACAAAAGAAAAAAAAAGAAGAAAAAAAAAGAAAAAAAAAGAAAAGAAAAAAGGGAAATAATCAGGCTTAAAACTTAAAATGTATTATATTTTATAAAAACTGTTTGATAAATCCCTAACAAGTGTTAAAATAAAAACAAATGAACTGATCAAACAGAAAATACATTATATCAATTTTCTTTAATCTTTTATATCTTAGTAGATATCTTTAATAGTACACATTTAAACTGGAGACAAATGAACAAATAATTCAAGTGATAAAAACCCGTTTGTTTAAAAATCATTAAATTAGTGAAATAGATCACTAATTAGGACTGAGCCTATTCTAGTGGCGACCACCCCAAGTGGAGTTTAGTAGGCTTTAATTCCGTTTTCCTTCTCCTAGACAGGTTGCCTAACCAAGGTTAAAGAGACCAATCTGCCCTACTATTTACCCATAGCTGGAGGGAGAGTAGTTGGATTCATACCTTTCCCAAGAGTATTAGTGCTATGTAAACTGTAGCTTCGCCCAGGATTCGAACTTGGGTCGACAAGCCATTTCCTACAACTCTTACCAGTACACCATGCACCTCCAACTTGTAAACATGGCTTCTACCTGGGCTCTAACACTGGTGGGAATGATACAATTGTATTAGCCACCACAATAAGCCACTTTTCTTTGTTAAGTTTAACTGAATGTTTTTGAAATCGTCAACCATTTAGAACAGGGACAAAGTGACAGCAGGGCTAAATTAAATTTCATAGTATTTAAAAAAAAAAAGAAAAGAAAAAACGTGCAACTGTTTATCATAAACTATTTTTTTGTAGCAACTCAATGAGATTGATTACAAAAGATTAGTGGGTTCTGTCTAATAAGTCTTTCTATAAATGCATGACTTCATTATACACTTATCTCCTACTTAAAAAAAAAAAAAAAAGAAAAAAAAAAAAAAAAAAAAAGAAAAAAAAAAAAAAGGGAAGTTGGAGGAGTGGCCTATTATCAGTATCAGCTGAACAGCGAGGAAGTTCTTCCCCTTTTTGCTAGCACTAGATCAGGGAGATTGTTTTTGCTGAGGTGGAATGCCACACCTATCTTCAGCTCCCAGATGTTGCTTTACTGCACACATCAGATTACCCAAGCTGTGCTACTCATGTGCAGAGTTGTTAATGACCGGTATTGAACCCGGAACCTTGCAATTCCTAGGCGGATGCTCTACCAACTGAGCTAAACCAGAAGTGTAAGATAATTTTATATTTTTTGCATAAATTCAATAAACTTTCTTTAAATTGTAATACTATTTCTTACTGAAAGTTTTTCTCAACTTAAAAACATTTTGGATAAAAGGATATCATGCAAAGTTTACTTAGGTTTTAAATAATCCATTTAATACAAATATGAGGGAAGTTATATAAAAACAATTACATATATCCTTGAATTTGTAGAATACTGTTAATTGTTATTCTACATCTCCCCTCCCCCCTCTCCCATTGCGCAAGCGTATCGGCCTTTGAGGAGAAATTAGTTCCTTTCGGCCAGGCTGATTACAGGGGAGCAATCTTGACAATGCCCGGGGTATTTTCGAACTGAGTTGAGGAAGTTTTGCAGTTGGTGTTCTTGCATAATTAGCTGATGATGGGAGTGTCACTGGGGGATCCTTGGCTAGCTTTAGTATAGTGAGCATGTCACCCATAGTCTTGATACCCAGTTCCTTAAGCATTGCACGATCCAGCATATGCAAGCTGGACCTTGCAATCTCTTCACTAGAAAATGTCTGGGCATAAGTTTTGGCAGAGGCAACAGATATGCCTGCCTCAATAAACATCTTTTCCCATCAGCTAGGTCAAATCCTGTTCGCAGCGCCATATTGGAGAATTAGTAACTGCATGGTTAGGCTTGGCCAGTCACATTGCTCAAACCAATTGTTGACTGTCTAACTGACTTACTTCAATAGAATTCAGTATCCATATTAATCATTACTAAAGTTCAATTATTATGAACTGTAAATCAACTATGTCTAAAACGGCAATTATATAAATCAAACTTTTAAGAGAGTTTGTAATATCATTTTTCTATTACATTAGTTTGTATATAGAAAAAGAAAAAAGAATTTCTTTCAAGATAATAGGTATGGTAAAACTTTAATGTAAATTGTTAAACGTTAGAGAAAAAAAAAAAAAAAAAAAGAATTTCATTCAAACTAAAAGCATAAAAAACAACTTACATCACAAAACATAAATGCAATAAATTAGTGGGGAAAACCCCCAGAAATCTCTCCATATATATAGAATACCAAGAGGAAACTATGTAAACATGTTACCATTCATATAAAATAAAATATTCAAAAAGATCCTATCAACACAAAATATGAAAGTAACATAGTCAATACTGAGTAATTCATAAAGAAAAACAATTTTGTCTAATTTGTATTATTTAGATTTTTCATACTTGTCCTCATCTTTACTTAACATAGCTTAACACTATTGTCATGGTTAACAGAATGAGAACAATCTACCTCAAATAAAGTGTTCAATTTGAAGTTCTGTGAAGGCTCCCAATTTTGACAAGAGTCCCAAGTTCAACAAGAAAAACCTGAAGAAGGCTGGAGGGCATATTGAAATATAACAAAGATAAGGACAATAGTCCAAAAATTCTAAATAATACAAATTTTGTCTTACATTAAATGCCCCCTTTTTTATTACTCTTACACAATTTCATTCTGAAATTGTTTTCCATATACAAGCTTTGAATTATTTGAAAATGAAAAAGCATTTATTCTATATCTGATATGATTTTTCAACTTTTTTCTTTCTTTGAAATGTTTTTTTTTTTTTTTTTTTTTTTTTTCAATAATTCAGAAAATTAATGTGGTTTTGAGAAATTCAAAGGAGGATTACTTTAATGACTATTCACATTCTAATTAAAATAATCAAAGAAATGCAAAACTCTAACTTCAAATTTTATAATCTTTAAAATGATCAATATAAAGTCATACTTATAAATTATTTTTAAATCAAATTCTAAAATCCAAAATCTTCAATATAATTGTTCTTATCAAACACAAATTTTGAAAACCTTACAATTTTAGTTTAAATGAAATCGCAAAAAATAAATAAATAAAAATAAGAATTTAAAAAAAAAATCAGCTTATTTGATTCAATATGGCTGCTAACATAGGCACAGATGTATAAATCTGTACATAGTGTATTAAAAAAAAAAAAGACAGTAAGTAATCTAAAAGGATACAATATCATAAAACAAACAAGTATTTACTTATAAAAGACTAAAATATATAACTCCTGAAAATAATTACTTATACATTAAATTCTTCAATAAAACAGACAAAAATTGTTTGTTTTTTCCTAAAGAAAAAAAAAACTTAATTTTTATATAGATACACTCCTCCATTAAAACATTGCAAGCAAAAAAAGAAAAGAAAAGAAGAAAAAAAAAAAAGAAAAAACAAACTAAGACTTTACCATTGGTGATACATTGTATGTCCAACACCCATCACAACAAGCCTGCAGAAATATTTATCCAAGAGAGGTAAATAAAGCACAAACTACAAGATGAAACCAATCTATAGAAAATATGGCCAATTGTACAGTTTTCAAATAAAACCTGTAGCATCTGCCTCATTCAATTTATTTTATAAGATTATTTAAATAAAAAAAAAAAAAAAAAAAAAAAAAAATTGAAAAAGATATTTTAAAATTTATTGTGATTTTCCTTCTATTTTTTTTTTTTTTTTCAAGTTTTAATCTATGCATCAATTGGCTTTTCTTACATTTTAATAAAATCTGTTTATTTATTGTTGAAATTAGCGCACATTCTATTGACTGCAATAATGACTAGTGTTCACTTTACCTGGATAATCAAAAAGCTACATTTTTAAAAAATTCACGGTCTAGTTATAATCGCAAGCCAACTTTTTTTCTTTTTTTTTTAAATTTCAAGAACTCAAAATATTAAGCATGACCATATGTGCACATAAGTATACAAAATTTTTTTTTTTTTTTTAAATACTTAAAACTATTTTTGGAAAAGGCTAATTAAAGAAATAGCAAAATAAAAATAAGAAAATTAATTTGGCAATCAAAAATGTATTATATTTTGTTAAAATCTTTTTCAAATATGAGACAGATGCTAACAGGCCAAAAATCATTACTAAGCAGCCACTGATCAAATAAAAACATCTTGTCATGCAGAGATATTACAAACCAAGTCTATACTATTACTTTCCATTTAATCAGATATACCAGTGCAAGGGCTATTTATATAAACAAAGTAGAAAGAATGTTTTCCATGAAGCCAGCATTAATTTCAACTAACATACAAAAAAAGTATCAATTGTCTAAGCAAGTATTAAGAGTAATAATTACTTTGTGACAGAATGTTAACATAATTACCATTGAGTGAAGACAAATACACACAATTATTCACCATGTATCAAGTGTCTTTATTTCTTTTAAAAAGAAATATAAATTTTAGATAAAAACATCAGTTTGCTATTTGAAGAGATTTTTTATTAAAGTGATTAAGATAAAAACTGCCTAGAAAATGAGTTCAATTTTAATCAAAATAATTTTAACTAAAATGCACAGAAAATATCATTGTTTGGTTATTTTACACGGATCACTTTTCTCAAAATATCAAATTTCTATATTGGTATCATCTAAAATTAATATTTTCAAACAAGAGCATAAAAGTAATTTTCTGCTGTAAATTGATCTTAAAGAAATAAAAGATACTTTTCAATAGCTGAAAGGATCAATAAAAAAAAATTCTACACTTTAAATTAAAAATTAAGAAATATTGTTTTTATCGCGCAATAACAATATATAAAACACATAAAAAAGTGTGACCAATATTTTCTTTGCTTTTATAAAAGCAAATTCAATTCAAAATGCGTTCTCCCAGAAAATTCTCCAAGACACTTAAAATATTTTCAATGCAAATACAGTTTTTTATGAGCCACTATTTACTCTAACACTTGAAAATCTATGCCCAATTTTATGACAAAGCAAAAATGTTTAAAGACATTCACCTTGTGCTCTACGTCCTTGTCGTGGTTGTCTTTGAGGTTTGGGAGCATCTGCAAAAAAAAGAAAAAAAGTCATTCACTTTTATTAATCAAGTTAAGAAAGAATACACAATATAAACACAAATGTCTTTTTATTATATGTTCCCTGAAAATATGTTTATTCTAAATGAAATAATTAAATTTTCTAGACACTTTTGATAATAAATACAACTGATTGATTTAAACAGTTATGATTCTCTTCATATTTATATCATGTCTTAATTCTTGTATACTCAAATCAAAACAGCCATAATTAGAAACTTGATTTTGAAAGCCAATACATTTATGATAAATATAAGAAGCAAAAATGTAATGTATTATAAGTGTGGACATTGAAATCAATTTTAAAAAATGTTGCTGGCTTTATATTCTGTTTGATCTGCAAGTATATTTAGTCAGCATCCAATTATTTTTCTGAGGTATATATATATTAAAAATTATTTTAAAGAAATATTTAATACTTGAATAATTAATATAATTATAGATCTTATAGAGTAACATTTCTTGTTATGTTGATATGTGAAAAACAAAACAAAAAAACTAGGATATGAAATATAACTAATATTGATATACATTAATATCAACTATTATAATAAAATAAAACTAAACATGTTGTCTGCTTTAATTTAGTAAACATTAAAGACCAAATCAAGAAAAAAATGTATATTTACCTGAAGATGATAGCAATTCATTTAATGCAGCTTCAGAATTAAAGTTGTGCTTTTTAATGCAATCTACTACCACATCATGAGGACGCAAATCTCCAATAACTTCATGAATTTGATCCAAACATGAATTCAAGCGAGCTGTGGAAAGAATTTTACACAAATCAGAAGAATTAAAACTTGAAATGTTCTTACTGCTCAGTGAATCTGCAAGTAATTGCTGATATTGAAAAAATGTGCCCAAATTTAAGAAAAATTATTCTGATAGAAACATATTAGATGCAAGTTGATTTTAGAAATTATCATATACACTGATAATTGCATTTTTTTTTAATCATTAGGTAATCAAATTTATAGACATACAATGATAAAAGACAATTTTATGAAGTTAATTTAAGTACAGTGAGGAATATACATAAAACTTATATATATCTCACATATAATTTAAAAGATTAACTTTTCAAATTTTTGGGCATAGATTTGAAATTAATTGTTTACCAGACTGAAACCTTTTAGCAGTTCATTTTCCTACACAATTTCCCCTAGATCCTACAAGTACAAAACATTTGTTGTTTTCTAAATACATTTCAAGAATTGATTAAATAACAGTTTCATAACTAAAAAAGTACAAAGAATAATATATCTTGATTTTTATTATACTAATTAATAAAATTCAATTACAGCCATGCTAGTAATACTAATAAATAAAAAAATATAGCTGAATTTCAAAAAAATTTTCTCTTTTGATTCAAAAAAGAAAGAAGAGTTTTATAAAATTCTTTTTAAAACATCAAATTAAAAAAAAATCTTGTAAACATTTGAAGAACAATTTTTTTTATAAAGATTAAAAGGTGCAATAGAAAATGTTTATAAAAATAGAACCTATTTGGACATTTCTGAAATGTTTTTTAAATAAACGAGAATTTAAACAGAAAGTTGTACTTTTTTTTATTTTTTTTTATTTATTAACTTCATCTGCCCTGAAACACTCACAAAATTGTATAATCAAAGTAATTTTGGATGACATAAAAAGTCTAAAACCTGATTTAAGTATGCAAAAAAAAAATTTTTTTTTTTTTTGTAAAAGTCTAAATTAGTGTTATTTTCTTGCAATTAACACCAAAATTAAAACTTCAAATTATTTACTGAGCTATTCAGACTTGTGTCCTATCTTGGTTTATATTATAGAATAAAAACACTAATCTGACTACCTTAGTGAATAAATCTTATTATAATTCACCTAATGTCCGTACATTAAAACTCCGTCATTTTTGGCCCAATTTCAACTAAATTCTGAGGAATTATTAAGGCCATCCTTAAATAGGTTTTCAACACTATCTGGTCAAAATCATCTGACTTTGTATTCCCTCAAAAACAAAACTACTAATGCCAATAAAATGTTAAGCAAGCAAGGTCGTGCCGTCATCAAAAACTTTATATTACTATTACATATCTACCTTTGTGATTTTTTTTCTTTAAATCTAAACAGAAATAATTTGCTCACATCTCTACTGTATATATAGCTAAATGTTGGTATGTAATGTATCATAAGGTGCTTTTTTATGGATATAAGTAACAGATGACTATATCTATCTATTTGTTCATTTATTATAGATATTATTATAGATATTTATCATATCTATTTATTACATATATTACCTCTATGACCTTGTAATTTGAAGTTTAACAATTAAAAACAAATTTTTTCAGTCTAAGAAAATAATAACTTTTGAATAATTGATAACTGTTTAAGTTATCAATTATTCAAAAGTTATTGTTCATGTTTAGGGAGCTCTGGATAGAGAGGTAACACCTTTAGTGTTCGTCTACTGCACCCTACACTCATACATCTAAATTTCTCATGTGTTGATTTCCAGATAGTTACCATTTCCATACAGAGCAGATAAAACTACATTGGGAAGAAATTCTTCATACAAAAAACAGACACATTAATAGCTCTATTAACACAGACATTAGGATTTTTTTTTTTACACCTGATAAAAAACAAAGAACTGGAAAAAATTTAATCTAAAGATTTGTTTATATGTGGAAACATGTAACCTTAAAATTTTGTGTAAATTCTATGGCATTTTGAACAAAGAAATTTACAGTTTCTAGAATAAATCAGAGAAATCCAATTATTCTCCCTCCAGCTAAATATAGGTAAATAGTAGGGCAGACTAGGCTCTTTAACCGTGTTATGGCTACCAGTGTAGGAAAAGGAAAACTGAATTCAAACTCTAAATGGACAAAGAAACTTACTGTTCATAGAATAAATGCAGAGACATCTGAAGTAATAATGGATGCTATGTAATTATTTTCTTATCTCCAATTTAAAGAGCTACCTATAAACCCAATGAGTAAGGTTGAATTAAATGTGAATAATATTTTAGTAAGACAATTTTAGAAGTTTTATGTCTTTTGTCAATTAAGAATTTACAACATGCCAATTATCATAAATGTTGTTATAAAAGATAAATCCACATAAAAAAAAAAGATGGAACAATTATATCTTTTATATTATGAAAAATCTATGAAGTTAATATTTTTCTGCAAAAAATTCTGAGTTTTATTGAATAATATTATTTTATGAATGCAATTTCAAGAGATTTTGTTAACATTTTTGTTCTGGTCCAGATTATTCATTCTAAGTCATACTATCCAGCATAGTGACTAACTTAAAAGCCACAGTAAGTATTAAAAAAAAAAAAAAAAAAAAAAAAAAAAAAAAAAAAGAAAAAGAAAGTAAAGTTGGCAGAGTGGCCTATTCTCGGTATCTGTTACATTTTTTTTCTCTTAAGAAGTTTTGTCTTTTGTCAAAAATTTACACTGAATGTATTGTTATAATAACGGTTATAATAAAAGATAAATCTATTAATAATGGAGATTGTCTGTATTTCTGTCTGTAACAAAAACTACGTCATAGCTCTACGTCACAATATTCTTATGCTATATACCCCCAAAACTTGAGTAAGCAATTTAAAAATTGTTTTTTTACTCTCGTCCCTTTTTTTACAGTAACAAGAAGTTAACTAAAAAGTTTACAAATAAATAAATACCTACGATTTTGTGTAAAATTGATGTGGAAAATATTCAAAATAATTGTTTGATTATAACATTTGAGAGGGACGGGGCTCAGTTTTAATTTCAAATTCTTTGATTTTTTTTTTACTCCTTTAATAAATATGAGGATTTGTCTTACTTATGATACAAACCGTCTGACATTGAATTTTGAACCCCCACCCTCTCAGGCAATGTCTTTCAAAAATTATTTTTTCACGACACCCGCAGCGTGTTTTCTGTTGCTAGTCCATATAAAAGAGATTTACCAACTTCTTTTTCTCTTTTGGTCTGGATTCAATTCAATTTATGAACATTAGTGAACATCTTATAAGGCATATGTAATATGAGTAAGTACTGCTAGTAATAATTCTTCATCTTACAAATTCAGTTTTCAAAGGGGAGTATCTAATTAAAAGGATTTGAATGAATCATGCTATGTCATAATTTATCAGAACTTTCATTGAAATCATCAGAAATTATCAATAAGATCACAGACACAAGAAAATATAGTAAAAGCATTTAAAAAACAAAATTTAAAATGCATCACAAGGGGGGGGGGGAGAGCAGTGTTCAAGAGCCATGATATATTACTGAAAGTAATGACATTTATAAACATTTAGTGTTAAGTGCATACAAAGTGTGCTTATGTTGATAGCTTTTTCAAAACAGTACAACTCCAAAAGTTTGTTTATAAATGTGTTTATATACTTTTCTTTTCAAACAATAATTTTTTTTCTTTTTTACACAATATAGGCCAAGTAACAAGAAGTATATTTCTATCAAGTGACAAACTATTTAGACAAATGAAACTGATGGTAAATCTAAATCAGTGGTTCTCAACCTGGGTCCATATAAGAATTTTTGTGGTCCTGGATCCATAACAGATTTTTGGAGGTTCACGCAAGCAAAATAGTAAGTTGGGGTCCACAATATTTTAGTGCTTAATACATCTATGACTTATTTTACTAGTGAACATTCATTTTCCACAGAATGAAGTTGTTAAAGTTTATGTGCAATAAATTAGTTTTACTTCTACAATAAAAAAAAATATGTATATATTTTATCAATCTTTTGATACAATTCCTGCTATTTAATTATAAAAATACAATAAGATTTTTTAAACATTGAATGGCTATGGGGGCTCTACCAGAGTAAAATAGGAATTAAAGGGGTCCAAAGGCAAAGAGTCGAATTCATGAAGTCAAAAGCAATTAAGGGGTCACCAGAGTTGGTATAGTTTTACTGATTTCAGACTTCAGTTGAATGTACACTTTATATAGCCCTATTTTTATTATGTAAAGTTATACAGTGCTTACACTTATGAATAGATTATTAAAAAATCATGTTTTTTTATTTAATTGTGGGCTATAATCACTAAATTTACATATAGAGGAATCAGAGGTTTTGTGTTCTGACTCCACAGCCCTAGGTAAGAAAAAAAAAAAAAAAAAAGATTGAGAACCACTCATATAGATATTTCATTTTCTTCAGATATAATGTTAAAACCGATAGTATAAGAAAAATCAAATTCAACTTACCCTCATCCAAGTCACTAAATGATTGTACCTTTTGTGTGACTTTAGCAGATTTTGGTGTAATGATTTCTGGCATTTGAGAGGGAATGGCTGGGAAGATTCTCCACTGATATACGAACCAAGATCAAAGTTAGAGTCTCGAGGAAATGTGAACTGAGCAGCTGGGGGAAAAAAGGGTACCCAAAAGAAGATATTTTATAAACTAGGAAAAATATATTTTTATATATTTATTAAAAACTGGCAAGGAAGGGGAAAAAAGAAAAAAAAAAAAAAGATCGATAATGTACAAGTTAAAATTATATGACATTATGAAAAATTTTTCAAATGCAGTCATTATGAATTGATTATTTCATATTTAGCAAGGATGAGCTAAGACAATGCAAGCAATACAAAAATGTTGCAGTGCCCTCAGAAAACACAGAGACATCCACAGCAATTTTGCCTTTCACCTTCGGCCGAAACGTTGTCGATAAACGATAAAGAGGAGGACAATAGTCCAGATAACGCAGATAATAACAAAATCAAGCCTCATTCTCAAACATTCAGAGAAATAGTCAAATAATGTTATAATTGATTTTTTTTGAAAATGTTCCATTACAATGTATCATTACTAGGAATTTAGTCAGTCATTAATCTATGTTTATTGTCAATAAAAAAATTTGATTTTAAAGTTTTAATTTTCCATTATATTATTAAAAAAGTAAAAACAAATTTAACAAATTCTAAAAAAAAAAAAAAAAAAATTTTTTTTTTTAAAAATGCTTGCCCTTTGTTACCGAGTTTTTGCTCTCTTATTTTCATTTAAATAATTGTTAAAATTTATAACGTAGAAAAACCAAGTAAATTTGATAAATATCTGTAGATTATTAATTATAAGAATCTGCTATACAATTTCCTTAACTTAATAAAAAGTAAAAGTAAACAGATGGTATTTGAGTATAAATTCCATCTAATAAATAATAAACAAAATTGAGTTTTAAGTATAAATTCTATTAACATATTATTTTTAGTATATTTCCTAAAATTTAGTTAATTTGCTTTTTAAATGATTGTCCATAACAACTTTGTCATAACATTCAAATAATCTTGATGCCTGATGATATTTTAAAGCATGAAAATTTAGTTGTATAAAGATGTTTAATGCTTGAAAATTTGATATTGTTATGCAGTCTGATAACTCTAGTATTTTATGGATCCTCGTTATGAAGAATTTAGTGTCCAGCCGGCTAATTCCTACCTTTAACCTGTGTAATCAGTTTCTAAGAACTATTGAAATGTATTTACAGTTAACTTGAAATGGTGAAGGAAGAAATAAAAAGAAAAAACTGGGATTGGATATGATTTTACTGTGTCCTTTTAGATTTTTGTGCATACCAATCAGAATCTCTGAATATAGTAACTTTTTTAATAAAATCATATTACCCATACTTAAAACTTGTTTTCACTAAAATATAACTTTAAAAGGAAATGTTTTTTGTTTGGTTTCTTTGTTTAATGCATAACCATTGTGGTTATCTAAATCCAAAGCCATGCTTGTAGAGGAACCATACTGGTACTATTTAACCATAGCAGAGAAACGAGGAGGTTCATACCTTTCCCAAGGGGTATTAATCTGAAAGTGAACATTGTAGCACAACTCGCTTATCACAATACAGCCCCAGCACATTACCAACTATCCCATGGGACCTTCCTATAATATATGCGAGTAAAATAAGGTTAATTAAACTTAGAACTTATCATTTAACCTAAAAAGTATTTATTTAATTTTTAATTGGATAACTCTAAAAAATAATAAAAAAAATAAATAATATGAATCTTTTTTACAGAATAGAATTATGATCATGTTTACCATTTTCAATGGTTAAGTTAACCTACAACGCTAAACTATTAAAAAACAAGTGTCAATGTGAAATATCTTGATTATGTACAGATTGGTAAGAACAGAAACAGTAGTGACATATGATTATTACTTGTTGAGAGAGAACATGTATAAACTATCATACAGTTAATAAGTAAAACAGTGACAAGAGGAGAGTACTATAGAAAAGCTTGATATATTTTTAAAATAAATTTACAGAAAATACAAATATAAATCATAATCTGATATGAAAATATAATTAGAGCAAATGTAAAATTTTATATAGTAGAAAGCAAATTTCCCCAACAATTCCATACAATAAATAAATTCTTCTTGATGTAAGATTCAACATTTTAATTTATATATACATTTTGAATTAAATCTAAAAGCCCAATAAAATTCAATTAACTGAATGAGAAAACTTGAAAATAAATATTTGTATTGAATGGAAAATTTTTTTCCATTCCTGAGTGCTTAATTTATAATGCAGACAAGGAAAAATAATCATGAATTATAAAATTCATCTATATTTCCAGATTTGTAACTTCATATCTCATTTGATTTCATTTGTTCTTTTAATTGAACCCATTTCCATATATTAATTTGCAACAATTCAAAAAAATATCTAACAGAGATGCTGATAGGTACGTGTCTGCATCACGGACTCATAAAATCATATCCAGGCGTCCCATGTGTTTTTCTTCCCCCACCATTTCCAGCTAACTATAATACATTGACTATTTTTCTTGGAATCAAATTACACTGTATGGTACAAGGTAGGTGTTAGATAGCTTTAGTTGTTCATTAAATAAAACACTAATTTTTAAAGAACTTTAGTTGGGACCAATCAAATTTCCGGGGACTCAGTAAAATCAAATACATGTATCCCAGGATACACTAAATTAAAAAATATCAGCATCACTATTCTAATCAGACATGACACTTTGCATAAATAAGTTATCCTTGTTTAGTCAAATAAACTTGGTTGTTGTTTTCCCTAATATGAAGAATTTTCTTCTAAAAAAATTTAGATGAAATTATCTAATAATAATAAAAATTTAAAGAATAGTTTGATATGAAAATTTATTTTTATTCAATATCACAAATGTAGATTTAAAAAATAAAATGTAAATGCCAGATACACTTGCATTCAAAAACTTTAGAAATTTAATAAAATTGTTTGTATTTATTGAATTTAAATTTTAATTAAAAGGTTTTGAAAACAAAATTAAGAAAAAAAAAGGTGGAAATCTTTGTAAAGATCATTTTTTAAGATAATTCACATGATAATTAAAATCCGTTTTTGTAACAATCCTAATCAACTTCTAAAGATTTTCAAAAATCATATCTAAAAAAAAAAAAAAAAAAAAAAAAAAATTTTTTAAATAAAAAAAAATTTTTTTTTAGTCTTTTTTACAATGAATGATTCATCAATAATTATTATTTGCTCTAATTTTAATAGATTTTTGTGGTTAAAAAATTGTCAGTTAATATATATGAAATATATAATATAAAAAATGGAGAAGATTTATAGTTTGTTTTTTCAAAGTCGACTAGTTAGTCAATAAGTGATTTTCTCTTTATCTTAAGGCCAAAAAATTAGAAAACATATTAGGTGTCAAAGAATATGCTAATATCCGTTGTAAATAAAAAGTTAAGTCCTCAAAGTGACAAAGAATTGATTATATATATATATATATATATATATATATATATATATATATATATAATATGCCTGCTTTGACTGGGAAGAAAGTGCAATTATTGTATGTATAATGAAAGATAGAAATTTATCAAAATAAAAGATTAAACTTTAATACTATTTTTGTTATCAAATAATGTCAAATTTTATTTTTGACCACTTATTTTGACAAACTATTTCACAAATAGTTATCTTTATTATTGTTTTATCAGGGACATATGAAATTGATTAAACAGAGAGAAAAAAAAGTTGTAGGTAAAGCAACTCATTTTCTATAATTCACCAAACCAAGTAACAGCAGCAAACTGGCTGCTATATCCATTGTCAGCTGAGACAAATAAAAGCCTAGAAATAGTTTGACTTATTTAAAAATTATAAATACTGACTTCAAGTGAACAAATATTTGAAAGATTCACCATATATATCTGATGAGTAATTTTCAGTGTATATATCATATCTATATGTCTATAATATATATTTTTGGTAATTAGTGTGAAGTACGAGTAATGTGTGAAATAAATGAGAAATCAAGTTGGAACTTGTACTAACTTCCATTTTATTTCATCCATATATATAATCTTCATACAATGACTGCTATTTACACAGTAGCATTGCAACCAACAAAGCCTTCATCAGATGATGACTCTGGGTTCAGGCATGGTTTCAGGGCCGAAGCATCATTACCACTAACCAGAGCGCCCCAGCAGTATCTCACGATACCACTAGACTTTGTCGGTTTGATGTCAAAATATAGGACTGCCATATCCATGCTGATACGGTCAGAGCCTTCTCCTGGATCTTTTTTAAGTATTTCCTCTTGTCTGGTGGAGAAAGTCCAAGTTTAGACAAAAATGCTGAAGTTGAGTTGGTAATAAATCCCCGGTATCCGACTTCAATGGGAAATACATTTGTTATCCATCCGTTTCTGACGCATTGTTCATGTAGGTCTTCATATTTTTCCAACTTCCACTGATGGGCCCAATCAAGATTTTCTTCAAATGGAACTGTCAATTCAACGATTATATATATATATATATATATATATATACAGTGATGCTGATAACTTTTTCACTTAGTGAGTCCTGGGACCCACAGATTTGATTTGAATAGGTCCCTAGGAAATTTGATGGGTCCCAACTAAAGTTTCTTAATAAATTGTAAGGTTAAACTGCAGGGCACTAAGATTTATTTTTACCATCATTCCAAAAAACAATTTTAATCATCATGAATCACTTAAATTGACAGTAATTTTTTTTTAAAAAACTAAATTCATACATTTAAAAGAAAAAACAGTATTTACACTTAATCACAATTCAATCAAGAAATAATAATTTTGGGAATTTTGACAGAACCAACAAAAAAAAACAAAAAAAAAAAAACAACGGGAGTGTGTGGAATTTTCAGTGAATCTTGAGCAACCGATTTGTCGAATTTCCCGCCAGAAGTCAGTAGAAATCAAAGGCAAATAGATTTCAACTAAATTACTAAAAGACTCTTATGATGCCAATTCATAAGAGATTGTCCTTTATGTAAACTTATCGGGTAACCTTAGCAAAAATTTTCTCCAATTTTTCTTTAAAAGAAATAGTCAATATTTTATTTTAACAGAATATAAACTTGTAAAGTTATTTTTAAGCATATGTTTTATACAGTATTCCCTTTAATTGAAATGTTTTTTTTTACATTAATACTACACAAGCAATGATAGAATTTAATTTATGGTTGTCAATTTTACAAAAGTCCCCACAAAAAATAAATAAATGTATCGGGATTTTAAATGGAAAAATTGCGTCCCTATGTGTATCCCTGGGATGCATGGATATTATTTTACTGCATCATTTTAGATTTTTATGCGTCAGGGATGCAGGACAAATAGCTATCATGATCTCTGTATGTGTGTGTGTGTGTGTGTGTATATATATATATAAATAAACTCAACTGGTGTGGAAAGAACCAGATAATTCAGTTTGCAAATAAATAAAAAATGTACAAACTGATCACTTGGGGAAAAAAGAAAAAAAAAGAAAAGACCAATACACCCATACTGTCTGAAAATAATCATCATAATCGTAATATAGTGGCCAAAAGAAAGAAAAAACATTGAACGAGTATTCTAAGTTATATATGTAGAAAGTGCTCAATAGGCTAAAGTAGGGCAAAATTATAAAGACCTAAATGAGCCAGACACTACCTACCTAGGTTTCACAATTATCCTGATGAACCATTCAGGTGAAACCTATGTAGGTAGTGTCTAATTCATTTAGGTCCTTTATATATACTAGCAAATATATGCACCCTCCGGGTGCAAGTATTTAAGTTTTAATGTAATGAAATATCGTATTAAATTAGAAAGTCTAATAAGAATGCAGATAAAAAGATTTGAAACAGAGTGGGGGTATAATAGAAAAATAGAAATGAAACTTACTCTTCCATCACTCCCGTCTTTCATTGCTGAATTTTACTTATTTAAGTATTTAGTTAAATTAGGAAATAAAGAATTAAATGACAGTTATTTTTTCTTGTTAATGGATTTCATTTAAGATTCATTGAAGAGATTTTTGCTTATATTCATTAAAATAAAACCAAACAATTAGAAATCAATAATACTAAGCACATATTTAATAAAATCACATTTTTAATATCAATATGCAAATTAGCCTTCCCATTCAGACTGTAAACCGCTATTTTGTATATATAAATACAATTGCATGTTATTTGTATGTAGATATGGACAACACTAATAAAAAGGTGAAGCAATTTTATTAATAATTGAGGTTTAAATATAAATAAAATCATGGAGAATGTGATGAAAATAATTATGTTAATTGTGACTCGATTAGTAATATAGTTTCGGTTACAGACAGAAAAACACACAATCTCCATTATAATAAGATATATATCATGTCTGCCCCTTCCTCCCTCCCTTCACTTCCACTACTAACTCACCCCCCCTCACCAAATTCACTTGTACTCGCACGTAATTTTGCTTTCAATAAAAATCATTTGACCGATGATGTCCTTATGAATCAGACTAAACGTTTCAACTCTTAGATTTGTATTGAGTTATCATTTCTTGTTCACCATCCTTTTACCTACCTCATACTGTCGGATTCTACTACATCCATCCTATCTCCATATGTATATGTGTGATGCTGATAGCTTTTTGATTTAGTGCGTCCTGGGATGCACATATTTGTTTTGAAGGAGTCGCTGAGAAAATTCATAGGTCCCAACTAAAGTGTCTAACTCCTACCTTATAACCTACCCTGTATAATTCGTTTCTAAAAAACTATTGAAATTTATTTACAGTTAATTTGAAATGGTGAGGGGAAAAAAACGAAAAACACTGGGATGCATGGATACAATTTTACTGCGTTCTTTTAAATGTTTGTGCGTCAGAGACATAGGACATGTACCTATCAACATCATATAATATATACACACACACACACACAAACACACCCAGAGACTATCATTTGATATAAAGTATTAAACTGCTGACAATAATCAGATCCTTATCTATTGGTATATAGTGAGTGACATAATTAGGAGATAAGTTCATAAAAAAATGAACACTGGATAATACCATTGTTAAATGTGATAACAGAGCAATGGCATGTAAATAGAATGCCAAATATAGGATTTTTTTCCCTTCATATTGTCCATTGTTTAACTAAAAAGGTTATTTTGACAAAAGCCGTTATTTTCACAGATCCTAATTAGACATAAATCATTTATACTTAGATAAATTGTAAATTCAGTGACAATAAAAAATATTTTGGGAAGAGAAATTTATAACTAAAAGCTCTTAGTATATTTCACTTAAATGCTCAACAGGATACAACAACCCATTATGTGAAAACAGGATTTTAAAATCAAATTAATGTCAAAAAAAGACAAAGTATATCTTAAAACAATAAGATGAGGAATATACATAGAAATATAATTTTGTTTAGATATGATACTATGAATATTCACAATAAATATTCCTGCAGATTTTAATATGTAAATGTTATCTATCAAGTCAATATTGGTAAAACACAGGATTAAAACTAGTGATAAAAAAAGGTATACTTAAAAACTAAACTTTAAAAAAAAATATTGTTTTTTTTAAAATGTATCTAAATATATATATATATCTTAAAATGGAGATTCCGTTTCTGTCTGTAACCAAAACTGTCACTGCTTATGTCACAGTACCCTTAGGAAATGCATAAGTTTATCAATGAGTATTTAGTTTAGAATCAAAATAATATATATATACATGGAATAAATCTCATTTATTAACAAAGTCTATGAAAATCTGAGTTAGATTTGCCTCAAAATGGCCCATATTATTAGTGCATTTAGAATCCTGCAAGGTGTCATATATCACTAAGAAATAAAGTTTATATAATATCAGGTGTGGTTAATTTGTATACTGATTTTAACAAAACCAGGTTTAATAAATAATTATTTGGTGTTATTGATCTCTAATATCATTGTTTTATTCTACAAAGTATTAAAATCAATCCTGTGAATGATTTTATATAGAAACCAATTAAATATAATTAAATTGTGTAATCTTTTTATATGCATTATTATTTAATTTTGTTAGTCTAATTTAATATATCTAATTACATTAAAGCTTAAATACTTATGCCCAGAGGGCACATATTCTTGTTAGTTTATATATAAAAAAACAAAAACAATAGCAATATTAAAAAAAATATATATTGACACTTAGCATCAGTTTACTTAATGCTTATATATGAGCATCTCATCATGTGGTGTAATAGTTAGCAGACTAATCTTGCAGATCCATTAATAGATTAATTCTCACTGGATACCCCATACATGCAACCTTGTGTCACATTCTATGACCAATAGGTTGAGTAAATACCTACTTAATGCCTATATAGATAGAAATATAATTTTGTTTAGATATAAATGATAATAAACTGCTCCATTTCAGTAGCAATAACAGCTTGTTTCGTAAAATTGTTGGACATAGACAATTTTTCACCTTAATTGGTTCAAATATCAATTCCTCTGGTATTTCTGACCCAATCTTAAAAATATTTATATAGTTAGAAAGAAAATAATCTTTCTAAATATGTAATTTTTATGTGTTTTTATCCATTGAATAATCTTTTACAGCGAGTTAAAATGATATTTTGCTTCGAAAAAACAAAAACATAAAATTACATTTTTTTTTAAAGACAATTTTTACACTGAACTTTGTTTTTCAAAATCATAATGACTAATCTTTATCAATATTCTTGAAATTTTACACTCAATTAGAAGTCACCTGGAAGTACAAACAGGGCCTTTTTTTTTTTGTTTCTAAACAAAAAAAGCGGAAATACAATAGAGCAAATTTGAAGCACTATACCAGTAATAGAAGACAGACTTATATTTTTATATAAATGAAACCATAAACATACAAGATTAAATCATAATGCAAAAATGTGACTCAATAATCTATTAATGTTTACTAATATCAAAATTAAACTTATTTACAAAAAAAAAAATAAATACTCAAAATAATGTTCAATAAAGAATAAAATCAAATGTAAATTAATCATACATGGGAAAGTATAACATTTTCTTATATGTATGCATGTGTTTATGTATGTATGTATTTTTGGGTGTGTGTATGTATGTATGTATTTATTAGTCATAGAGGAGTATTAAAGAACAAAGCTAATGATTATAAGTGAAGAAAAGAAGCTAATTAAAATCTTGAAATTTACCAAGTTTAGAAATCTAATGAGATTTTTTCTTCTTCTGTAATAATAATAATAATTACATAATAAATTATTAATATTAATAAATAATTACATAATAAATGATAATATTTATAACAGGATCGATATAAAACTAAAATATTCAGCAAACTTAGCTAAATTCCCTAATATTCCTAAATGTTATATTTACCAACATAATATATGAGGTCTGTCTGGAAATGAGCCAGCCATTTTGAATCTCTCAAGAACTGGTGTCTTGGCCTTGATATAACTTGGCAACCAATCAGAAGGGACCTTATTCTGTAGACAGATGAGAATTGTTACTTAATTGGCAAAGAGTTGCTTATGGATTGCGTGACTGTGTCAAATTCACAGCAAGTATGCATCAAGTATTGTTTGAAAATTGTGACATTTCTTTGTGGAAAATAGAAAAAATTAAAAAGGTTTTTTTGGGAGGATTCAAGGAGGGAAAAACCCAGATAAAACTTTGGCACACAATGCTTCAAACTTGGCAAGAAATCTGCTGAAAGTGATCCACATTTTGGAAGGCCTTTGACAAGCAGAATACCTGGAAATGTTGGAACATATCTAAGTTGCAATCAACTATGTTCCATGCAGGTTTTTTTTTGGTTTTTTTTTAAATTTCAAAACACTAAATCACCTAGGTCTGTCACCTCCACTAAATTCAAGATTGCTGTTGAAAAGGAGGAGACTTCAGACCATGGACAAGATTAAGGAAAATATAATGATACAGTTAATAGTAATCCTGTAAAAGAACATTGCCAATGCCTTAAGTGTCCCACTAGGATAAGTTTGTAAGTTCCCAGATGAAATATTTTGAAGGGAACTGATGCGCCATTTCTCTAAGTAGGGCATTTTTTAGTTAATATTAAAACGCTGGATTATTTCCGGACAAACCCTGTAATTCTATCTTTAAATAAATAAATATAATGACAGTTTAATTTGAATACCACCACCAACATAATTTTTAGAATGGTAATAAAAAAAAAATAAAAAAACAGTTCACAAGATTTAAATGATTCTTTTATAAAAATAGACTAGTAAATAATGGTGGCTTCCACTTATTCACTTTCTATTCATAGATTTTTAATTATTTGCAAATGCTAATTATTACCAAGTTTAATTATCAAAATATCGTCACTGGTATAGTATAGTTGACGTTGATGGCGGTGACACACTGCAATTAACATTTAATATACTGGAGTTATCTCCCTTAAAAATTTCCCCCGCCAATTTATTTATACTTAATTAAGAAATACTCTAAAGTCGGTGATCTGATGTGCTTTATAATTGCATTAGAACATCAACAGTAGTGTGCTACAATGTGCTGTTTTTTTGTTTTTTTTTAATGCGTGACGATAACAAACATATACGCATAAACCAAGAGACACATTAAAATTTCGAATGGGAAATCCAACGTTGTATTTTCATCATCAAAATTTATTAAAGTTAATGCATCACATTGTTACGCATTATCCAAACAATTTTAAAATGTAAATCAAATTTTCAATCATCAAGTTTGTTTTTGTTTTTTTAATTAAATGGTATATCAACCTTCGCAAGTGATTCAATGCCAAAGTTATCCTTGTAGAAGGACAGTAGTAGTACTGTTTTAGTCTATAGCTAGATAGAATGTGTGGGCTCATACCTTTCCCAATGGTATTAATCCGAAAGTGAACGTAATGCGACAACCACTACACGCTACGTTTATCCAGAATATTCAGCTGCGATAATGTACAATACAAATTATATAGAAATGTAATAATTAGATTTAATATCCAGAAAAATAAGTTATTATCTTCATTCTTTTTTCTTACTGAACATTGAAAATCCGTTACGTCTTCAATTCACTATGATTTTTTTAGTATTTTCTCCCTCCAGCCACTATAGTTGATGATGTAATTTTTAGGGCTAAAATACGTTATATATTTTACGAAACACTCATATATAATAGGAGTGTTTCGTAAAAAATAAAGAAACAAGCAAAAATCACTGAGATCTACTATTATTTGGATTGTAAATGTAAATATTAAGTTTCTATATTATTTTGTATATTACAGCAGATACCCCCCCCCCAGCAGGATATGCTGGACATAGTAAACAGGTACTCGAATAATATCTTTAATTTGAAGTGAAAACACATTTTTGCTCAAAAAATTAATAATTTTAAATCTTGGACGGTCAAAAATAACGCTTTAATTTGATCTAATAAACATGATGAATGAAATATTTAATATTGTCAGTGTTTATTTTAAAAAAAAATTTAAAAAAATGAAGAAACGGAAGAAAGGAATTTGTTGACCAGTCGTTGTAGTTTGTGAAAAAAAAGGCGCCACGTGAGCATAAAACATTTTAACAAGATGTTAGTAAAGAACGATGTTGATAAAAAAAAACCCCCCAAAAAACAAGTTTTGTTGTTTTTAATTTTATCTTCGAATATTGAGAGAGACATGACAACAAATTATATTATTCAATTAGCAAAAAGAAAGAGATAATAAAAACAGCCTAAGTCAATATCCTTATATAGAAAAGATCAAAACATTTAAGATATTCAGACGAAAGTTTTTTTGTTTTTTTTTCCCTGTCACACATAATAGCAATGCAGTGAAAGAGGAATGTATTTTTCCACGGCCATAATTATTAGTTTCTAAAATAGTCACAGTTTATCTGAAATTAGTTGTAGGATGACTCTTATCTTAAGTACCAATGTATTACTGTAGTTGACTACATTGTAACAAATCCAATTAATTACTTTCGACACTATTGCTAATTGATAAATAATGCTTACAATAAATATAAAGTAAATCTTAATAAAATACTAAGAAATAAGACGATTGTTCAACTTAATATTTAGTTTTACTTTTAAAACAGTAATAAACACTAAAAATAGGTTTTCATTTACGTAGAAATGATTTCTATAAATTTCGGTTTAATAATTAACAATTTTTTCTTTGTAATCTTAGTAAATTTCAAGTCATTGTTTTGTTATTATTTTCTCGTTTCACACAGAAAAAAAATTACAAACTTGGATTTTTTTTTAGTCATGTGATGGTTAACATCACGATATCATGTCTAAAATCCAGGTCAATTATTTTCGCTACGTTATTTATTTTCAACACAGTCTCCGTTTAATGTTTACTTAATTTTTTAAAAATTAAATAAAAAGGGCCGAAGAGGACAAACTTACTTGGGTTTTAAAAGAAAAATAATAATCGCACCGTAAATATTCGAAATGGAAAAATACAATATTTTTCGGAAAATTGAGGTTAATAGTAAGTTGAAATGAGATGTGAAAGGCAAATAAATAAAATTGTTTAAACCTACAAGATTTTTTAAAAACATACAATGCAGGAATATTAATAAAAATTAAGGCATTTTAATATCAAGAATGTTGTGACGTATGTGCTGACGTCAATGAAATGTATTGTTTTAATACAGTAATCTGAAATCGTCTTTATTTAAAGAAAGAAAAAAAAAAGAATTATTACAAGGGCAGATAGAAACCAGTTTCCGTTAAAAAAAAAAAATAATGATAATAATAACATGAAATAAAAAATATATATATAGTTTTTGTAAGTGAACTTCTCCAAGAGAATCTTGGTACCTTAACTGAACAATCTAGCAACAAGTTCGCAGGTTAATCAAATTACATTATTTCTTTCTTCAAAAACACCTTGAGATGGCCATAATAACTATCCTAATATAGAGTGAAATTGGGATTAAAAAGAAGGATACTGAAGTCTTTTTTTTTTTTTTACAAATAAACTTTATTTGAATTTTAAATGATTTCTTGCTAAGCGTTTACTCGTGAAATGTTAGACATGAACATTAAGAAACATTTTTTTTTCCAAGTAAAAATACATCAAATTCTAATAATAAAGAAAGACCACCTCTACTCTATAAATAACAATAAGTGTATGAACTAGTGGGTGTTTTCTTTCTTCTTCACTGTATGCTGATAGTTGAAAAACAAAAACAAAAAAAACAGTTGACGAAAGTAGCCGTTCTTCATTTAGACAAGACACGGCCATATTGTTATGGCATGAGAGAGAGAGACATAAAATTACGTAGACATTTATATTAAATATAAAAAAGAAACATACCATCTTCATATTTCATCGTCCGTACATTTCTGTGTCGTGCCATTTTGGACTCTATTTCGTTGTAGTAAGCGGCGAAAAAGTCCAAAATAACTTATTTTTTGTGTTATTTTTGCACAAGTTCAATACATTGGTTGTCGCAACATTTTAGCTAACAAACAAAGCTAGTTGATTTAGTTTCGAAACTGAAATTGGCTAAATTATTTGTAGAAAACCGAAACGAAACTAATTTCAATTTTGCTATAATTAAATCGAAATATATTTTCGAAAAATTTTTTTTTGTCAACAAACACCAACTAAAACATTTTATCATTAAAAAAAATTCCCATGTTATCTTATTGTAGAGTGCGGCCTTGAATTCGAAATGATGCTAATAATAATTATTATATTTTCCAATTTTGTCGAAAGACTTTTACGTTCTATTGTGCAATGATTCATCGGGAAATACAGGAAAAATTCCAATTTAAAACTAGCATAATAATTCATAATAATCTAAATTTCTTTAGTATTAATGATATTGTTTTATTTCAATGAATTAAGTATTTGTTTGTATTTGTATTTGTATTGTTTTAAGACGCGTTTATTTATTTTTTATTCTTTGAATAAATGTTATCAAACAAATAGAGTAAAACTTAAATTATTAAGAAAAAGTTCTTATTTATGTAATAATGGTAACATTATAACGATTTGAAAGTTCTTTTATTTTCTAAATTAATTATACTGATTTTAAATATTGTCATTTTGAACGGCGGTGACTAGCTAAAAAATGCCTATATTACAAGTTTTTAATTTAATTATTTTATTTTTTACAGCATCAATTTGGAAAATTCCATCCCAATTTTTATTTAACTACAGATATTTATTAATTTTTCACATTTTTATCATTTGAAACGGTCTGGAAGAAATCCATTAAAATTCAAATAATTTTAAAAGTTTTTTTTTTTAATATTAGTTAGCACTAAAGATTTTTTATTAAAAAAAAAAACAATGATAATGATGTTTGTTTACACTGTAATCAGGTTCATTTTTTATTTTATTTTTTTAGCAAGAGGCTACTAAGCCGGTTCCGGTCAAATAGACAAGCCTGCTTTTAGGCTTATTTAGCCGGTCCTCGCAAAATAGACAAACCTACTTTTATGCTTATTTTACTGTCGCTGTAAATATTTTTATTATTATTAATGCGAGTAATGTTAAAAATAACAACACAGATTTAGCACAAACGTTTATTTATATTCATTTATATTTATATTTTGTTAAGGATAAAGATACAAAAATTCTTCTAAATGAAAAATATAGATACCGTTAATGACTTTGTGATCAAACATGTGAATTTTTACTTACTAAATCTAAATTTTTTTTAAAGGAAATGGTAAAGAAAGGTAAATTAGACTATGATGAATTTTTTCCAAATTGGAAAAATGGCATTTTCCACTATGAGTTGTTAAAACATAAAATTGTAACCCCAAACCAAACCCTAACAATGAATTCTTGTTGATATTTACGAAAACGTAATATAATTTTGTTTCGTTCCAAACACAAAGCGTGTAAAAAGTTATTTACATTACCTTTTATAAGGAAAGATGTTAAACATGAAATGCCCGGATGCTAGCGTCTAGAACCAATTAAATAGCCTATTCGTTTTTATTTTTTTGTATGTTCTTTTTACTTTTATATGTTATTTGTAAATAAGTTTTAAAAATAAAATAAAAGCAGAAACGAACATAAAACGTAAATAATTGTCTTTAATTTTAAATTTTGAAAGTTATCCATCGTTGGGGATTTACAAACTAAACTTTACTTAGTTGTGGCACAAGGCCAATGTTTGGAGTACTCAGTGAGACACAAACTCACTAGTAATGGTCTTACTAGTCTAACTTGCTAATCCATCATGGGGATAGTCAACTACAAGTATAGTGAGTTTGATCTTCACTGGGTGCACCACACTTGTGACCTTGTGCCAAACATTGTTGCTATTATTCTGGTTAAAATTTAATTTATAGCATTGAACAAACAAAAAATATTTTATTCTACATACTATTGCATGCATTGTAAAATATTTGTTCTTCTGTATCTAGGATTGATGTAATATTGAAAATACTAGCAGGACCTGTAGATATACCACAGTATGATGATAATTTAATTATTACAATGTTTACTCAAGAGCTATTACCAAATAGTTCAATATGTAAAAAGTATTATAATATTGATTTAACTCTCCCTCACTCTTTTTTTTCTTTCCTTCTTTTCATCTTTTCATTATGTTTGATTGAAACAGATTAGGATTATCGTTTCTGTGCACTCACAGCCTCTGTCTATTTTTCTCATACTCTCTTTCTTTCTTTCTTTCTTTCTTATATTTTTTTCTGTGTAGTATGTCCTTTTTATTCCTTTTCTTTCATCATATTAAAAACAGAATGGTCCATTATTTAACAAGGTGAAGAACTAAAAATTTGGCAGATAAACGAAATCAGATAATCAGGATTTACAGTTTTGGATTTCATCTTGGACGGTTTGGACGGTCTCATTTTTAACCAGAGGGTGTTGCAAGATGATAACGGTCATACAATTAAGGAACGTGGGTATTAATATTGAAAATATTGTGCATCCAAATTGGCTTAGAATAAAATTAAAATGAATTTTTAAAAACTTAAAAAATAACAAACTCTCTTGAGCCTTCACCAGAAGAACCCTCTGAGAAAAAGACCTACTTCCGACCCCAAGACAATCTCTTGGCCATTCTGACTTAGTCCTTAACTGTATCTAGACATTACTACTGACTAGGGTTATATTTCCTTGCTACTTGGTGGCTATGACCCATGAATAAAGCCTGAATCATAAAACAACTTTTTGTCTTTGTCTTTGTCTCTTTCTTTTCTTTCCTTGAATTCCTTCATTTTCAGCGTGACCACTATATAAGATGGGGTTAAAAGCAAACCCTAGGAATACGCACCAATAATAATCACATCCACCTTTAAATATAAAACATAAAACCTCTTGCCACTGCATAAGACTACCAATTTTTGATATGGCTAGACTCAAACTACTAACAAATTTAGCCCACTATATATTGGCCTGTTAAAAAATTGCAGTACTGGATGAAGTACAATTTATTGGTGGGTATTAGTCAGTTTACACTGACATTTGAATTGTATTAATAACACATAAACACACACACACACACATGCATACACTCACACACATGCGTACACTCACACACACGTTCACACACACATGCTCACATGATGACAGCAAATTATTGGAGACACGTTTTAAAAAAAAAGAAGAGTGCTTCAGCAGCAACCAACAGGTAACTCGTGTCAATTCTGTGAGAAAGTATGTGGGTCTACAGCAGATTTGAGAAGTCATATGAGGGTGCATGGGAGGGGGTAGTGTCAATGAAAAAAAACGTTAATTCATTTATCACACATGCAAGGATATATTTGGTTTGGTTTGTTTTATGGCATATCAACCACAGTGGGTCATTTGAGGCCAACAAAATTTTAAAATAAATTCATTCTTAATGGAGTCTCGAATTTTTTTTGTAAACATTTTTCTATTTAACTCATAGATGGGACACCAACAGGTACTACCAATCTGAGTCAAAGTGGACCTGGGAGCAATGGTGATCAGGGGTGCTCCACATTCCACAAACCTCCAGAACTGGAACCTCACCATTAGAGTTTAACATCATTCCCAGGACATGAAAACCCTCAGTCACCGCCTTCTAGCACATATATGATAAAAAGGGTTGGGGCTTGCCATAAGGGCAATAGGGTTGGGACTGTGGGGATTATCTTCACATTGGCTTGGAAGAGTTATCCTCCCGCTGGGTTGCCGCTTGTTCTCACCAGGGGCTATTGTATTTAAGCGCCTGGTTCAAACGCTTCTTCCTCTTTTAGCTACATCTTCTCGGCTGAACCACATGGGTAGCCATTTTGTGACTACACCCCACCCTCGTGGGGACCAGAGGCCCCATGAGGGGACTAAGTCAGTAAGTGACTTCCATTATATGGACTATGTGTAACTCTTTTTACATGTACATGTACGTAACACTTGAATGTGTCCTTATTGTATCTCATTTGTATTATCTTGTATTCCTATTTTGTGTATCTTGTCTTATTTCTGTGCTGTTTACAATATAAAATGTTTTGTCCAACAAACGTGTCGGAGTTGTATGTTCAATTATGACTTTGAATCCTACAAGTGTTGACGCCGACGTGATGTCTACACCACCTACAGGACAACCATATAAGTGCTAGGGCTTGATGTGACCAGCCAATTGATTGGAGGGAACCTCTCTGACCACCCGTCTAGCCTAAGTAAGGGTCTAAGTTACATTTTTTTAGAAATCAAACAATTATATTATGTTTACTCTCCCTCGATAAATTTTAAGAGAGAGGGAGAGAGAAAATCAATCAGCAGTCAGTTAGCATTGTATGCTAGAAATGAAAATTAATTTCTCTCTCTCTCTCTCACACATTGATGCAAATAGAGAAAGTAAGACATATACTGAGTAGGTATTCTAAATATATTGAGAGGGGAAGAAAGAAACAGGCTGGAAGTATAGACAGAGAATGGTGGATTTTTATACTTAATTGCAAATACGACTAATTAGAACCAAATGAAATGGAATTTTTTTCGAACATTAATTAGATTTATGATTAAATCATATTTTGGGATGTGATTTATGTCATTAAACTACATAGGAAAAAAGCCTTTAGGTGGCAAAAGTTGATTTTCTCAGCTTTATTATAATAATAGATTTACCATAGCAGAAATACCTAATTAAGTTAGAAAGCTTTTAAATAAAATAACTGATGCATTATAAAATTCATTTATTGATAAATCAACACTGAAAATTTAATAGAAATTGGAAAAATCCTTGATTTTTGGTAATTTTTTTTCAATCGGGGTTGGTGGGGTATTTTGTAAAATACAGATTTTATGTTATCTTAGACAGCGTTGATGGCCATGTTTACGATAATTTTGAGCAAAATTGACCGAAAAATAGTTCAAAATGTATTAAAAATAAATCACATTATTGTGATTTTTTTTTTCAACAATCTAACCCAAGCTCAATGAGTGACCCAACATGTCACGTCTGTACTAGTATATATATATAGCTCACTTCAGTTGGTAGAGCACCTGCCTTGGAATCACAAGGTGCCAGGTTCAATACCAGTCCCCACCAACTCAGCGTATGAGTAGCACAGATTGGTAATCTGATCTGTGTGGTAAAGTGGGAAGCTGACGGTAGGTGTGGCGCTCCACCCCAGATAAAAACAATCTCCCTTGTCTAGTGCTAGTGAAAGGGGGATAGACTCCTCACTGTTTGGCTGATACTGACTAAAGTCCACTTTGCCAACTTTACTTACTTATATATAGGATTGATAAAGAAAAGGCTCAAATATATCGGTCATGTTAATGGCTATAAATTTATTTCAACTAAAATATTCTCATTTTTGAGAATCCATGGCATCCTCAGACCGTCTATAATAATAAATGAAAGATTTTGCTGGACCAGGTTAAATTTGTATTAACATGCAGACTGTAGGGATTAAAATGAAATAAAAAATAATGAAAATAAAAAAATAAAAAACTCCAATGAGCCTTCACCGGAAGAACCCTCTGAGTATGTGAAGGAAAAAGGACCCCCTTCCAACCCCCAAGAGAATCTCTCAGCAATTTTGACTTAGGCCTTAACTGGGACTAGACACTACTACAGGCCAGGGAGAAACTCCTTTGCCATGTAGTGGTTATGACCCACGAATAAAGCCTAAATCATAAAGATACCTTTTGTCTTTGTCTCTTCCGTTTTCATTCCTTGAATTCCTTCCTTTTCAGCGCGACCACCAAATATGTTCGGGTTAAAAGCAAACCCTAGGAACGTGCGCCAAGAATAACCAGCTGCCTTTTTAACCTAAAACATAAAACCTCTTGCCACTGCATAAGACTACCAATTTTTGATATGGCTAGACTCAAACAACTAACAAATTTAGCCTACTATATGATGGGATGTCCTTCCTACAAAGCAGTAATGAAGTATGACAAGGTCAGTGAATGAGATTAGTATAGATAATGAAGACCAGCACCTTCCCCTTACCTATTTTTGGCCATATGTTGCATTTTGAACATATTACAAATAAATACTTTGTCTGACCATCATGCCATCATGTGAAACTCAGAGTCATGGGAAAGGTACTGTGATATGATTTAAACATTTTATTATGTAAACCTTTATTTTTTAATGATATATATGACACATTGCAGAATTTTAAACACACTAATAACAAGGGCTGTTTTGAGGCAAATCTAACTCAGATTTTCATAGAGACATTGTTGAAAAATGGGATTTATTCTATGTATTAATGATTTTGACAATAAATAAAATACTCATTGATAAACTTACACAATTTCTGAGGGTATTGAGACGTAAGCAGTGACATAGTTTTGGTTACAGACCAACAGACACTGAATCTCCACTATATTTAAATTTTTAAAACATATTTTCTCATATTTTATATGTGAGAAAATATTTAAAAAAAATTAAAATCAAAAGTATTTCCACATCTCTAGAGGACTTTTGCTCTCTGTCATTTAACAGGTTGGTTGGTTGGTTGGTTGGTTTTTATGGCATGTTAACCCCTGTTGGATTATTTTATGCCAAAAACCATTATTTATTCTTGTTGGGTATTATCTAAGTCCTTTTTTAATTTATTTAACCTGTAAGAATGGTTCAAAGTTATATATACTTTGAATACAAAACTCCGACGAAGGTTAACAGACAAAACATTTAATATAATACAGCACATGGATATGACGAGATACAAAATACATAGTAAAACAAGTTACATGTAAACAGATAAACACACATTCATGAATGGTACAAGATATACATATAAAAGTACAGACATGAGACTAGGGATAGTCCATGCTGTGAAGAACTTACAGTAATGTAAGTGGGACCAAAAGCCCCAACGAGAAGGGATAGACCGTGTCTAGCCCATGATTCTCGTGGTTACTGGAACAGGAAAAGAGAGAGAAGCCATTTGAACCAGCCGCTTAAATACTAATTCCCCTAGCGGGCACCAGCAAACTAAACCGGGCAGACAACTCTCCCAGGCAAATACGAAACTAACGCTACAAACCCATAAATTGGTACCCCCTAACAGGGTTAGACTGGATGTGGTGATGAAGGGTTATTCCACAGCCCTTAGAGCTCCAGAATTGGAACCTCACCACTAGATGCAGTTTAATATCATTACCAAGACACATCTAACAGGTAAGGAAAGAGGAGATTAAAAACAAAACAAGTAATTAGAAATAAGAATAAAATTAATGTACATTCTCTGGCTAAGTATAAATTAAATCTCTATTATTTTGCTCAAAAACCAATCCCTGGTGATATTTAATGTGTATATATATTTACTTTGTCGTTAATTGTTTTATTTTCGAAGTTTCCTCCGGACATACACATATACACAACTGCCCTTTATATATGTATAGATGGGTACTTAATTTAAACAATTCTTTTTTATATACATTTCTAATTTAAACTAATGTTTTTCCATTTAACCCATAGATGGGACTCTAACAGGTACTACCACTGCAGTGGACCAGAGCTCTAGAATTGGGACTTCACCATCAGATAGATTAATGTTATACCCAGGACACTGGGCCTCAGCCACCGCCTTCTAGCACACATATGTTTTTTTACTATATCCAAGTCCTGAAGATGGTCTAATTAAGAGACCGAAACGTTGCATCATCGACAATAAACATCCAGTTTCCATAACATCCCGTGTTTGTCTACCTTTCTCCACATACTGTCGGATTAACCTCCTCACATTTCTCCTATCTATTATTATACCAAAGCTGGACGAATCAACTTTTGGTACCCTAAGGCTTTTTTTCTATTTCGTTTAATGGCACAAAACATATCACAAAGTATTCCTTAGATTTAGGATTAAATTATGTTTGCAAAAAAATTCCATTTTATTTGGTTCTAATTAGTCGTAATTTGTAATTAAGTCAAAAACTGACCCAACTCTCTCTTAAATGTCTGCCTGTCTTTTTTTCCATCTCCCTAATATTCTATCTAGAGAGTTAAGAGAAAGAAAAGTGTGTGTGAAAAAGAACCTTATCAGCTGCCAAAACCAACAGTCAGAGAGAAGGCCTATCTACCTCCCACACCTCCAATCTTCTTTCTCTTTTTATAGGCCATTTTTATAAGCCTTTTATAGGCCATAGAGAAGACTAATGTTCTGTTTTGGTTTATTAATTCTCCGGTCATTTTTATTTTTTTAAAATTTAATTTGCAAAATAACTTTCTTCCTGATCAGTTTAAAGTTTGTTTTGATATTTGAATTTCAAAAGTTGTTTTTACTAAATTTTCAATTTACAAAACATAAAATGATTGTTTAATTTAAAAAAAAAAAATAAATGTAAATAAGATTCCTACACAATGTGTCTTAAAATTGTTTTCTTGGTTATAAAAAAAAAATAAAATTGAATATCATGTTTTAAAATAGATTTTTTAAATTACTTTAATTATTAATTTCAAAAATTTATAGGGTCAAAGGGGTAAGCACATCAAATAATTGTTAGTTAAAATTTAGGAAGATGCTATTTAGCTGGTTTCAGTAGAATATAAAAACCTACTTGCTAGGCACTTTCAAAGTTGCCACAAAATCCTTATTTTACAAAATACATTTACCAGCTTCCCCTGATTGTGAAGAAACTTACTAAAAATCAGTGAATTATCCGGTTTTGATGAAATTTTCAGTGTTTATTTATCAATGAATGAATTTTATAATGCATCAGTTATTTCATTTCAAAACTTTCTGATTTTTTTCAGGTCACTTAACTTGTACCCCCTGCCTTATTTTTTGGGTGCAAAATATTGGTGGGGTTAAATAAAGTTGAAACTAATTACAGTATAAATAAAAAGACAAAAAACTGAAGGTGTGAATAGAAGAAAAAATTAAGGGGAGCTATCCTGGTAGAAAATAAATACCGAAAATCGAAAAATAAATTTAAAATAAAAACTAAAAAAATAATTTGGAGATCTTTTTTTTTTTACTATTTTTGACAATTATTCATTAAAATCGGATAATTCCCTGATTTTTGGTAATTTTTTTTTAATCGGGGGGGGGGAGGGAGGGTTATTTTGTAAAATACAGATTTTATGTCATCTTCGACAACCATGTTTATGATATATTTGAGTAAAATTGACTGAAAATAGTTTAAAATGTATCAAAAATAAATTACATGTGTAATATTATTTTGCTTTTTATTTTATTTTTTTTACTGATGCTCATTATGTCACTCCAGTGAAAGACCATCAGCTAATGCTGATGTGAAAACTCAAAAGGAGTAAATAATAATAACGTGTCAACTGGTGGACTTTGCGGTCCGAGCAGATCACAGGGTGAAGCTGAAGGAAAATGAAAAGATAGATAAATACCTGGACCTTGCCAGAGAATTGAAAAAGCTGTGGAATATGAGAGTGAAAGTGATACCAATAGTAGTTGGTGCACTTGGAACGGTACCAATAAACTTGGAAAAAAGACTGGAGGATCTAGAAATCAGAGGAAGAATAGAGACCATCCAGACTACTGCACTGCTGCTATTGACTAGAATACTCAGAAGAGTCCTGGAGACCTGAGGAGACTTGTTGTCACTTAGACTCCAGTGAAATACCATCAGCTAACGCTGATGTGAAAAACTCAAAAGGAGGGAAAATAATAATATCCTTTCAGCTAGTATATTAGGTCTGAGACCTGTCAGCTGTTCCTTATAAACATTCATTTTAATTCCACAGAATATTTATAATCATTCCACAGATTATCCAACATTGCCTTGAAGGAGTTTAGAGATGGGGCAGTCACTATTGATGAAGGTAGTTTATTCCATGTATTCACCACTCTGTTACTGAAATAATTTTGTCTTGCATTTGCTTTACAAATTTTTTTAGGAGTTTTAATTTATGACCCCCGGTATTGATATTTTGAGCAATGTTTAGCAGGTCAGAGTTCGTTAAATAAAAACCATGTGTATATTTGTAGGCTTCAATCATATCCCCTCTTATACGTCGATAAACCAGACTTGGTAAGTCAATGTTCCTAAGTCTTTCTTCATACAAAAGAGATTTTAAATTATTCACTAATTCAGTAGCTCTCCTCTGAACTCCCTCAATGATAATCAATCAACTATCGTTCTTCTGCAGAACCTTGACTTGAAGTTCACTCCTTAGCTCAAAAACTGAGCCATGCTTTTAAAGTGATGTTTAAATTATAAATTGTAGCAAGAAAAGAGACTTGGGTGAGGTGTTGCCAAGGTAGCCAAAAAAATAACCAAAAAACATGTTGCTTTCCTTTGCTGCATAGAAAAAAAGGCCGCCCTGTTGGCTGGGGCATTAGAATGCACCAACTGCACCTCTGCAGAGGGGTAAGACTCCCCCAATGGCGCCAGCTGTTGGCCGTGGGTGGTGACCCATGATGCTTAAGGTTAGAACCTAGGTGGCTGAGCAGTCCATTTCTTGGGCTAGACGGGCGGTCGGAAAGGCCCCCTCCGATCAATCGGCTGGCCACATCAAGCCCTAGCACCTATATGATTGCCCCAACCCTATTGCCCTTATGGCAAGCCCCAACCCCTTTTTTATCATATGGGTGCTAGAAGGTGGTGGCTAAGGGTCTACATGTCCTGGGAATGATGTTAAACTCTATCTGATGGTGAGGTTCCAGTTCTGGAGGTTTGGGGAATGTGGAGCACCCCTTCATCACCATTGCTCCCTGGTCCACTCTGACCCAGAGTGGTAGTACCTGTTAGGGTCCCATCTATGGGTTGAATAGAAAAATG
Source organism: Doryteuthis pealeii (assembly GCA_023376005.1). Classification (NCBI taxonomy): domain Eukaryota; kingdom Metazoa; phylum Mollusca; class Cephalopoda; order Myopsida; family Loliginidae; genus Doryteuthis; species Doryteuthis pealeii. The sequence continues at coordinate 67,157,018 of CM042157.1, forward strand.
TATTTAAAAAAAAAACATGAGTTTATAAACAAAATTGTATTATGCATTATGAATTAATTTATTTCACAACTTTGTCGGCATTAAATGACCCACCGAGGTTGATATGCCGTAAACCAAACCAAACCAAACCAAACCAAACCAAACCATTGCCTCCTGTGAAACTGGATGTGACAAAAACAAGATGTGTGAGAGGAAACTAGTCCATTTATATGATTAGTTGCTTATGCTGATTGGTCTGACCAACCACCAACCAACCAACCAACCAACCAGCCAGCCAGCCAGCCAGCCAGCCAGAAATAAGCCACAGCAATATAAACGCAGGGATTGTAGTCTGATTTTGAAGCAAGTTGGTACTAGTGATAAGTGGAAAGTGTTTGAATAATATTCAGGGAAAAATTCTGTTGCCACCAAAAACTATATAAATGTTTCATGTAATTACAAATCAAAAGTAAAGAAATGAATTAGACGGTATATAAGGGTAAGATAATATGAAAATCACACAGACATTGTTTAAATAAAGTCTTTATTATGCTGATATTGCAATATTTCAATTTGTTAAAAATCTTCTTTAGAGCATATTATGTTGTGTTAAATACAAAGACATTTTATGAAAATTGTAACCGTTTTGTGATGGGATTAATTCATACCTGACATTTAAGAAAAAGAGAATATTTTAGATTTTAAACAAAAATTCTCGTCACGTTCATAATCAGGTGTAATGGATTTTAGCAAGGAAGAGAAATATTTTAAATTAATTGAAGATTTTTAACAGATTGAAATATTGCAATATCAGCATTATAAAGTAAAGTAAGTAAAGTCAACAGGGCGGCCTAAAGTCGGTATCAACGAGTCAACGAGGGAGTCTATCCCCTTTTCAATAGCGTTAGACCAAGGAGATTGTTTTTTAGCATCTGAGGTGGAACGCCACACCTACCATCAGCTCCTTACTTTACCGCACAGATCCCTATGCTACTAATACGCTGAGTTGGCGAGGACCGGTATCGAACTAGGAACCTTCTGGTTTCTAGCATAATAAAAAACTTTATTAGACCCTCTGTGTGATTTTCATATTATCTTACCCTTATATGTTGTTATAAATAATTTGTGTAGTGACAATATATTGGAAATTGAAATTGAACTCCAGTAAAATTTCCTCTAAGCAAATGTACACTATGGATAATGAGAATCTTTTTTCTTTTTTGTTTAATGAATTTTACCCTATTTTGTAAAAGGTCTTTACACACTGGTTTAGGAACATATTTTTCTATATTCTAACTTACCATTTATTCCATTTATCTTCAAATGAATGCTTGAAAAAGAACTGTAGATTGTTTGATTATAAAACACTTTTCTGATACAAACAAAATAACGAAAAGTACATTACTTACATAGCTCTTCATAGTATTTCTCTTTTGTTGCATTTCTCATCAGTTAACTAGTAAACAATGTGAACCACTATGAGAATATGAACGATATAGTTTCAATCTCTAAAATGCTGGTCCAGCAAAATCATGTGATTTAGTGTCATCAGTAAATGAATGAGTGAAAGAGATTTTGAAATTAATTATTTTAATCCAATCAGATTTTTATAGCCGTTTTGGAAAAATAATGTTATGACCAAATATACTGGTTTAGCTCAGTCGGTAGAGTGTTCGGCTTGGAACCTCAAAGTCCCTGGTTTGATACCGGCCCTCGCCAAATCAGCATATGAGTAGTGCAGGGATCTGTTTGGTAAAGAGAGGAGTTGATGGTGGGTGTGGCCCTCTGCCTCAGACGCTAAAAACAATTTCCTAGGTCTAGCACCAGTGAAAAGGGGATAGACTCCCTCGCTGTCTGGCTGATACCGACTTTAGGCCACCCCGACTTATATATATATATATATATATATATATATATATATATATATGAAGTAGTCAAATGATGTGTTTGAAATGGCGAAGGCCGACAATTTGTGGGAGATTATGTGCTTAATTAAAGTCATACCTAATTTTGTTAATTAATTAATTATAATTAAATGAATTAGGCGTGCATATCGGTTTAAATGTAAACTTTTTCTCGATTTGTTTACGCTTTACATTTAAACCGATATGCACGCCTAATTCATTTAATTATAATTAATTAATTAACAAAATTAGGTATGACTTTAATTAAGCACATAATCTCCCACATATATATATATACAAGGTGTGTCAAAAAAGTATTGAGATTTTTTGTTCTTTTTGACACACCTTGTATTCTAAAAAAAGTTCTATTCATTAATTTTTTCAGAATACAAGGTGTGTCAAGAACGTACTAAGTTTAAAGCTGTGTTTACCAAGATAGGAATGAAGAATGAATGGAACGTTGTTTTTTTTCAGAATACAAGGTGAGTCAAAAAGTACAAAAAATCTCACACCTTGTATATAGATATACATATAGATATATATGCTGTATTACTAATATTGAGCACTCTTTAGTTTAGGTATGGCCAAAATTTCATGTTTTTTATCCCCCCTCCCCATAAATTAAAATTCAACTAAACTCGGAAAAAATTATTTGTTTTACAGTCTTTAAAACGTGGGGATTTTATAAATCAAAATCTGTATCTGTCAAAATGGCACACTTTTGCTGTTTTTTTTTCTCTCTTGAAGATATGCTCTTTTTAACATGATTTATTTCATTGTTATAATTAAGAAATTTGTAGAATTCTTTATTATGTAAGTTTATATGTATATAATGTAATATGTAATATGAAAGTAGTGATGAATACATGAAAAAGTACAATAAATATAATGTAATATGTAATATATATGTAAGTTTAGACTCTGTTCTTAAGAGGAAAAAAAAATTAGAATGAGTAATGATTTACAATTTGAGATTTCTTATAAAAGCTTACAGAAAGGGGTAGGTGCTGTTGTATCAAAATTTGGCCATGCCCATATAAGGAGAGAAAAAAGGAGTTTTATTCTTTGGTATTCTCTAATCTGATTTAAAATAATCTGGCAGAAAAATATGCTGATCTGGGTTTATTAATTAGACCAGGGATCACCAAACTTTTTTCATGTGTTGCATACTGAGGTTTTCACTGTACCAAATCAGCATATATTGTTATATACCTTTCTTTACTTCTTTACTCTGGTCGTATCTTCTTCTGGCCGGCTTTGGTTCTATTCTGACCGTCTATCATCTTGGTCTGGAATCTTCTAAGGTCTGGTCTGGTCTTCTATGGATTCCAGGTCTGGTTTCTGTTAGGGATCACTCCTTATCAGAAGCCCTGTGTCATTGTTAGTTTTTAGGTAATAAACACAAGACTTCGATTTACGTTGATTACTTTATTTCCAAATCCCCAAACCAGAACTTTTTTCAGATCTGCGCAGATCCTTACATCTTGCTAGCTCGGCTTCTAACTTCTAACTGACTGAGTTACTTAGTATCCTTAAACCGGAACAGGGTCTTCTATGGCTTCCAGTTCTCACGATTTATCCCCAGAAGGTGAGAGTGAGGTCAAGCGCTGTCACTCACTCTCAAGGCCATCAGCTGCACTAATCGCCATTATGATTTCTACACTATTGCCATAATCATTAGGTATCTAATAATTATGTAACACATGGTGGGCTGGACAATTGAAAAAATAATGAGTGTATGGTAAACTGGAAGTTCTTACTACGACGAACAAAAGTCAAATGACAAAAATTAATAGTTTGCGCAAGGGATTGTGCACCCTAGTAAAAAAAGAAAATTGAAATAAAATTTGTACATTTTCAACCAATCAGAGACGTTCGCGCCTAAAAAGAAGTCTATCAAATAGACACCTTTTGGAGCCTACCCAAAGAGTATAAATAACCAACTTTTCAGACCCCAATCAGAAAGAAATTATTCGTCTAACCAAATCCACGTCACTCTAACATAAGATAAAATCACATTCACTTATAAGAAGGTATGAGTATTTATATCTTTCTATCTCTCTCTAATCAGCCATTTACGAGATCAGAAATGTTACTTGCGACTGTTTTGTGACTTTGAATTCTTACTCTTTCTTTCTCATTTCAAAAACTTATAACATCTTTTTCTTACATGTTATAATGAACTTTACAAAAATTACATTTTTGTACAAAAGACTAATGAAAGAACTTTGCTCGGTATTCTGCATTACCTTTTTGTAAACCTTTTCTCAATACAATTTGTTTGTTTTAAAATTGAGTCTTGTTATTTATGCCATGTGCCTACAATAATTGAATGTTTATGGTGTCTTTTTATGTTTGAATAATATTTCATGGAATTTTAACATTAAACTGGTGACCTCACAAAGAATATATCAAGCAACCCTATACCAAACCACCATAAGTGTGGGCAACATTATTGTTGAGTTCAATACTTGCTAGCCAGAACGAAAGCTCTGAGAAAAAGATGTAAAACAAAACATTATCACAGAATGCAACATTAGCAGAAAAATTTAGTGAGATTTGTGAAACTGAGGTTTGCCTTTCATTTTTACGTATATACATTTATACCCCCCCTCCCGATACATTGTCGACTCACATACGTGTTGGGAGGGGGTGCTGAGATAGAAATGGATGTCTTGCACAAATTGGCTGTAGACTCAACTATACTCTCTTCTAGATGTAGATGCAATCCTCTCTATATATATCCACAAAACCAATTTTAAATTTATTAATCTAGAACAGGGGTCACCTAACTTTTTTCACGGTAGGCCGGATAATTGAAAAAATGACAAGTGTGGGCTAAATTATTATTGTGTTCAATACTTGATAGCCAGAACGAATGCTCTGAGAAAAAGATGTAATACAAAATTTATCTTTCCATGTTATATTCATGGATGATTGGTGTAAGATGTGTAACGAGATAATGAAGGTCCTGAGTTTTGCAAGGTCTACTATAGAAAAAGGAGGAAGAAGAAATGAGACAAGGTGGAGGCTTTGAAAAAGCGTGGAGTGATGAACGATGATTTTGAACGGGGCGTGACACCCCGAATGGAGAATTGAATGTCAACCGAAAGTTTCGGGTGTTGACCGGAACCGGAAGTCACATGGTGACGTGGAACGACGAAGAAAAATCCCAGCCTATCTTTGCTTTCTGAGGCCTAGGGGAATGGACGGGCCTCTGGTGCCTAGTGTGGGATCATGGTAATTTAACAGTGTCCTCTCTCTCTTTCTCTCTGCCTTTCCTCCTCTCCGATACAACCCACGAGACACACGAGATGAGCCTGGAAATAAAAGCTAAGCAGCTTGTGACAATATATTTCTCACGTTGTACTTTTTTATCGACAAGATGACCGCCACATGCCAAACGCCTTTTTAGTGTCGTGAATTTGGAAGCACGTTGACAAGACCCGCTATACAACATATATTGATATTAGAACATTACGTATATCAGTTTTGGTATGGTGAATATACCGCCACGTTACAGATGCACAAAAACAAATTTAACCAACATATTTATTTTCAAAACATTATCAAAGGATGCAACATTAACAGAAATGTTTAGTGAGATTTGTGAAACTGAATTCAAGGTATCATCAATGTTTGGTTTGGAATTGCTACATCCAATCAAGAGAATTGCTTGCAATTTCATTCGATGGGTTAATTTCGTAGTCAAGTCCATGAAGATTTAGTAAGCGGGCTGTAGTTTGGTGACCCCTGAATTAGACAATGAATTATTCAGCATAAGTAGTTTAAAATTTTTCTTTGATATAATAGCCCTGTTGGCTGGGGATATAGAATATGCTAAATTCACCTCTACAGAGGGGTAAGGCCCCCCTCCCCCAATGGGGCCACCTGTTGGCCGTGGATGTCAACTTGTAATGCCTGAGGATGGGATCCTGGTGGTTGAGCGGTCTGTGACCCGGGTACTATGTAGCCACAAAACATGCAACACTCCACTTTAACCTTACCTTGGCTAGATGGGTGGTTTGAACTGATCAATATCAAGTTCAAGTCCCGACCATATTCTTCTAATTGCTCTAATAGCAAACCCAACGCTTTTTATCATATAGATATTTACCAAACCCTCTGCACAAGCAGGATGTGACAAAAGGTAAATTTCTTAAGTGAAGTTTAACAGGTTTGTGGGGATTAAAATAAGATTCAAATAAAATTCAAAAACAAAAAAAAAACTCCCATGAGCCTTCATCAGAAGAACCCTCTGAGCATGTGCAGGAAAAAGGACGAGCCTTCACCATGTGCAGGAAAAAGGACCACTCCTTTCTGAGCATGTGCATTAATTAGAATTAGAATTAAAAAAAAAACAAAAAATCCATGAGCGGAAGAACCCTCTGAGTATGTGCAGGAAAAAGGACCCACTTTCCACCCCAAAGATAATCTCTCGCCATTCAATCTTAGGCGTTAACTGGGACTAGACTCTACTACAGGCCAGGAAGGAGTTTCCTTGCCTAGTGGTGGCTATGACCTGTGAATAAAACCTAAACCAGCGTGACCACCAAATAAGATGGGGTTAAAAGCAAACCCTTTGAACACATACCAGGAATAATAATAAACCTTTAATCTTTTAACCTAAAACATAAAAGTATTATCTGTGTTATTCAGACTATTGTCCTCATCTTCATTGTTATCTGTACAACGTTTCAGCTGATAACAATGAAGATGAGGACAATAGTCCGAATAACGCAGATAATACTAATCATCAAGCCTCATCTCAAACATTCAGAAAATAGTAAAACATAAAACCTCTTGACACCCCACAGTTTGAATTCAGAGTCTTCTTTCTCCTAGACTGGTTGCCATACCAAGGTTAAAGAGCCCAGTCTGCCCTACTATTTACCCATAGCTGGAGGGAGAATAATTGGATTCATACCTTTCCAAAGGGCAGTAGCACTATGTGAAATGCAAACAGCCTCATTCAATATTTGAACTCGTCTCATCGTGTCCACTTCCCATGACTCTAACCATTACACCACACACCTCCACCCTTTTTATCATATAGGTACTAGAAGGTGGTGGCTGAGGGTCAACCACCAGTTTAATACAAATTAAGTTATTTCTTCTAATTAATTGATGCACGTAAAGTTTATGAAAATTTATTATATTATTATAAATATTATAATATATTTATAAAACAAATAAATATTTACCTACAAACTACTCACTTATATATATTTACCAACCCCTCTGCACAAGCAGGATGCGACACAAGGTCAATTTCTTAAGCGGAGTTTAACAGGTTTGAATTCAGAGTTTTCCTTCTCCTAGACCGGTTACCTAGCCATGGTTAAAGAGCCCAGTCTACCCTGCTATTTACCCATAGCTGGAGGGAGAATTGGATTCATACCTTTCCCAAGGGTATTAGCACCATTTGAAAAGCCAACAGCTTCGTCCAGGAATTGAACTCGGGTCGACGAGTCCATTTCCCAACTCTAACCATTAGACCATGCGCCTCCATAAACTACTCACTTATAAGTCATATATACAAAAAAAGAAAAACAACAACAGATTTGGCATTAAATACCCCACTAGGGTTGATATGCTATTAAACACCAACCAACCAACCTTGATATAATAGTTTGTAGTGATTCGGTTTGTAGTTGGTTCTATGTGGTTTAAGCTCCTTTGTAGCCGTGTCTAAACCTAATATAGTTGATTCTTCCTTCTCGTGTGCTGGTAAGCTGAAAGGGAATTTAGGAAAAGAAGCGAAAGAACAAAGATGTGGATGACTTTAGAGTAAGACTTTTATTAGTTGATTCACATTATTTCTTTGAGGGGAAATATTTCCCGAACAAGTCAATAGGTGTTTTTTTTTCAAAGCCTTAGGGGTAAAAAGCGATGAGAGTCCTTTTTGGCATGAAGAATTCGAGCTTTTTCTGTTCATACCCTGAGGGCTCTTCCAGTCTCAGGCCTTTTGGGAGATTGTTATTTTTTTGTGTATCTTTATTTATTTTTTAATTTAATTTAATTTTGTTTTATTTATTTTTATTTGGTTTAATTTCATTTTTTATTAATCACCATAAGTTTAATAGGATCAAAGAAAACATGACATTTACCTGCCAAACTCATTTATATTCATATATAAATTGTGGGGGTTAAAATAAAATTAGAATAAAAAAAAAAAAAAAAAACTCCCATGAGCCTTCATCGGAAGAACCCTCCACACATATTATTATATATAAAATAAAATTAGAATTAAAAAAAAAAAAACTCCTATGAGCCTTCATCAGAAGAACCCTCCACACATATTATTCATATATTAATTGTGGGGATTAAAATAAAATTAGAATAAAAAAAAAAAAAAAAACTCCCATGAGCCTTCATCGGAAGAACCCTCCACGCATGTACAAGAAAAAGGACCCACTTCCTACCTCCAAGAAAGTAGCTTGGTCATTCAAGTTTTAGCCTTAACTGGGTCTGGTCGTTCCTACTGGCCAGGGAGATATTCCCTTGCCACAGGCAGCTATGAACGGGTCAATAAAGCCTAAGTCATAAAACCACCTTTTGTCTTTGTCTCTTTCCTTTCGTTCCTTGAATTCCTCCCTTTCAGCCTGACCACCAAATGAGATGGGCTTAAAAGTTGTGACGGAGTACGAGTACTACTGTACTCATTTAGAAAAAGAGCAAGACTTTGTCTTGCCTGACGGAGACGAACCCGCGTCCTCCCGAAGGCAAAGAAATGCAATTTAGGGCTGGATGGACGGGAGGTGTAATTCAGGTGCCTGGATGTTGGGGCCTACACGTGTCCATCCGAATACACAAGAATTGTGCGTTGCACAGGCACGAGGTTCGACTGATGTGCCCGGATGTTGGGGGACTATGCCCATAAATAACTGAAGTGAGTGGAGTGCTGGGAGAAGCAGTCAGTCTACGCGAGACTGCAGTCAATGAAGAAACACTTTTATGGACGACCCTGCATCAGAATTTGTTTTTAATTCAACATAAAAGTAAAACTCAAAGAACATGCATCGAGAATATCCCGCTGCCTTTAAACCATAAAACACCAAAACTCTTGCTACCCCATAAAATTAAATAGTATTTTCTATATTTGCATTAGCATAAACAATGATTAAGCATTGAATTTATTTGTACTAATTTTCCTGTATCTTATTTACAAAGCTTTGCTTCGTCTGGCACACAAGCCTCCGGCCACCGCCTGGGAACTAGTGAGCTTCGGCTGCTGGACTTACAGAGTATATTAACATTGTTGATCCCAGGGAGCCATCCCCCCAGGCAACACCTGCCCCTCGATTTAAAGGGACATGGCTGGGTTTATTGCCCGGTGCCTGAGGCACCCCCCTTGAGGGGGAATGCTGACGGGATCAACACTTGGGTACTAAGTGGTCACAAAACATGCAACACTCCACTTCAACCCTTACCTTGGCTAGTTGGGTGGTTGGAAAAGTTTGAACTGATCAATGTCAAGTTCAAGTCCCGACCATATTCTTCTAATTGTTCTAATAGCAAACACCCAACGCTTTTTATCATATAGATATTTACCAAACCCTCTGCACAAGCAGGATGTGACATTTTTTTTTTTTTTTTTGCACCTGCCACACCATGAGCTTCGGTTTGTGGGTTGTCCCTCATTAATAGGGCCTTGTGCCTAACCCGTACACGTGAGGTATGTGGTAAATATCCACAGCTTCAGGTAGCTTTCAGCACCCACTGTTCGTAAGTGAACAGGCTCATCATTGCTTATCTTGGGTGATCTGATGGAACCTGTGCATCCAGTGTGAATTGAATGTAAGTCATTTTCCTGTAACAGATGAGTAGATTTCTCAATCTGATGGTAGGTGTGACGCTGCACCTAAAACACAAAATAATCTCCCTGGTCTAATGTGAGTGAAAAGGGGAATTGAACGTAAGTCATTTTCCTGTAACACCTCAAAAAAAACACAAAATAATCTCCCTGGTCTAATGTGAGTGAAAAGGGGATATACTCCCTCGTTGTCTGGCTGATACCAACAATAGGCTACTCTGTCTACTTTACTTTTACAATAATGGTATAATAATATGGTTATAATCTATAAGATGCAAATTCTGTCAGATTTTAATTAAATTATTAAAAACTTGAATAAAAAGGAAAGTTAAACGGTTTAAAAAAAAAAGCTTTTTTTTTCATGAAATGATAGAAAAGAGTTAAAACATATATTTAACCATTGTGTTTATGTTTACTTTTTTACTTAAAAAGTTTACTTCTTTATAAAAAGAAATAAAGAAAATGTGGAGACGCAAACAAAAACAACACAAAACAAAACAAAACGAAACAAAAAACAACAACTAATAATATATCAAGTGATTGCGTTGTAGAGGCCAAATAAAAAAAAGCATGTTATGGTGGACCACAGGGATAATTATATCACTAGTAAATTTTGTGTTGAAAAAAAAATCGTCATTTTTAATTTATTTTCCTATCCTCTCTAGTTTTTTCTCTTTTTTTGCGACTAAAATTCGTATTAATGTTTTGTTTCTTCAAGTTACAATTGATTTAGTCTGTGCATACACGACACTTACATAGCTACGGATAGCCATATCATGTGCGTGTGTGGGGGCCAAAGCGGATGTGTGGGAATAAGGTAAAGACGAATCTGAAAACGAGGCTGCAGCAGGAAACCGGCATTGAACTATTTCATTCGGTTTTCTGCACTGCCACCAAAGTACACGCACACTTGGGGGAGTCCTGCTTCACATTTACTGACTCACACGGGACTGATTTTCTATAGAACCACACGGAAGGTTAGTGTCCTCTCTAAAACGCTTTGCATAATTAGTACTTTTGTTGTGAACCTATAAATTCGTTTATTTTATTGCGCTAACTTCACCTGTTGACTTAGTTGCATTTTTTTTTTACTTCAATGCCGGATGCACCCTCTTCTTAATTTTTAATTTTTTTTTTTTTTTAGTGTGATCTTTTATTTGTTAAAATTTAATCCCAGGATGTTTTTGTCGTTTGCATTTAATATCTTTATTTAATTATATTTAAAAAAAAAACCCCGATGTTTCTGTGATTTGATACCGTTAAACTTTAATTTAGCGATTATAACTACATTGAAGAAGAAATGATGAATGTGACGTGATCTTGTATAAATCGGGGTAGGCATTGGAATGTTATCCTGTCTGTCTGCACTTTCTACTTCCCATTGAACTAAAAATGATATTAATTACTTAGTAATCTTTTAAATAAACTTTTTAATCATGTATAAGATGTTATCTATTCAGCTTGTTCAAAACTTATCTCAGTTCGTAGACACTTGCTCATCCTCAAATAAAAACAACGGCAACAAAAAACAAAAAAACAAAAACAAAACAAAAATAAACCCAAAAAACAAAACGAAATCTCAGCCCCTAAAAAAACCCCCACAAAACAAAACAAAAAACAACGAAATATTAAAAAAAACAAAAAAACACGCACACAAAAACTGTTCCCTTTTTCTTAACGTGAGTCATAAAGTCATAATTAGAACGAGAAATGAAATTATGGATGCCTGTATATGCTAAATATTTAAATTCAAAATCTGTTGCATTAACGTCATAAATTATTTTTTTTAAAATAATTAAGACAATTGTTTTGATATTTTTTTCTAAAATTTTATCCGTGAGATCATGTTGATGACTTAAGAATACCCTCATATTACCAACAGAATGTCCATTTTAGTATTGATGAAACAATTAGACTTGATGTGTAGGGTCACCCATAGATTTATTCTCCCATCTTGTATTGATTCAGAAATGTCACGATTGGGACTTTCAAAAGTCAAGTCCCCTCCCTCCTTAAAAAAAAAAGGCAAAAAATAAAACAAAAAACAAACAAAAACGTGAACTTGTTCATTCACCACATTGTTTAATCAACATTAAATTACCCGATCCACTTCTATTGTTTACGAATAGCTTTTTTTAGTCTTTTAAACACAAAACTTTGTTTAGATTAATAATACAGTGTATTAGTGTATTCATTTTTCTTTGTGTAGTATTTACTGTAATAAGATCAAGAAAACATTTTATTTATTTATTTATTTATTTATCTATTTATTAACATTTTTGTAATACTGATTTCACTTACATTATTATTATTATTATCATTATTTATTAGTCGGCTCTCTAAAAAATCAACAATAATAATAATAGTCCCCTGAAAAGTGTAGTGTCAGTGGTGGACTCTGTTATTAAAGTAAGTAGGTAGTTTAGATTAAATATTTTGGAAAAGAATCACTTTAGATTTATTTATTTACAAATTTAATTAAAAAAGAAATGAATAAAAACCAATTAAATATGTTTACAGAGTGATAACTTGATTGGATCTTTATAGTTAAAACGTGAATGATTTTGATTTTTCTGACTGTTGTCCTCATCTATTGTGGGGTATGTATAAACAATAAAGATGAGGACAACAGAAAAATAAAAATTATTCACATCTAAGAAACACAATAATAGTTAGAAAACGTGTTTTTATTTTATTTTCTTTCGTTACCAATTAATGTTAGAAGTTGGTATATTTTTTTAATTTTTTATTGCTCACTAAAAAAAAACAAAAAACAAATAGCTATATTCGACCGTAAAAAAATTATAACAAAAACATTGTTGAAATTTATAAAAATCTGATAAAAAGAAAAAAAACAAGCAAAAAAAAAAAAACAAATAATTAAAAGCAATCTGTCCACATGATGTTTTAAGGAGCCACACCCTTTAAAAATAATGACCAATTGTTTAGCATACATTCACTGGGTATACTACACACACACACAATGATTTAGGTAAAAAAAAACAACACTTTCTGGCATTAATGGTCATTGTTAGGTAAAGGCCCATGACTTAATGGATTATATTCATTTGCATAGTTTTACTTATTAATATATCTTCAAGTTTTATCAAATTTACTCAAGTAAGAAAAAATTAGTAATTGTCAAAAAAAGGAAGATGTATTTTAAATTTTGAATTAAAAAAATTAGTATTGTATCCAGAGATGCTGATAGGTACACATCCTGCGTCCCTGATGCACAAAAATCTAAAAGGACGCAGTAAAATCATATCCATGCGACCCAGTGTTTTTCTTTTTTCAAGCTAACTGTAAATACATTTCAATAGTTTTTTTAGTAACAAATTATACAGGATAGGTTACAAGGTTAGAGTTAAATTGCTTTAGTTGGGACCCATAAATTTTCCCAGGGATTCATTCAAAGCAAATATGTGCGTCCCAGGACACACTAAATCAAAAAGCTGTCCGCATCACTGTTGTATCTTTAAAAAAAAGGTTTTGTAATGTTACTGAGGATGGTTATTGAAATAATAACTTGAATTGTTACTTACAAATGAAAAGGGTTTATTTTAACAAGACGTACAAGAATGTGTTAACAGTAATATATTACTAACTTGTCTAGCTGGAAAAGACAGCCCTGGAATGGTAGTATCTGTTAACTTATGGGTATGAAAGCGTGTGGCATTATGGTTAGTCATAGGAAATGGACTCGTCGACCCGAGTTCAAATCCTAGACAAGGCTGTTTGTATTTCAGGTATGAATCCATATATTCTCCCTCCAGCTATGGGTAAAATAGTAGGGCAGACTGGGCTCTTTAATCCTGGATAGGTAACCAGTCTAGAAGAAAAACTCTGAATTTGAAAAACCTGAGGTCAGCCTTTGATTGGGTTTGTGGTATTCCTTGTGCACCAATTCTTTCCTATCGGCTGTGCCAAAAAGGGCAAATGGTCTAATACAAGCCTTCACCACTACAAACAAAACATTGTGTAGGTTGTTCATTGGATGAACCCTCATGCATCAAAATCGATGTGAGAGTTCATTTTTTTTTTTAATTCATGGGTTAAATAGGAAAAAAATTGAGTTTGAAAAAATTTTGAATACCCATCAAAAACGAATAAAACAATGTTTTCGGCATAAAATACTGGTTATAGTAATAATTGGACTTTATTTGAATAGAACGAGTTCTGAATTAATAGATAGTGAACTTGGAAATATCCCATCTTACAGGTAAAAAACAAGAAAATTTACAAAACAGCTGTGGGGGAAATTTGTTAGGCAAAGAGTTAATTATGATAGTTGGGTTAAATCAAACTTAACGGACCTAAATTCCACCATCATATGTCACTGAAAGAAAAAAAAATACCAAAAATCAGGGAATTAACTGAATTCAATGAAAATATCAGTGTTGATATATTAATGAATAAAAAGATATAATGCACCAGTTATTTTATTTAAAAAACTTTTACATCTTTTAAGGTCAGTTAACTTTGAACCACGTATCTTTGGGAATCTGTGTTACGCTTCAAAGATATATAAAGGACAGTTGGTGTGAATATATATATGTATGTATAGATAGATAGATATAGATAGATAAGTAATGTGGAGGAACATGGTGTAATGGTTACTGTCGTAGGAAATGAACACGACGATACAAGGTTATTTGCATTTCACATAGCTCTAAGAACCTTGGGAAAAGTATGAATCCTATTATTCTCTCTCCAGCTATGGGTAAATAGTAGGGCAGACTGCTTTTTAACCTTTGTTAAAAACCAGTCTAGGAGAAGGAAAACTCTGAATTCAAACCTGTTAAACTCCGCTTAATAAATTGATCTTTTATCATATCCTGTTCATGTGGAGGGGTCAGTATGTATGTATGTATGTATATATATATATATATATATATATATATATATATGGGTTTCAATTCAATAAATTAAACTTTAGGTCTGAGTAATGAGACTGGTAGGTATTTACCCAGCCTGTTCACCACGGGTAGGGTGTAACACAAGTTCACAAGTATGGGGTATCTAATGAGTGTAATGTTGTGGTATCTGTATACATTGTATAGCGGGTCTCGTCCACGTGCCTCCAAATTCACAGTGCTAAAATGGTGTTCACCATGTGGCGGTCATCTTGTTGATAAAAAAGTACAAGTGCGAGAAATATATTGTCACAAGCTTAGCTTTTATTTCCAGGGCTCGTCTCGTGGGCTGTATCGGAGAGGAGGAAAGGCAGAGAGAAAGAGAGAGAGAACACTGTTAAATTACTGTGACCCCATACTAGGCACCAGAGGCCCGTCCGTTCCCCTACGCGTCCAAAAGCAAAAAGAGACCGGTACCTTTCTTCGTTGTTCCATGTCACCATGTGACTTCCTGTTCCGGTCAACACCCGAAACTTCCGGTTGACACTCAATTCTTCATTCGGGGCTCACGCCCCGGTCAAACTGTTTTGTGCTCATCACTATTTTTTAAACCTTTACTATCTCACTTATTTCTTTCTTCCTCCCCCTTCCATTAGTAATCCTTGCCAAATGCAATCTTGCTACATGAGGATTGAACTCGGTTTTCAGTAATAATGAATCTACGAGATTAACTTGCTAACCATTACACCATGATGGGCCAATATTATTGTTAAGGATTGATTTTCAAAATAAATCCAGGAGTAATCAGTTTAAAAAAAAACAAAAAAAAACACTGGCCCTAAAATTTCAATTGAATTACCACCTTCAATTTTAAGTATTAACATTCCATTTAAAGATAGTCTTCCTCTGTGCAGCTTTCATCAACTTGATACTTGTCAAATATTTAAAGAAATAGTTTGACAAGTTAGTCGTCTCTTGGAACATTAACAATAATTGTCGTCTGAAAAAGGAAATGTCAGTGATGTTGTTATTGAAGTAAGTAGACAGGTTAGTTGAATATTTCTGAAAAGAATCACTTTAA
This sequence comes from Doryteuthis pealeii, assembly GCA_023376005.1. Lineage (NCBI taxonomy): Eukaryota > Metazoa > Mollusca > Cephalopoda > Myopsida > Loliginidae > Doryteuthis > Doryteuthis pealeii. Next base: position 67,172,654 of record CM042157.1, read on the forward strand.
TCTAAATAACTAGAAGTGACTACCCGGCAAAAAAAAAAAAAAAATAAAGATTTTATTTATATTTGGGAAAAAAAACTCCTGACATCCCGCCAAGTCTTTTTTATGTAGGGATTTTTATGGGGCATCCGGCGAGGATCCAACTCCTGATTAGTAATAATGGATCCGTGAGACTTGTAGAAGAATAGAAGTGGTACTATTTAACCCATAGCTGGGGGATATGGGATTCATACCTTTCCCACAGGTAGTAATCTGAAGGTGAATTCAATAGTGCGTCTGGAGTTTGAACTCGCTTTGCAATCCAGCACGTTAGCCACTGTGCCACAGGGACTCCACTCTCCCAGGGAATTGGAAAATATAGATATTTACTAACCTTAGCTCAAATGTGGCACAAGGCCAGAAGTATGGGGTGCCAAATGAGAACCAAACTGACTAACAATGGTCTGTGAATCTATCTTGCTAACCATTACACCACATGAGGTGCCCTAGTTATTTACTAAGCTTAGCTTGATTGTGGCACAAGGCTCATAGGGCACCCAGAGAGAATCAAACTCACTAGCAATGGTTTGCTAATCTAGCTTGCTAACCATTACACTACATGAGGTGGAATTGGAAAATATAAGTTATTCTGTATATCTTCGAGACAGATGGTTTAATATTGAAGTTTTAAAAGTATCTAATGACTTTAGGATTATGGTTGTTTGTATGGATAAGAAGATATATTTGAAGCTATTCCTTGAAGTAGTTGATACCATAAAGATAATTTTTAAAACAGATATTTATAAACATGTCGTGACAGCTTTTTTCATTAATTGTCCATACTGACATTTGCCCAGGTTAAGACATTGTGTATTTCTAAGAAAAATATTTTAAAAATTCCATTGATTTTTTTATCTAGATAAGAAGTGTACAAAAATAGTTAGATATTAATTGTCTATGTTTTTATGTTGCATTATTGGCTTAACTCTTAACATCCTGTTGGGAATTTTCTAAGAGAGCTCAATTCCTATAACCATTTATCAAAAATGGGTAAAAATGGCCATTTCATTAAAAGTTACCTGTTATTTCCCTTAAATTAAAGACTTCTAAATATGTTTAATATTATATTTAAACAAAGGCTATTATTTGGGGTAGATTAGGAAAATGAATGTGACTTCCGGATGGGTGGAATGAGGTGGTATAGGATGTTAAGAGTTACATCAACAGTAAAAATTCAATGTTGATATTTTAAGAAATTCTATATTAAAAGAAATTGTTAGGTTTTTTGAAAGTTATTAAAGTTTGAATCATCTAATGCAATGGTTCTCAACCTTTTTTACCTATTTACCCCCTTTTAATCCTATTTTACTCTGGTGGACCCCCCATAGCCATTCGTTGTTTAAAAATCCCATTGTGTTTTTATAGTTAAATACATTTTACTTGCCTGGGTCCTAAAAAATGTTATATGGTTCACGGGGGTCCATATGGACCTCGGTTGAGAACCACTGATCTAATGTATTAACTCTTTGCCTACCAAATTTCCCCCCTCGCATGTACCAGATTTTATTGGTATTTTTTTTTACCTTTATGATATTCCTTATTGCAAAAGGATCAAGTACCAATCTCAGGGTTAGTTCACAGACAAAACAAAAGATGGCAGGGAGGTTCACATAGTAATTTCTCAGTGTAAACAAGTCATGTGTGAGAGGTTTATGGTAGGATCGCAGTGGTATAATAGTAGCACCGAAGGTCTTTTCATTCATCTCCTCATCAGGGCGACGAATTGATGAAGTTGTTTACAGTCGAAAGTTAAATATACTGAGAAAGTGGTATAATAGTAGCACCGAAGGTCTTTTCATTCATCTCCTCATCAGGGGGAGGAATTGATGAAGTTGTTTACAGTCGAAAGTTAAATATACTGAGAAAGTTTGAAAAGTTAAATGTGTGAGAACGTTTAAAAAGAATATAAACACTTAGTTCTGGTATTGAGGTAAAAAATAAAAAGTTTGGAAAAAAATACAATAAAGTTATGTTGGTGAAGAAAGGATGATTGAACCAGAGTTCAAAATGAAGATGTTTAAAAAAGGAATAAGATAAACAATTTGTTTTATGAGAAAAAAGGTAAAGAGTGAATGGGGGTAGAAAAAAGATTTAACATCCCCAAATAACTTGAGTATTTTATAAAATTCCTTCTGCCAGAATAAGTTTATGGACACACACACACATATATATATATATACATACAGTAATGCTGATAGCTTTTTAATTTAGTGTGTCCAGGGACACATGTATTTGATTTGAATGAATCCCTGGGAAATTTGATAGGTCCCAACTAAAGTTTCTTAATAAATTGCAGAGTTTTTATTTATGAACAACTAAAGCTGTCTAACCCCTACCTTGTACCCCATATAGTGTAATTCGTTTCTAAGAAAATATTGATATTTTGCTGGAAATGGTGGAGGAAGAAAAAAGACACTGGGATGCATGGATGAGATTTTTCTGTGTCCTTTTAGATTTTTATGCATCAGTGATGCAGGACACGTATCTATCAGCATCTATATATATATATATATATATATATAATGAAATAAAAATGGAACTTAATCCGACAGTGTGAAATTGATATGTTGAAAAAACAAAGGATGTTTACAAAAGCATGGGATCATCAGGAGAGAATGTGCAACCGTTTCGGGGCCTTCCTCTCAACGGTTTTAAAAAGCATCAGTGAGGGTGGGGGGCGATGTTGCTTTTTAAAACCATTGAGAGGAAGGCCCCGAAATGGTTGCATATTCTCTCCTGATGATCCCATGCTTTTGTAAACATCCTTTGTTTTTTCAACATATCAATATATATATATATATATATATATATATATATATTGAACTGGTATTTACTTGATACCAATTAGGCAAAAATCATTAATACAGCAAGCCTGCAAAAAAACCCAAAAAACAAAAACATTGATTGTGTATCTAATAATATCTGGCTCATGATATTACGCATGCAAAATTTGAAAGAAGAAAAAAATAATTCTAAAATAACAACAATAAAAAAAAAATGTTCCAGATGATGAAGATTAATTATAGAACATCCAATAAAAAACAAAAACATTTATGAATTTATTTACAATCTGCCAAAAATCCACCATGTTTTTTTTGGTTGAAAGATGAACAACATATTTTCATTACAAAAATCAATTCATTGAATATTAGAAAATTTTGAACCTTTCACAATAAGACAATCTTATAGCTGAAGTAATAGAATTTTTCATGAAGTATGTTGGCCGGGTTAGCTCAGTCGGTAGAGCGTTCAGCTAGAAACCAAAAGGTTCCTAGTTCGATACCGGTCCTCGCCAATCAGCGTATGAGTAGCACAGGGATCTGTGCGGTAAAGTAAGGAGCTGATGGTAGGTGTGGTGCCCCACCTCAGACGCCAAAACAATCTCCTTGGTCTAGCGCTATTGAAAAGGGGATAGACTCCCTCGCTGACTGGCTGATACCGGCTTTAGGCCGCCCCGACGACTTATGTTGGTTGGTATTATTTGGATTATTCAGACTATTGTCCTCATCTTTATTGTTATCTTTACAAAGTTTCGGCCGATGTGCCCTCCGGCCTTCTTCAGGTATTTCTTGTCGGACTCTGGAATCTTCTTTTCGAACTCAGGAACATTCTTGTCATAAGCAGGAGTCATCACGGAACTTTGAACCCAACCCTTTATTCAATCCACGGAGGTATCCTGTTCTCATTCCGCTAACCATAGCTAGGGTACAGGTGTTAACCTGTGTTAAGGATTGAACCTGTAGCCTAGAGATAATTATCACTTAGAACTGACTTAACACAACGCCTTTATCCACTATACTCTGTGTCCAATTGGTTGGTTGGATTTTATGGCATGTCAACCCTTGTTAGGTTATTTTATGCTGAAGATGTTTTTTTTTATTCATTCTTCCTGGGCACTCAATTTTTTTTTAACTCATTTTTTTTCTATTTAACCCATAATGGGACCCTAACAGGTAATACCACAGTCAAAGTTGACCTGGGAGCAATTATGATGAAGGTGTAATCCACATTCCCCAGAGCTCCAGAATTGGAACTTCACAATCAGATAGTTTAATGTCATACCCAGAACATTAAGACCCCCAGTCACCACCTTCTAGCACATATGTGATAAAAAGGGTTGGGGTTTGCCATAAGGGCAATAAGTTTGGGGCAATCATATAGGTGCTAGGGATTGATGTGAATAGCTGATTGATTGTAGGGGGCCTCTCCGACTGCCCGTCTAGTCTAGTTAAGAGCCAAAATTTTGCATGGCATAGACTGCTCAGCCACCAGGGTTATATCTTTAAGCATCACGGCTCCATTAAGGGGTCGTCTTATCCATCTGCAGAGGTGCAGTTGGTGTATTCTAAAGCTCCAGCCAACAGGGCTAGCATGAAGTAGGTCCTTAGGATGTGACACAAGGTCGCAAATATGGGGCATCCAGTGAGGATCGAAATTGCTATTCAGTAGTAACAGACCGAGTTATTTATGCAAGAAAAATTGCGTCGATATTCCGGTGCTTAAACCAGCCCTGCCCTTTAAGTCAAGGGGGCAGGTATTGCCTGGAAGGATGGCCCATCTCACAAGTAGTGAGGCATAAGGTAGTAACATTCAGTAGTATTGAAATACTAACTTGCTAACCATTACACCACAATAGGCTGTATTCTGATATGTATTTTGGAAGTTGTTGTTGGTTGTTGGCATCCTTCCATCTACGAGAAACGATGGAGTAGTGTCCAGATTTTATTTTATTTATTTATTTTTTTTTAACTACATGGCCGTGGCAGATTCATGTGGAGGATGAACTGTTGCCCAAACTGTAAATCCCTCCTCTCCACACTGCCGCTGTGATCCAAAGGAAAGGTAAGAAACCAATGCATTTGGGCAGAGGTAGTGTCGCAGGAGTTGCTGGGTACCACTGGATTTCAGCGTCACACCAACTTAGGGACTCTGGTTCCTGATTTATTTTCGGGGGTTTACTACCCTAGAAATTTTGGAAGTAATTGTGTGATATTAAGAAGGAAAATCTCATTTCTAAAAATGACAATCACTGATGGAAATTAACAAAAGAGATAATTTACTTTCTTGTAGGTGTTTACCCAACCCATTTGACACGGGTAGGATGTCACACAAGGTTGAAAATATGGGGCATCTGGCGAGGAAGTGACGCAAGGTTGCAAATATGAGTCATCTAGCAAGGACGTGACGCAAGGTTGCAAATATGCAGCATCTAGTGAGGATGTGACACAAGGTCAAAAATATGGGGCATCTAGCGAGGATGTGACACAGGGTTGCAAATATGGGGCATCTAGCGAGGAAGTGATGCAAGGTCGAAAATATGGGTCATCTAGCAAGGATGTCACACAAGGTTGAAAATATGGGGCAACTGGCGAGGATGTGATGCAAGGTTGCAAATATGGGTCATCTAGCAAGGACGTGACGCAAGGTTGCAAATATGCAGCATCTAGTTGAGGATGTGACACAGGGTTGCAAATATGGGGCATCTGGCGAGGATGTGACACAAGGTTGCAAATATGGGGCATCTAGCGAGGATGTGACGCAAGGTTGCAAATATGGGTCATTTAGCAAGGACTTGACGCAAGGTTGCAAATATGGGTCATTTAGCAAGGACGTGACACAAGTTTGCAAATATGGGTCATTTAGCAAGGACGTGACGCAAGGTTGCAAATATGGGTCATTTAGCAAGGACGTGACGCAAGGTTGCAAATATGGGTCATTTAGCAAGGACGTGACGCAAGGTTGCAAATATGGGTCATTTAGCAAGGACGTGATGCAAGGTTGCAAATATGGGTCATCTAGCAAGGACGTGACACAAGGTAAAAAATAATGGGCATCTAGTGAGGATGTGACACAGGGTTGCAAATATGGGGCATCTAGTGAGGAAGTGACACAAGGTTGCAAATATGCAGCATCTAGTTGAGGATGTGACACAAGGTCAAAAATATGGGGCATCTATGAGGATGTGACACAGGGTTGCAAATATGGGGCATCTAGTGAGGATGTGATGCAAGGTTGCAAATATGCAGCATCTAGCGAGAATGTGATGCAAGGTTGAAAATATGGGGCATCTAGTGAGGATGTGATGCAAGGTCGAAAATATGGGGCATATGGTGAGGATGTGATGCAAGGTCACAAATGTGGGGCATCTAGCAAGGACGTGACGCAAGGTTGCAAATATGCAGCATCTAGTTTAGGACGTGACACAAGGTAAAAAATATGGGTATCTAGCGAGGATGTGACACAGGTTGCAAATATGGGGCATCTAGCGAGGAAGTGATGCAAGGTCGAATATATGGGCATCTAGTGAGGAAGTGACACAAGGTTGCAAATATGCAGCATCTAGTAAGGATGTGATGCAAGGTCGAAAATATGGGGCATACAGTGAGGATGTGATGCAAGGTCGAAAATATGGGGCATACAGTGAGGATGTGATGCAAGGTCACAAATGTGGGGCATCTAGCAAGGATGTGATACAAGGTTGAAAATATAGGGTATCCAGCTTGGATGATTCAGTAGTAATGGATTTTAATTGTATATTTTTAACCCATTGATGTTTTAAATGTGTATTATTTAAAAAAAAAAAATCTTATCTTTATCTGAAAAAAGAAATTTATTCTAGATTTACATATAAAAGAAAAAAAGGTTGAAAGAAATTGTTTCACGGATATTTGCACAGGTTAAGCCAAGTGTGAAGATGAAAATGAGGCCAAGAAAATACTACAATTTCTTTTTTTTTTTTTTTTTTTTTCTAAACCCTCAAATTGTATTACTTTTTTTTTAAATGTTCTTTTAAAATTTAAAAAAAATTCTAAAAAAAATACGAGAAATTATTTGAAAAAAAAATATTGAGACAATAGAATTTATTTTTTAAATGATAATAGTAATAATTTTGAGATACAGACAGGTCACTTTAATCCAGCCTGAAAACCAAACCTAGTATGAATTTACAAAAAAAAGAGTATCACTTTTTTTTTTTTTTAATATTCTTTAGGACAAGAAATTTATTTGGAAAAAAAATAATGAGACTGAAAATTTTAAATAATAATAATAATAATAATAACTTTGAGATACAGACAGATCACCTTATCCCAACTAAAAGACCAGACCTGATCTGAATTAACAAGAAAAAGAGAACTTGTCAACTAATGGATTTTACCGTCCTGGAGGATCACAGGGTGAAAATGAAAAGATTGACAAATATCTGGACCTTACCAAAGAACTAAAAAAAAAAAAAACCAGTGGAACATGACATTGAAGGTGATACTAATTGTAGTTAATGCCCTTGGAACCGTCCCAAGGATTTGGAAAAGAATAGGAGGACCATCCAGACAATAGCATTAAGATTGGCGAGAATACTCAGAAGAGTCTTCTTGTTACTCAGACTCCAGTAAAAGACCACCAGCAAAACACTGGTGTGAAAAACTCAAACAACAAAAATAATAACAATAACGGACATGCTGATAGGTACGTGTCCTGCGTCCCTGACGCATAAAAATCTAAAAGGATGCAGTAAAATTGTATCCATGCGTCCAAGTGTTTTTTTTCTTCCCCCACCATTTTCAGCTAACTGTAAATACAGTTTCAGTATTTTCTTGGAAATGAATTACACTGTAAGGGTTAGACAGCTTTAGTTGTTCATAGATAAAAACTCTAAAAAATTTATTAAGAAATTTTACTTAGGACCTATCAAATTTCCCTGGGACTCATTCAAATCAAATACGTGCGTCCCAGGATGCACTAAATTAAAAAGCTATCAGCATCACTGCAATAACGATAACAACAACAATAACAATAATAATAATACTAATAACAATAACAATAACAACAACAATACTAATAACTACTACTAATAATAATAACAACAACAATACTAATAATAACACTGCTATTACTACTACTAACAACAACAATAATACTACTAATAATAATAACACAACAACAATAATACTAATAATAACAATACTACTACTAATAATAATAACAACAACAATAATACTAATAATAACAATAACAATAACAATAATACTAATAATAACAATAATGCAAAAATTGATAAGACCCAACAAAATAGTAAATGTAGACTTTGCGGTAATAGAGATGAGACTGTAAACCATGTACTATGCGAATGTAGCAAACTAGCACAACGGGAGTACAAAACTAGACACGACTGGGTTGGGAAGGTGATCCTCTGGGAATTATGCAAAAAATTAAATTTTGACCATACAACAAAATGGTATATGCATAAACCAGAATCTGTTCTTGAGAATGAAACGCATAACATTCTCTGGGACTTTGAAATAAAAACGGATCACCTTATCCCAGCAAGAAGACCAGATCTAGAGTTGATAAACAAAAAAGAAAGAACTTGTCAACTGGTGGATTTTGCAGTTCCAATAGCTAAAAGAAAATGATAAAATGGACAAATACTTGGACCTTGCCAGAGAACTGAAAAAGTTATGGAATATGAAAGTGAAAGTAATACCAATTGTAGTTGGTGCACTTGGAACGGTCCCAAAAGGATTGGAAAAGGGTTTGGAAAGTCTGGAAATCAGAGGAAGGATTGATACCATCCAGAACACTGCACTGCTGCAATCTGCCAGAATACTCAGAAGAGTCCTAGAGACCTGAGGAGACTTGCTGTCACTCAGACTCCAGTGAAAGACCATCAGCTAACACTGATGTGAAAACTCAAAAGGAGCAAATAACAATAACAATAACAATACTACTAATAATAACAACAATAATAATACTACTACTAATAATAACAACAATAATAATACTAATAATAATAACAATACTACTACTAATAATAATAATAATAACAATACTACTACTAATAATAATAATAACAATACTACTAATAATGAATAATAACAACAATAACAATACTACTACTAATAATAACAACAATAATAATAACAACAATAATAAGACTAATAATATAATAACAACCAACAACAACAAGATGACTAATAATAATAATAACAACAACAACAACAAGATGACTAATAATAATAACAACAACAATAATAAGACTAATAATAATAACAATAACAACAACAAGATGACTAATAATAATAACAACAACAATAATAAGACTAATAATAATAATAATAACAACAACAACAAGATGACTAATAATAATAATAACAACAACAACAACAAGATGACTAATAATAACAACAATGCTGCTGCTAACTTCTGCACAAACACTTAAGCATTAACTTTTTTAGAAATAATTAAAAAAGCAAAAACAAAAAACCTGCTGTCTATTCTCTAAGAAATATATTTTTTCAAAGGATACAATTGAATAGCATTATAATCTACAACTTAGTGTATGTATTTACCAACCCCTCCACACGAGCAGGATGGAACACCAGGTTAATTTTTTAAGCTTAGTTTAAGAGATTTGAATTCAGAGTTCTCCTTCTCCTAGACTGGTTTCCATACGAGTTTAAAGAGCCCAGTCTGCCCTACTATTTACCCATAGCTGGAGGGAAAATAGATTCATACTTTTCCCAAGGGTAGGAATTTCAAACAGCCTTGCCTAGATTTGAACTTGGTTTGCCAAGTTCATTTCCTATGAAGATAATGATTACACCACAAGTGTCACGCACACACACACATACACACACACACACACACATATATATATATATATATATATATATATGTGTGTGTGTGTGTGTGTTTGTGTTTATATATATATATATATATATATATATGTGTGTGTTTGTGTTTATATATATATATATATATATATATATATATATATATATATATAGTCATCCACAGACTCCATGTTTCGATGTTTACATCTCATCAGTGTGGCTAGACTTTAACAGCTACTTCTAGTCGGGAGCGAAAACCGACTGAATTTTCATCAGTCCGGCTATTTATTGTCTTAGCTGTCAGTAAGAGGTGAACATTTAATGGATAAATACACACATCTGTAGATGTATGTTTACAATCACCAGAGCACTCAAGTCTGTAAACAACAGACAGGTTATGCTTTACGCTAAGTGGTGAAAATTCAGTTAAAGTCCCCTCTAGAGAGCTCTACTGGGTATTGGAAGCATATATTAGTCATCCACAGACACTGTGTTTCGATGTTTATGTCTCATCAGTGTGCCTAGACTTAACAGCTACTTCTAGTTGGGAGTGAAAACCCGACTGAATTTTCATCAGTCCCGCTCCTTACTATCTCAAAAAAAAATTAAAAGACCCCGATGATTTGTTAACTACAAGAAACTCGAGTCTGTCTGGTTTTTGACCATTCATTTTTTAATTGTATATTTAGCTCTTTTTATATATATATATATATATATTTATTTATTTTTTATTCCCAAGGTTATTAGCATTATGTGAAATGCCTTGTTGATGATTAGAACCTGAGTTCAATTCTTAAACATGTAGAGTTAAAGTCTGTGTCACAATTTTTATCATACATTTACCAAATCTCAGTTGGTAGAGCATCCCCCTAGGAATCGTAAGGTTCCTCGTTTGATACCAGTCCCCGCCATCTCGGCGAATGAGTAGCACAGATTGAGTAATTTGATCTGTACAGTAAAGTGGGGAACTAACAGTAGGTGTGGCACTCCACCTCAGCAAGAACAATCTCCATAGTCTAGTGCTAGCGAACAGGGGATCTACTCCCTCGCTGTCTAGCTGATACCAACAATCGGCCACTCTACCAACTTTATTTCTTAACAAGTTATTTACTATGAATTTAGTATATTTATTTGTTCTTTATATATTCTTGTTTTTAAGTTGTTTATCTTTATTCTTCTTCTTGTCTTTGCTGTCCGGCTGATACCAATAATTGTCCACTTCCCTAACTTTACTTTTTACTTACTTTTAGTTATAAAAAAAAAAACAAATACAAAAAATAATTTTTTTTTTTTTTTTTTTTTTTTTTTTTCATTTCAAATATATGGGAGTAAAAAGAGGAAATCAATCCGACCTGATAGACCAAACGTTATAACGTCGCCATCAATTCCCTATAATAAGCATCCATCCTCCACATTTCAATATATGTATATTTGGACTGTGAATTCTACTAAAAGTTTAAATTTTCTTTGTCGCCATTTTCTTTTTACTTACTTTTAGTTATACAAAAAAAAAATTGACTTTTTTTTTCTTTTTTTATTTCTATACATGGGAGTAAAAAGAGGAAATCAATCCGACCCTGATAAACCGAAACGTTATAACGTTGACATCAATTCCCTATAATAAACATCCATCCAGTACAACATCCAGTGTTTGTCTACTTTTCTCCACATTTCAATATATGTATATTTGGACTGTGAATTCTACTACAAGTTTAAATTTTCTTTGTTGCCATGTGATTACATATTAATGTGCATTGTTCCAGCTGAGGCTATTTTTTTTTTTTTTTTTTTTTGTTTACTTATATTTTTGGAAAACTATGATGAATCCAATTCTGCATTCCATCACTTGATATAGTAACAAAATGTTTTGTCACTAGCTTACTATACTAACTGATATGGGCGTTCCATTGTGGTGTAATATTTGGCAAGCTAGTCTCTCAAATCCGTTACTGCTGAATAGCAAATTTGATCCTTGCTGGATGACCCATCCTTACAACCTTGTGTCAAATCCTACCCATGGCAAATGGGTTGGGTTAAATACCTAGGGCAGGGGGTCACCAAACTACAGCCTACTGACCGGATCCGTTCCGTGAAGGCATTTTATCAGGCCTGCCGACCTTTCTGCTAATCTTGCGTTATTTGATAATGTTTTGAAAATAAATATGTTGGTTAAGTTTTTTTTTGTGCATCTTACAACTCGTCCATTAATATAACATGAAAAGATAAATTTTGTTTTACATCTTTTTCTCGGAGCTTACGTTCTGGTTACCAAGTATTGAACACAATAATAATGTGGCCCGTACTTGTTATTTTTTCAATTATCTGGTCCACTGTGAAAAAAGTTTGGTGATACTTGACCTAGGGTGTCCCATTGTTGTCTAATATTTTGTTACTAGCATGCTATACTAACTGATATGGGCGTTCCATTGTGGTGTAATGGTTAACAAGCTAGTCTCTCGGATCCATTACTGCTGAATAACAACTTTGATCCTTGTTGGATGCTCTATACTTACAAACTTGTGTCATATCCTACCCATGGCAAACGGGTTGGGCAAATACCTAGGGTGTCCTATCAAAAACCAAGAACTGGTCCGCCCTGTTGGCTGGGGCATTAGAATGCAATGACTGCACCTCTGCAGAGGGGTAAGACTCCCCCAATGGGGCCACCTGTTTGCCGTGGGTGGCAACCCATGATGCTTAAGGATAGAACCCCGGTGGATGAGCAGTCCATGACTTGCAATACTCCACTTTGGCCCTATCTTGGGCTAGACGGTCGGTCGGAGAGACACCCTCCAATCTATCGGCTGGTCACGTCAAGCCCTAGCACCTATATGATTGCCCCAACCCTATTGCCCTTATGACAAGCCCCAACCCTTTTTATCATATGGGTGCTAGAAGGCGGTGGCTGCGGGTCTACATGTTTGGGAATGACGTTAAACTCTATCTGATGATGAGGTTCCAGTTTTGGAGAATGTGGAGCAACCCTTCATCACCATTGCTCTCTGGTCCACTCTGACCCGGAGCTTATAAACAAAATTGTATTATCCATTAAAAATGAAATTATTTCAAAACTTTGTTCGCATTAAACATTTTTTTTGCCAATAGAAGTATTCGGCATAAAATAACCCAAGGGGTTGACATGCCGTAAAACCCAACCAACCAAACCAAACCTAGGGCGTCCTATTGTGGCATAATGGTTTGCAAGCTAGTCCTCTTGGATGCATTACTACTGAATAGTGATTTTGATTCTTGCTGGATGCCTGATACTTGTAACCTTGTATCACATCCTACCTATGGTGAATGGTTCAAGTAAATATTAGGGCATCCCATCGTCATATAATGGTTAGCAAGAAGATCCATTCTCCCTGGATACCCCATACTTGGGATCTTGCGTCACATCCTACCCATGGTGAATGGGTTGGATAAATACTAGTGTATCCCATTGTGGTGTAATGGTTAGCAAGCTAGTCTTGTAGATCCATTACTAATGAATAGTTTCTTTGATCCTTGCTAGATGCCTCATACTTGCGACCTTGTGTCACATCCTACCCATGGTGAACGGGTTGGATAAATACTTAGGGTGTCCCATCGTAGTATAATAGTTAGCAAGCTATTCTCTCAGATCCATTACTACTAAATAACGACTACAATCCTTGCTGGATGCCCCATACTTGTAACTTTGTGTCACATCCTACCTATAGTGAATGGGTATATGGTATCTGAAAGACAAGTGTGTTTGATGTCCTGGTGCTAGAAGGCGGTGGCTGAGGGTCTACATGTCCTGTGAATGATGTTAAACTATCTGATGGTGAAGTTCCAATTCTGGATCTCTGGGGAATGTGGTGTGCTCTTTCATCACCATTACTCTCAGTCCACCTTGACCCTGAGTGGTAGTACCTGTTAGGGTCCCATTTATGGGCTAAATAGACCAAAAATGTGTTTAAAAAAAATTGAGTACCCATCAAGAAGGGATAAAACAAAATGTCTTCGGCACAAAATAACCTAACAAGGGTTGAAATGCCATAAAATCCAACCAAACTACCAACAGTATGAATAAACCACTCTCCCTTAACTACCATTCACAACAGTAATAATAAAAGTTTATCACTTCTGTTGTCAATTAATCACTGTACATTATACATATATTAGAAATAACATGAAAAATTATTGAGTTACTAAGAGAATTTAGTATTTGAAAATTTTTGTTATCTAAAACGTTTTGATTCTCAATTATATATCAAACTAGAAGTTGCTACCAACGTCGCCTGGGTAGAGGGGGGTGGGTTTAAAAATTTAGTCTCGCAGATTCATTATTACTTATCACAAGTTAGATCCTCGCTGGTTGCCCTATAAAATCATAGGGATTTTATAGGGCAAATATATAACAATATAATAAGAAATTTTAATTCAATTTACAATTTAAAAAAAAAACAAACAATATAAATGAGACGATTAATTCAATCTATCAACATCATATTTCAATTAATTTCTGTTACTATACAAATTTTAATTTTTAAATATCTTCCCAAATATAAATTAGATCTTCATTATTTTTGCTCAAAAACCAAGCCCTGGTGATAGTGAATGTGTGTATATATATAATATATATATATATATTTCTTTGTCAGTAATTGTTTTATTTTTTAAGTTTCAAGAGAGAATTATTGGATGCATAACTTTCCCAAGGGTATTATCGCTATTGGAAATGCAAACAGCCTTGTCCAGGATTTGAACTCTGGTCAACGAGTTCATTTCACCATGCGCCTCCAACATATATTAACTCTTAAGGTTCTATACTGCCTCATTCCACCCGGCCAGAAATCACATTTATTTTCCTAATTCACCCCAAACAATGACCTTTGTTTAAATGTAATATTCAATATATTTCAAAGTCTTTGATTTCAGGGAAATAACAGGTAATTTTAAATGAAAAGGCCATTTTTAGCCATTTTTGTTATAAATCCTTATAGGAATGGGACTCTGAACTTAAAATCGCAACAGGATGTTAAGAGTTAAAAAGTAAAAACATTGTTGTATTTTTAAGAAGAAAATTCTATTTAATCTATTAAATGTGTAAAAATTCTATTTAATCTATTAAATGTGTAAAAATTCTATTTAATCTATTAAATGTGTAAAAACATTGTTGTATTTTAAAGAAGAAAATTCTATTTAATCTATTAAATGTGTAAAAACATTGTTGTATTTTAAAGAAGAAAATTCTATTTAATCTATTAAATGTGTAAAAACATTGTTGTATTTTAAAGAAGAAAATTCTATTTAATCTATTAAATGTGTTCATTCAACTTTCACACATAACACCTTTATATCCTTTTCATTGGATTTGACTTTGAACTATATATTCAAGAACTGGTAATTATTTTAATAACATTTAAAACATCCTAACAATTAATTTTGACCTATTGATAATCACTTTATCCAGTGCAGTTCATAAAGGCTCTGCACTTTTGTATTGATGGCTAATAGCAATAAAACTACTAAACAGAGAAATTGTAATGGTTTGTTTTACAAGCAGCATTTATATGCAGTTATATTCAAATTTCCCAAGAGAAGGCAAACTACTCTACTCTATATTATTGCAAATTTTAAGTATAAGTAGCAGAGATACTGATGGGTACACGTTCTGTGTCACTGATGCATAAAAATTGTATCTATGCGTCTCAGTGTTTGTTTTCTTTTTTTCCACCACCATTTCCAGCTAACTGTAAATACATTTCAATATTTTCTTGGAAACGAATTACACTGTATGGAGTACAAGGTAGATTTTAGATGGCTTTAGTTGTTCATAAATAAAAACTATAATTTATTAAGAAAGTTTAGTTGAGACCCATCAAATTTCCAAGGGTCACATTCAAATCAAATACATGTATCCCAGGAGGCATTAGATTTTCCTCTTCATGTTGTTTATTAAGTTTTGGTTAGACTGGTACACAGGTGTCAGGTTGTTTACAGTACCTGCTGTTTCTAAATGGTCACCCATTTAAATACTGAACTGGCTCATCACTGCTTAACTTCTTTTCCTCTTCATATTATTTACTAAGTCTGGTACACAGGTGTCAGGTTGTTTACAGTACCTGCTGTTTCTAAGCGGTCACCCATTTAAATACTGAACAGGCTCATCACTGCTTAACTTAACTGTAAGTTATGTGAGTTTATACAGTTGATGTTTCGTTGTTTATTTTCCCTTCTTTCCTCTTATGTCTTTACAATTAATTTTGTACCATCACTGTTCTTCAAGGATGGCTTTGGCATTAAATAACCCACAAAGGTTGATATACCATTTAATAAAGAAACCAAACCAGGCCATGGTATAAATGAGAAATAATGGGAAGACATAAATATAAGATATTTGTTTACAAGTAGGATGTGACACATGGTCAATTTCTTAAGTGGAGTTTAATAGGTTTTAATTTTTTCCCCTTTCTGGTTGCCTAACCAAGGTTAAAGAGCCCAGTCTGCCCTACTATTTACCCATATTTGGAGGGAGAATAATTGGATTCATATCTTTCCTAAGGGTATTAGTGCTATGTGAAATGCAAACAGGCTCATCCAGGATTTGAACTTGTCTCGCTGTGTCCATTTCCTATGACTGTAGCCATTACACAACAGAAGCCTCCACATATATTTATTTATACTAGCAAATATATGCACCCTCCGGGTGCAAGTATTTAAGTTTTAATGTAATAAAATATCGTATTGAATTAGAAAAGCTAATGAAACTAAATAAGAATACAGATAAAAAGATTTGAAACGGAGGAGGGTATAATCAAAAAATAGAAAAACTGAAACTTACTCTTCCATCACTCTCGTCTTTCATTGTTATTTTTTCTAATTTAAGTATTTAGTTAAAATACGAAGTAAAGAATAAAATGACACTTATCTTTTCTTGTTAATGGATTTCATTTAAGATTAATTGAAGAGATTTTTGCTTATATTCATTAAAATAAAATCAAACAGTTAGAAACCAATAATACTAAGCAGATATTTATTAAAATTACATTTCTAATATCAATATGCAAATTAGCCTTCCCGTTCACACTGTACACCGCTATTTTGTTGTATATATAAATACAATTGCATGTTATTATTATGTAGATGTGGTTAACAGTATAAATAATGTAAAACAATTTTATCAATAATTGAGGTTAAAATAAGGATAAATTCATGGTGAATGTGATGTCAATTACTAAGGGAATTGTGACTTGAGTAGTGATTTAGTTTCGGTTACAGACAGAAAAACACACAATCTCCATTATAATAAGATGTAGTAAATTTATTTTAGGTACAATAATTGTCATTTGTAGATTTGTTAAAATTCAACCACTTTAGACTCTTTAAAAAAAAAACAACTTTTAATGTAATTTGAGAATGGGTTAATTGCTTAGTATTTATTATCATTATTATTAATAATAATGATTGTAGCTATCTATAACATATTTGTAATATGAACCTTATTATTAGTCAATCTATTGTTATTTCTATAAAGAATACATTGGTTTATTTGATATTTGAGAGTTCAAGTATTGATTTCACACTTTTGATTTAGTTCTGTGTATGATTTAAGGATTTTACAGACATTCTGTGTACTACTGCAAGTGATAATTTGAATAGTTAGCTCTTTGTTTCTGGTCATATTTTCATAAACCTATAACAAATATATATATATGTAGATAAGACGGCTTTAGTTGTTTACTCAGATCATAAATAAAAACACCACAATTTATTAAGATACTTTAGTTGGGACCAAATAAATTTTCCTAGGGACTCATCGAAAGCAAATATGTGCATCCCAGGACGCATTAAATCAAAAAGCTATCAGCATCACTGTAATATATATAATATAGAGTATAGAGTGCTAGGTACCACCAATTTCCCTGTGAAATTTACCCCCACACTCTATATCTAACACAATGAAACTTACATAAAAGTTAATATTATCTTGAATTTTTTTGTCCATTCGAAATAAGAAACATTAAAAAAACTCCTGATTTAAAAAAAAAAAAATTTTCAGCTTACGGAAATAATGAAATTTATAAACGAAAAACAATGTTTACATTTTTGCACCTTAAAATCAATTGAAATTTAACGTAAAAACAAGTTATGACTAGAGGCTTTTTTTTACAATTCTATGAAAAATCAATTAATGGTCAGATTTTCATGAAAATTTCCATAATTTTTACCTTTTGATGAAAATAGGTCTGAAATATTTTTTTTCTAAAATGTATTAAGGGAAATATTTTTTTTTAACAAGGTCTACCCCCGACCCTATTTTATTTTATGAAATCTGAAAAAAATGAACCGACAAAAAACGATTTTTACTTTTTCTATAAAGAGTCTGAATGATTATATCAGAAGATTTTTATAAGTCTCAATGCGAGAGCTTTTTAGTAAAAGAACCATGAATACAGAATTCTGCTAAAAAATAAATAATGCATTATAAAGATCATTCATTGATAAATAAACACTGAAAATTTCATTAAAATTCGATAATTCCCTGATTTTTGGTAAATTATTTTCTGTAGGGGGGGGGTGGCTAAAGTCATTTTGTCAAAAACGCATTTTAGGCCAATTTTGGGTATACCTACTATAAGTAAATAGTGTTTAATATCATGGATAGAGCATGTATATCTAAGATAGGGTAGCATGGACGTGAAATTTATTTCCACCGATATATTAACTGACTTCATCAGACTGTTTCTCCCAAGAAATCTTAGGAAATAGTCTGATGAAGCCGGTTAATATCGGCGTTTTTTTTTTAAACCACCCCATGAATTAAAATTCAACAAAACTTTGAAAAAAAAAAAAAATGAATGAAACATAACGTAATTTTTGCTATATCATGAAAGAAAGGAGTAAAAAAATCACATGGAAAAAATTATTTGTTTTATAGTCTTTAAGATGGGAGAATTTGAAATTCGTATCTATCAAAATGGCACATTTTTGCTATTGTTTTTTCTCTCTCTGAAAGCTGTGCTCTTTTTAACGTGATTTATTACGTTGTTTTAATTAATAAATTCATAGAATTTTTTTATATGTAAGTTTAGACTCTGTTTTTAAAGAAAAAATATCAAAATAAGTGACTATTTACAATTTTGAATTTATTATAAAGGTTAAAAAAAACCCAAAAAAGTGGAGGTGCTATAGTACCGAAATTTTGGCCATACCTAGTGATAATATCTTTTTTCTTATCATCAAAGTTTGTGAATTCTGTTATTTTTTTCTCTCCAAAACTAAATATATTAAAACCCTCTTTCTTCTAGGTATTTTTTAAAACCTCTCTAAATATTTTAAGTCTATCTCTTTCTCTCTCTCTCTCTAGACACAAACACACACACACGGACGGACAGGTCAGTTTTCAATAGTATAATTTAAGACAAAAACAAAAAAAAAACCTTTGTTGCCATCTTACAAAACTGTCACCTGATTGTATTCAGGTCATTTGTACCTTTAAAGAAATTTAATCTTTTTGAAAAAGATTAGATTGATGGTTTACAAAAAGAAAAAAAAAATTATAAAGATATTTATCATAAATCAAAAATATTGACTTGGACTTTGAAATTTTAAAATAAAATATAAACCCCAAATAGAAAACTCTGAAAATTATTAATATTCCTTATTTTTTTCTTTTTGAATATAAATTCAAATCTAATAGGATATATGGAACTTTTAAGATTTTAACATTAGGAAGTGCTAAAAGGTGTTTATTTTTTGTTTATATTTATACAACTTTAATTGTGTAGGCTGATTTAAAAAAAATAAAAAATAAAATAAATAAATTTAAAAAAATAAATTTTAAAAGTAATCTTTGCTTTAAAGATACATTTTGTAATTTAGGAGTGATATATATTTTAATGAAACTGATGTTTTATTTCGGGATTCCACGATCATTCAGTACTTACGATTTTGTTGTCTTGCAACAAAGGACTTTTTTGCCACTGGATAATTTTACACTAGTACGTTTACTCGCGAACCAGTTTTAGGATGACATGATTACGGATAATAAGTCCTATCCGGCAAAATTAGAGGAAATTCTTATTTATTAGTATTATTATTAATAAAAAAATTAATAACTACATTTTAAATTTGAACCTTTATTATTCATCACAATCTGGGCGTAAATATCACAATCACATACTTCAGTTTTTGTTTACTTTTTTATTTTAATAAACAAAAATTAATAAAAATGAGTCGCATTATATATGAGACATTACTGCCAGTTGTGTTATGTTAGGAATCTTTTTGCAAATCAGCTGAGCAGTAGTGAAGTAGTAATCAGCTGTGTTATGTGCCATAGAAACGTATATTGCACATATTTAAACACAAGTTCTCAACTCTCTACACAATCGACACTTGTGTTTGTGTGTTCGCCGGAAGTCTGTGAGAATGAGGTAAATGTGTACACCACAACCGGTTATGGCTGCCTGCTGCTACTGTTATCGTTGTCTATCGTCACTTATTTACACACATACTCAATATATTTAAATTAAAAAAAAAAAAGCTGTGTATGCACATACAATTTTTCTATAATAAGGTAAGGTGCATTACTTTTTTAATTGTCTTCCACCACATTTATCCGATTATAAAGCGAAAAAATTAAATTAAATATAAAAAACAAAAACCGAAACATCATCATCACCTGTTGTTTGTTGGCATGGTTAGTGCTTGTCATCAAACTCGTGTTATTCAGTTAATGGAGCTTTTAAGTTGGAAGTTCGTTGATTTCATACTATTTTAATTGTAATTATTAGCCATTTTCATTTTCTAGTTTTTATCGGCAACTTTCTTTTCTTGTATTGGTAATAGTTGCTTGTTTTGATATTCATTGTTTAAAAAACAACAAAAAAACTTCGACTAAAACCTTTTCCAATCACATGAATGTCATCAAGTAATTTCGTAATCTTGACAAGTGAAAATTAAAGATATTAAAAGAAAAAGTTCATCTTTGATTTGAAATAATACCTTAAATTCGCAAAGAAATTATTTTCTCATCATGTTAAAATTAGAAAAATAATTTAGGACGACGCAAGGAAGTAAGGAGTTCATTTAAAGCAAAAACATTGTTTAAAACTTAAAATCTTTTGATTACTTGAAAATTTTTCTGAGGTGGAGAAAAACGTAGAATAGTTATATGCTAATGAAAGTAAAATTTTATTTAGACTGATATTATGAAGAAAAAAAAAAAAAAAAAAAAGAAAGAAAAAAATCCTATAGAACTTTACACTGTTGTGTGTATCATATCAAATACGTTATTTGATATGATTACACAGTGGTAGTACCTGTTAGGGTTCCATCTATGAGTTAAATACACCTAAATGAGTTTTTAAAAAATGTGGTTAAAAGATTGAGTTTTTAACAAATCACCAAATGTTGTGATATTGCAGTGTGGTGATTATTATTCACCAAATGCTTATCCATCGATACCACTACTAAGCCTCTGTTATTTTTGATAATAAAGAATAATTCCTGAAATTTTTGTTTAAATCTTACTATATATTTTAATTGAATTTTTTAAGTTCAAATTCCAATACATGAAAATACTTAGTAATTATGGCAGCATACTGATGACACATAGGTTAAAAATGAAAATTAGTCCTTGATTATCTGACAAACAAAGCGTTAGAATAAATACTACCTCAAACTTAAAGGAACTAGGTGGAAGGGATGATACGAATTTTTCTAATTGTTATATGATTTTTAAATTGTTTTGGTTTTTAACAGTGGAACTTTAAAAAAAACAAAAACTTATGAAATTTAAAAAAATTAAAAACAGTTTTGGGAAAATAATTTATGCATTAATATGAATATCTAAGGAAATATCAGTGTTTGTTTTGAGACTTTGCATAGATATTTTTTCTAGTTCTACAAATAAAATATCAAAACCTTAAAATTCTTATCTTTGTTCTTAGAATATTACAAATTGTAAGATATAACTAAAAGGTTTGGGAAAGGCAATGTTTTTAAATAATGAAATTATTGTGTACAGTGCTCAGGTGCACTACAACTTATCAAATGTGCATGTATAGTACAAATGTCGGGAAAATGAACAGTAAATTATCATGATATATACAAGGTGTGTCAAAAAAGTATCAAGATTTTTTGTAGTTTTTGACACGCCTTGTATTCTGAAAAAAATTAACGTTCCATTCATGCTATTTTCTGACTTTGTAGGCATACCCATGTGTGTTAGACACATGGAAATCAAAAAGGTACTCAAGCTCACCTTTAAGTCCCCCAAGGGTGACCTGAATTTAGAAGGACATGTTTCGCTTTGCACCGTCAACATCCGGTTGTTTGTTACCAGACGATTTTTAGACACATTTTTTTAAAAAGATTATAAAACAAACTGTTAACCCTTACCCTAACAAACAACCAGATATTGATGGTGCAAAGCGAAACATGTCCTTCTGAATCCAGGTTGCCCCCTGGAGTGCTTAAAGGTGACTTGGTCCAAATGTTTAATAACCTTGTGAATGTTTACTAAGTCAGTTGCCAGACATTGAAGTTTTAGTGTATCCATGCTCAAGGAAGCAGTGTATGGTAGATGCCTGATGGAGAGTATTTGCTTGGTTGGATGTTTTAATGTATTAACAGTTCATTATTTTAAAAATATTGTGTAGAAGGATAATTGTCCATTAAAGCTGCCAATTTTCCTTTGAAATGTAGTTTCGTTTATTTATTTAATGGCATATCAACCTTCATGGGTTATTTAATGTCAAAGCCGAGGGATGAGAAGGTTCATACCTTTGCCAAGGGCATTAGTCCAAAAGTGAATGTAATTGTGTGACTGGAGTTTGGACTCGCTTACTTTGATGTCACAGTCCAGTACATTAGCCACTACACCCGGTACCCCCACCCCTTGAAATATGATTCTGTAGTGATGGAACAAATTACCTACATTAGTGGTTAGCTGCGGAAACACTGCATCCTTAAAAACCTCCATGATTCCTGTAATTCAACAACATTACCTAATTCCCTTCTCCATACACACACGCACACACATCATGACTATATGCTGTTCATTTTCCTGTCATCCATACATTATTCTCTGTACTACAAAGATGCTGATAAGTATGCGTCCTGCATCCCTGACGTCCTGAATCTAAAAGGACACAGTAAAATCATATCCATGCATCCCAGTGTTTTTCTTTTTTTCTTCCCTTTTTCAAGCTAACTGTAAATTCATTTCAATAGTTTCTTAGAAATAATTTATACAGGATAGGTTACAAGGCAGGAGTTAGATGGCTTTAGTTGGGACTCATTCAAAGCAAACGTCTGTCCCAGGATGCACTAAATCAAAAAGCTATCAGCATCACTGTAGCAATAACAGTTCGTTTTGTAAAATCGTAGGACATAGACAATTTTTTCACCTTAATTGGTTCAAACTGCAATCCTCTGGTATATCTGATCCAATCTTAAAAATATTTATATGGTTGGAAAGAAAATGAAATAATCTTTCTAAATATGTAAATTATGTGTTTTTATCCATTGAATATTTTTTCACAGTGAGTTAAAATTATTTTTCTTTGAAAAAATGTTAACATAAAATATGACAATTTAAAAAAAAATTTTTTTTTTTTTAAGACTAATTTTTACACGCTACTTTGTTTTTCTAAATCATAGTGGCTAATCTTTATCAATATTCTTGAAATTTTACACTCAATTAGAAGACACCTGGAAGTACAAACAGGATTTTTTTTTTGTTTCTAGGCCCAGTGGAAGCGAAAATACAATAGAGCAAATTTGAAGACGACTTCAAAAAATATAAAAGAAGCAAAAAAAAAAAAAGCACTATACTAGTAATAAAAGACAAACTGAGGATTATTTCCATATATAATGTGTGAAATAAAAAGGATTGTATGGCATCAGGGATTTTGATCAAAGTTTTAATTTTGAAAAGAAAAATTTACTCGATTTTCAAATGTTAACAATCTATCGTAATTCTGGCCTTATCGGCTTAAAAAAGTAATTACTAGCGTATTTCGGGTCCAATTTTAAAAATATTTATATGTTTGAAAGAAAATGAAATAAATAATCTTTCTAAATATGCAATTTATGTGTTTTTATCCATCGGTATTTTGACTTCGAAAAAGCCTTATACAATTTTTTTCTGTATCTGAATTCTAACGCGTTACATTATTTGTAAAATCAAAGTGGTTAATCTTTATCAATATTCTTAAAATTGTACACTTAAATAGGAGACACTTTTAAATACAAGTAGAAACTTGTTTTTTTCTTTTCTGACCTTTTCAGAGTGAAACCACAATAGACCAAATTTGAAAGCAATTTCTTAAAAAAAATATAAGAGACCGCCTTAGGATTATTTTCATATATAATGTGTGAAATAAAAACGATTGTATACCGTCAGGGATTTGCTTTGAAACTTTGAATTTAAAAAAAATAAAATAAAATAAAATAAAATTTACTTGTCTTTCGAATGTAAACACCTCTCAGCTAGGCATTGTTTATCCAGACCATACCATTTTAAATAGTAATTCATCACTTATTTCTGGTCCAATTTTTAAAATATTTATATGGTTGGAAAGAAAATAAAATAATCTTTCTAAATATGTAACTCTTATGTGTTTTTAACCATTGAATTATTTTTTACAGCAAGTTATTTGTTTATTACACATAAACAAAGCTGCACACGGACAAGCTTTGTTAAATAAGATTATATAGAGTTATTCTATTTCTTTTATGTAATACAACATAGCAGGTATTTAAAAAGGTATTTTTAAGTCCAAAGTGATATTATTTATATAAATTAATACTCTATATGTGTGTATATGCCGTATTAAAATGAAAATGTTGAATAATCTTGTGGTAAATTTAAAAAAAAAACTAAAAAAATCTTGATATCCCTACTTTTTATTCCCCAAATAATGGGTTCTAACATGGAGATACATAACATTTAAGTGCAGAATCAGAAAGAACATACAATTTTACATAAAAATGCCAAGTTTTATCAAAATTACTCCAAAAATAAAGAAATGGTAAAGAAATTACTAAATTTCTTGTATTGAAAAGGTCCATGATTTGACATTTTTTTAACAAAATCATGTCCACTTTTGTACCCCCAATTTCGGGGCTTTAAATTCTCATAACTTTTGAACTACTGGGGAAATTTGCATAATTCAAACAGTTCTGAATTCCATTTACAAAGCTCTATATAACTAACATGATTAAATAACAATAACCTCAAATAAAAAAATCAACTAGGAATGCTAATCATTGTACTATACATGCACCTATGATGAGTTGTATTGCACCTGTGCACTATGTGCAATAATTTCATTATTATTATTATTATTATTATTATTAACAATAAATATCAATCTGGTTCAGTTATATTTTCATGATCATTTTATCTTGAGAGGAATTCAGTAGAAATATATTTTTTTCTTTAACTGAAAGGGTTTATTATATTTTATACACATACTGTTGCTGCTGTTGCAAAAAAAGAAAGAAACATTAACAGCTGTGCCACAGAGTCTTCATTTGATTCTTGGATCAGGCAGGGTTGCATGTCCTGGGTATGACGCTAGACTGCAGCTAGTGGTGAGGTTCCAATTCTGGAACTTTTACTTCCAGGTAGACTCTGACCTGGAGTAGTAGTACCTGTTAGGGTCCCATCTATGGGTTAAATAGGTAAAAAATGAGTTAAAAATGTCATAAAATCCAACCAACAATTTAACATGCATGGTTTCAGAGCTAAAGCATTATTACCACTAACCCAGAGTGCCTCAGTAGTATCTTGCAGTACCACCAGACTTTATTAGTCTTTGCTGCCTCTTCACACACACACACACACACACACACACACATATATATATATATATATATATATATATATATATATATATACACCAACCCTTCTGCACAAACAGGATGTGACATAAAGTCAATTTCTTAAGCAGAGCTTAAACAGGTTTGATTTAAGAGTTCTCATTTCTTAGACTAGTTGCCATGCCATGGTTAAAGACCCCAGTCTGCACAGGGGTATTAGTGCTATGTTAAATGCAAACAGCCTTGTTTAGGATTTGAACTCTGGTCGCCGAGTCCATTTCCTAAGATCATAACCATTGCACCACGCTCCTCTTCATATAATCCGTTGTTGCATTTACAACTTACCGGCAAAAAAAAGTGAAGTTAAGATTATCCTTCTTGTTTTCCTGATAGCACCTTGTTTGTTATTGTTTTACATACACAAATAGTGTTAATATTAATAAGATGTTTGTTAGATGAAGTATTGTATTATTATTATTATTATTATTATTAATTCTTGACTTATATTTTCTTTTATCTTTATTTTATTGTCTGTCTACAGCATGGTCTGGAAATAAAGAATAAATTCCTGGCAAGCCTGGGCAGAGCAGTAGTACAGTTAATCAGGTTTCCTGAGGCAAAGTGATGTGAGTTTTCAATACTTGATTTAGATAGTATGTTGGCTATCTCCTGTGCTGTATAACATTTTGAATTCTTTAGTAATGTCTTGATTTGATTATTATCAACCTCAACTGGTCCACCTCGACCATGAGGAATTGTTTAGCAATACAAATTCTGCTTTACTATCTCTTTAATATAAACCATACACATTTTACCTTTTTTTGTATTTCTGTCTCATTTTTACTTTTCTGAAAATTAAAAAAAACAACAAAAAACCGCCTAAAATGGCAAAAGTTTTGCATATTTTCTTAGAAACAAATAGCACAATTATCTGGTAATGCCTGGGAAAATGATAATAAAGTGCAGTGATGCTGATAGCTTTTAGATTTAGTGCATCCTGGGATGCACATATTTGTTTTGAATGACTCCCCGGGAAAATTTATGGGTCCCAACTAAAGCCGTCTAACTCCTACCTTTTAACCTATCCTGTGTAATTCATTTCTAAGAAACTATTGAAATGTATTTACAGTTACCTTGAAATGGTGAGGGAAGAAAAAAGAAAAACACTGGGACACATGGATATTATTTTACTGCGTCCTTTTAGATTTTTATCCATACCTCTAATAGGTATGGATAAAAATCTAAAAGGACGCAATAAAATAATATCCATGTGTCCCAGTGTTTTTCTTTTTCTGAAAATGTATTGATGAAATAATTCTGACATATATTTTAACAATAATTCTGACATATATTTTAACAAGATTCTATGGATACAAAAGTATGTATTTGGCATGAATAAACAACAAAACAAATTTTAAACCTAAAGAAAAATTATCTACATGCACAATATCTATTTTTCTTCTATATTTTGTCATTATAGAAGGGGGGAAAATAGATATTTGCTTCAATAAGTTCCTGCTGAGGGGGGCGGGAACAAAACTGTCTTCTCGCAGGCCAACCTTTCTTTTGGTCAACACAGTCTTCGACCAGCAGCTGAAAATCCGTCGCCGTCGTCAAAATAATATTTTCTGACGTAAGCCGAAATCTTCTCTGCTTGTCACGCCATGCTCCACTCGCTTTGGTTATTTTATAGCCATATTAATCAAACATCTGGGCACATCAGTCGAACCTCGCGTCCATCCAGTTCCTAAATCGCATTTGATTTTGCATGTGGGAGGACGCGGGTTCGATCCCGGCAGGCAAGTCAATGTCTTGCTCTTTTTCCTTTCTCGTTCACCGTCATAGTCATTAAAAAGAATACATTTTTAATCGCCTGTTTAAAAACCGGTATATTTAAATACTATTCTGTTATTTGCTTTTTCGCTTAACATATATGAAAGTCACAGTAGGATGCGCGTGGTGTAATGGTTAAAGTCATAGGAAATGGACTCATCGCCCCGAGTTCAAATCCTGGACGTGGTAATTGCATTTCATTTAGCGCTAATACCCTTGGGAAAGGTATGAATCTACTCTCCCTCCAGCTATGAGTAAATAGTAGGGCAGACTGGGCTCTTTAACCTTGGTTAGGCAACCGGTCTAGGAGAAGGAAAACTCTGAATTCAAACCTGCTGAACTCCGCTTAAGAAATTGACCGTGTGTCGCATCCTGCTCGTGCGGAGGGGTTGGTAAATATATATATATGAAACTCACACATCAAAGCAATTAAGGAGTGGTAATATCTGTTAGGGTCCCATCTACGGGTTTATTAGAAAAAATGTGTTTTAAAAAATGGATGATGCCATTTACATTTCACATGGCTCTAATACCCATGAGAAAAGTATGAATCCAACTCCATTCAGCTATGAGTAAAAACTGCAAGGCAGACTGGGCTCTTTACCTTGGTATGGCAACCGGTCTAGGAGAAAGAAAACTGAATTCAAACCTGTTAAACTCTGCTTAAAAATTGCATCCTACTTGTGTACAGGAAGTTGGGTAAATGCATATTCAACCAAAATTATTTTTATTTTGTTTACCCTTCAAAATAAAGCTAAAAAAAGGTCAAGTAATTTTCAAGGTAGCCATGATTTGGAAGGAAGGTCAGATTTATGTTTTACATTTTTGTTTTGATAATCCTAAATCATACTAATCAGCTTATAGTGACTATCTTAAAAATAATATAGGTAAGTACTGCTTAGTAATAATAACTATCAATTATAATCAGTGTTTATTTAATTTAATAATCCATAAATATGTTTCATGTTTAAATGTGTTAAACATGAAATAGCTATTAAAGACTTAAATAAAAAGCATTGTTATTATTGTTTGTTTATTATCATTATTAATTAAGCGGTTCAAAGACAATGATGAAAAAATGCACCATCAAGCGTGGGAGATCTGGGCTCCAACAGACAGGGTTGGCAAGATGCCTGCCACACAGGAGCTAAGTGGCTCAATATTGAGATTAACAGGGCTGCAGAGTGGCGTCAGGTTCGTCGTCATGAACCACCAAATGCAGATGAGAATTTCCCTTGCAATGTGTGTTATCGCATCTGCAAGTCCAGAATTGGACTCACTAGCCACCAAAGAGTCCACAACTGTTGAAGACGTGAAGTGACATCATCGTCATCTGTAACAGACATCTAAAAGGAAAGGAAATGATCATTATTAATAATATACATATTTACCAACCCCTCTGCATGAGCAGGATGTGACATGAGGTTAATTTTAAACACTGTAAACCCGCCCAACGGGGTGGGGTCCCAGTGACTTCAGCCCTGGATCTTTACAAGTTAATAGCGTCGATCCCAGGGGCTATCCCCCCCAGGCAATACCTGCCCCTCGATTTAAAGGGGCAGGTGGGTTTATTGCCCAGCGCTGAGGTGCCCCCTTGTAGGGGAATGCCGACGGGATCGACACAATTTTTCACCTGCCACCATGAGCTTTGGTTTGTGGGTGGTCCACGTTAATAGGGTCTTGTGCCTAACCCGTACAAGTGGGGTACGAGGTAAATACAATGAGGTTAATTTTTAAGCAGAGTTTATCAGGTTTGAATTCAGAGATTTCCTTCACCTAGACTTGTTGTCGTACTGAGCCTGGTGTGCTTTATTATTTACCCATAGGGAGAGAATAGTTGGATTCATACCTTTCCCAAGGGTATTAGTGGTATATATGAAATGCAACATCTTCATCCATGATTTGAACTTGTGTTGCCATGTTCATCTCCTACAATGTCAACCATTACACCAAGGGCACCTTATTATCAATAATATTGCTGAGATGGTGATAGCTATACGTCTTGCATCCCTGATACATAAAAATCTAAAAGGACGCAGTAAAATCATATCCATGCATCCCAGTGTTTTTTTCCCCTTCCCCCACCATTTCAAGCTAACTGTAAATACATTTCAATAGTTTCTTAGAAATGACTTACACAGGATAGGTTAGGAGGTAGGAGTGTGACGGCTTTAGTTGGGACCATAAATTTTCTGGGGGACTCATTTAAAGCAAATATGTGCATCCCAGGACGCAGTAATCAAAAAGCTATCAGCATCACTGATATAGCTCTATTTCTAATTATTTAATTCACTGATTTAAATATTAATAAATATTATGGCTAATATTCAATTTCAGATTAATTATGTCAACTAGTGCAGTGTAAGTGTTGGTGGGAGAAACTCAGTAATATTGAATTTCATTAGGATTTAATTGAGGGAGTTTAGCTCAGTCGGTAGAACACCTGCCTAAGAATTGCAAGGTTCCTGGTTCAATACTGGTCTCTGCAACTCAGCATATGATTAGCATAGATTGGGTAATCTGATCTGTGCGGTTAAGTAGGGAGCTGACGGTAGGTGTGGTGCTCCACCCGCAAAAAATCTCTCAGCACTAGCGAAAAGAGGATATACTCCCTCGCTGTCCAGTTGATACCGAATAGGCATTCTGCCTACTTTACTTATTTATCCTGGATTCAATTCTCACTAGTGCTGTTATGCTTGTGAAAGGTATGAATCCAGCTATGCTCTCACCAGGTATGGGTAAATAGTAGGGCAGACTGGGCTCTTTAACCTTGGTTATGCAACCAATCTAGAAGGAAGAAAACCTGTTTAACTCATCTTGAGAAATTGACCTTTGTGCTGCATTCTGCTGTGTGGACAGGTTGGTAAATCTATATGTATATATAAAAAAAAAGAATTGGCATTAAATAACCACAAGGGTTGATATACCATTAACCAAACAACCAACCAAACATCAAGCCAAAGGTATTTTTTATGCACTAACAGGGTGCCACCCTGTTATAAGAGAAGCAAACTAAACTTAGTTCTAGAAAAGAAAAAAAAGAAAAGAGTTATATAATTTGGTTAAGTAGATTGTAGATTCTAAATGCTTTTCAGTCAATGGCAGACAAATAAATAATTGTTATGGCTGATGTTCTTCAGGGAGGTCATCAGAAATACAACTAGAGTATTTGATAAATGACAATCATTAAATATTTGTTGATTAATTTGGAGTCTCAAACTATGGCTTGTATATTCATTTATTTATTTGTTATGCTCCTTCAGTACCTCCTTTTTTTCTATCTTCTCACATCTACTTTTAAAAAAGAAAAAATAATCTTTGCACAGAACATATACAATTTTAATACAATATCTATATACAGATCAAATTCTCTAAGTGATTCATCCGATAGTTCTCAAAAATGTTCTCTCATTTTTTCTGAAATCATCTAAATTAATCTCAAAATTTTTAACACTATTGCTGTTTTTGATTTGATAAGGCAATTTGTTACCAAAATACAGGGGGGTTCTGTTTTTTTTTTTTTTTTTTTTTTTTTTTTTTTTGAGCTGGTATTCTGCATCAGTAATAGTATATATACAGGGTGGACCCCCCCCCCAAAAAAAACAGAATTTGGGTTCTGTTTTAATAATAATAATAATAATGTAATTATTGTGTACAGTGCTCAGGTGCACCACAACTCATCAAAGTCTCATGTCAAGTACACAGAATAATGTTGTGTCAGGAACATGAACAGTTCACAGTAGTAATATGCATGTATGTGTGTGCATGTGTATGTGGAGAGTGGCATCAGGTGTAGTGTTGGCGGATTACAGGAAGCATGGAGGCTTTGAAAGATTCAGTGCTCCGGCAGCCTACAACAGATGCAGGCAGTTTATTCCATGTCTCCGCAATTCTGAACGTGAAAAAATGTTTCCGAAAGTCACGTGAACAGTGCTGTTTTCTGACTTTGTAGGCATGCCCGCGTGTATTGGAGAGATGGAGATCAAAAAGGTGCTCAAGGTTGCTGTTGTTTTGTTTTTGGTCACCCTGTATATTACTCTATTAGCAAAAAATCCAATTGGCTAATAGACTTAGTTTTTGAAATGTCTTGGCAGTAAATTTCCAGTTTGAAGAGAAATATTGTCCCCATTAATTCCTGAGTAGGTAAGACTACAATTCTTAGACTGATCTTAGAGAAGAAAACTATTGTTTCAAATCTGCAGAAAAAAAAGTTCTTTTTACCTAAGAAATAATAAGTACACTGATCCTTTTTTAATACTCCTATTTATGAAAGAGCAGGGCAATTTGGATTTTTCTTGAATGGACTCTTGTACAGGGTGGCTTAAAAGTGACCTCTATAAATTGTTTTAACTGTCATTATTTTTTGTTTTAATAATATAGAATAATTTTTTGTTTTTAATGATGTAATATAAACCATTTGTTAGCTGAGAGCGACACAGGGAGTGCTGGCGAACAACTATGTTGGATGCAGGCTGATATGTGATAAATCTCAGCCAGGTCACTTTAGGATGGGGGTAATGATGTTAAAAAGATCTGAAACCCCCCAATGAACTAAAGAATATCAGTGATGATGCAATCAATCGTATCTTAGAGATGAATTTTGCAATTTATATATATATATATATATATATATATATATATAAAGATAAAATCTTTAAAAATTCAATTATTTTCTAGAATGTTGGGTCTTATGTAATTATTTTACTTCTTTAATAAAAAATAAGTTGGGGGTGACGAGACTTTCGGACTACCCCGTACATTTAAATGAATTATGTGTTTACTTCTGTTTTTTGTGTGCGAAAGGACTTTGTGGATTTGTAACATCATTTAATACTATTTTATCATGCACAATTAAAAAATTAGCTGCCAACTATAAGTATATATTAATCCTTAGGGTATTCTCACATAAATGCGTCCTGGCCTCCTGCCCTAAAATCCGCTAGGTGGTGCCTGCTAAAAAATCAACACGCACTACAATTAAAGTCACTAGCTGAAGTGGTGCCTGCTGGAAAAAACACCCATGCTACTATTTAAGCCCCTAGCTGTTTGAAAGCCTTTTTCTTGAAAAGTTAATGCGATATGAAAGTGACCCCCCCCCCGTTTTTTTTTTTTTTGTTTTTTTTTTTTTGGACAAGTAAATGTAAATATTTTACGCCCCCTTTTTAAAATATTTACATTTACTTGTTGATAAAAAAACCTGGGGTGGCTTACTTTTAACGCCTTCAAACCACAAAAATTATCTACCAACTACAAGTATATATTAATCCTTGCACAGAAAAAATTTGTTCATGCTAATTATATAATTACACTTTTTAATCATCAATTTTACTTATGCCTTGATTCTTTTAAATTCATGTAGATAACCAAGTTCATGGATGAGTGACTCTCTGTATTTTTCTTTTTTTTGGGGGGGGGACACACATTATGCATCGATTGAAACTAACTCTAACATAACTGTTTCTTCTTTTAACAAATTTGATGTAAATTTAGACAATTTTTTTTATGATTAAGCTAAAGAATAATTGGGTGAACATGAAGAAAAAAAATACAGAAATGGACTATTTGTATTATTTGGATTAATCGGATTATTGTCTTCATCTGTATTGTTATATACACAATGTTTTGGCCGATCTGCCCTCCAGCCTTTTTCAGGTGTTTCGTATTGAACTCGTAAACATTATCGAACTCAGGAGCCTTCATGTCATAATCGGGAGCCTTCACGGAACTTTGAACCAAACCTTTTATTTAAACCATGGGGGTAGACTGTTCTCATTCTGTTAACCATGACAGGGTACAAGTGTTAAGCTATGTTAAGTATTCTATATTATTATCGCTCTTGGCCAGGAATGAACCTGCAATCAACACTTAGAACTGTATTAACTCAACTCGAAGAAAGTCGGAGGACACGTCAGCCGAAATGTTGTGTATATAACAATACAGGTGAGGACAGTAATCAGAATAATCCAAATAATCAAGCCTCATCTAAAAAATTCAGACAAATAGAAATAGACTAATTATTAAAATTTTGCATTTGAAAATTATTCATGTAATGTTTATTTATTTTAAATCAAATATATATTTTAAGAAAGTAAGTATATCTTCATATTTAATGCAGCAATAATACTATACTGTAAATGTATCCAGTTCATCTATTCAAAATTATGGAAGGTTTTATTGTGAAGGTTTTTGTTTTTATTTAGTAAGTTAATTATCACATGACAAAATTCTCTTGATTCTTCTACTAAATAGATATAAATTTATTATCTTTTTATTATTTTGTCATCTAATATGACATTGTATATTATTCATTCATTTTAAAAGCCACTTCAATAAAGCTTTCATGACTATAAATACAAATGAAAAAGAATGCAGAGTCATCAATTCCTATGGTTGGTTTCTAAATGCCTCTAATATTTAATGAGACTTCATTTTAGTTCTGATGGTAAATGTATATTTACTGTAGTATTTCTATGTTACAAATTTTATAATTTCAAGATTGAATTTGATGTGACAAATATACAGAAACTATACCAAAATCCTGTTGTTATTTTCTAAATTGTAGTCAATTTTTATTTGCTATTTCTCTGACTTTTTGAGATAGGGTTTGATAATTAGTATTATGAGGATTATTCAGACTATTGTCCTAATCTTTATTGTTATCTGTACGTTTCGGACGATGTGCCCTTTGGCCTTTTTCAGGTATTTCTTGTCGGACTTGGGAATCTTCTTGTCATAATTGGGAGCCATCATGGAACTTTGAACCCAACCCTTTATTCAATCCACAGGGTTATCCTATTCTCATTCCACTAACCATAGCTGGGTACAGGTGTTATGCTGTGCTAATTATTATTCTATGTTACTGTTGCCCTTGACCAGGATTGAACCTGCAGCCTAGAGATAACTGTCACTTAGAACTGTCTAAACCCAATACCTTTATCCACTATGCTATGTGTCCAATTGAACACATCGTCTGAAAAGTTGTACAGATAACAATAAAGATAAGGGCCATAGTCTGAATAATCCAAATGATACTAATTCTTGTTTTGTTTAGTCATTTTGACTGGTTATTAAAGCATGGCTCACATATTCCTATTTGTGAAATTCAAGGTTGATTTATACCCGTTTATAAATAGGGGTTGGCTGAAAAGTTCATAGGCTGACCAAGATACTCTCATGGAATGTGACCAAATGAGGTTTATTTTTCAACATAGTCCTTCTTGTGCATTGTGTAACGGTTATCATTGTAGGAATTTTAAACGTCGAGACAATTTCAAATCCTGGATAAGGCTGTTTGCATTTCACATAGTGCTAATATCTTTGGGAAAGGTATGCATCTATTCTCACTCCATCTATGAGTAAATAGTAGGGCAGAATGGTTCTTTACCCTTGGTTAAGCAATCAATCTAGGATAAGGAAAACTCTAAATTCCAATCTGTTAAACTCCGCTTAAAAAAAATGACCTTGTATCACATCCTACTTCTGTGGAGGGGCTGGTAAATATGTAGTCCTCTTTGCAGTCCACACACTTCTTCCATTGGTGTTGCAGTACTTGGATCCCATTGGTAAAAAATAAAATCGTTAATAGCAGATATGATGTCATCATTTGAACATTACAGCCCACCCTCATGCAGTACAGACGAAATAAGCAGAAAATTTAATAATATTCTGTGCCATTTTTATAGGATAGAATACAATAAAACAAGATGTCTTCAGCATAAAATAACCCAAGAGTTGACATGCCATAAAATCCAACCAACCAATCATCCATCAAAATTTATTTTCCTTTTTACTTATAAATTCTGCTAGAATGATCTCAGGTGCTTTAGCATTACCCCTTTCAGCTGGGAAAGTTTGGCTCAGCACCACCCTCGGTGGCGGCAGGTTCTCCATAGCAGACTATTCATGTCTGAAGTCACCCTGGTGCAACACCATGAAGCCAAGTGGTCCAGAAGAAGGTGACGGCAACAGAGCAGTGACACACCAACATCTTTAGGGACAGCCTTCACATGTGACATTTGTGCCCGTGGCTGTTTTTTGAACATAGGACTTCATAGTCACAGAAGGTGCTGTAACTTTAGGGGCACAAGAAATATATAGTCTTCCGAGACTGCAATGCCGATGACTTGTAAATCATTAAAAGAGAAATAACATTTTTGATAAACATTTTTACTTTTTGAAAATAATGTTTAAATAAATCATTTACTGATTATTATCTTGCATTTAGTTTTTGCAGAATAACTACAATTAATTAAATTCTGTTAATATTATTGAATAATAAGATTATAATTTTTTTTTAATTCTCTTTTTCAGCCTTGGCTGGTGTTGGCTGTGATCCACATCTTGAGTGAATTGGCTACACCATGGCCTCAGAGCTTTTGCCCGACCCGTTTCAGTTGGTGTGTAATTCACCAGCTCCTGAACT
Organism: Doryteuthis pealeii; assembly: GCA_023376005.1. Lineage (NCBI taxonomy): Eukaryota > Metazoa > Mollusca > Cephalopoda > Myopsida > Loliginidae > Doryteuthis > Doryteuthis pealeii. Next base: position 67,208,360 of record CM042157.1, read on the forward strand.
CTCCAAGCCTGGAAAGAAATCCTGGTCTGAGCTGCGCAAAGCAGTCAGAGACACTCGCAAAATTATCACCAGTCTTGCCAGCAGTGTCCCTTCTCAGTTTGTCTTTCGTAAAATCCACACAGAATCTGGCCCCCTGACTCGCTTGTATTTTCTTGGTGTTCCTGTCAAGAGTCGGGAGAACACATTTCTGTACGTGGATGTTCCTAATGAATTCACAGACATAACACCTTATTTGACTTGGAAGCAGTTGCTGCATTCATTCCAAATGATGCCCTTATCTGGTCACATGTCCAAACAAGAACAATTGCTACGGGAGCGCAAACGGCTTGGAGTATTTGGAATTACCTATTTTGACTTTGTGGAGAAGGAAGGAAAATTTGTTTTCCCAGCCCACAATAGTATGTATGTGTGTACAGATAATGTTACAGTAAGTACTCTTCATTTTTGCTTTGCTTGAAATTTCATTCATGTAATATTATTATAATGGAGATTATGTAACTGTCTGTAAACGAAACTACGTCACCACTGACGTCATGATTTCCTTAGTTATTTAAGTTATATTTTCAATGATTATGAAATAGTCATTATTCAATCTTAATTAGCATCTTATTTATTAATGATGTCTCTTAAAGTCTAGCTGAGTTAGATTTGCTGCAAAACTGCCCATATTATTAATGCATTTATATGTGAAATATGTGTTATATATCTTTAAGAAATAAATAGTATATGGTGGGAATAATTTGCATAATGATTTTAACAAAACTGGGTTAAATAAATAATTATTTGTTGTTACTGATTTCTAATACTATCATCTTATTCTCAAACATAATCCTATATATAATTTTATATATAAATCAATTAAAATAACATTAAAATAAGTATAATATTTGTATATTTATTCTTATCTAGTTTCACTAGTGTTTCTATTTTATTATTTTAAAATTTAAATACTTGCACCCAGGAGACACATATTTTTGATAGTGAACATAAAGTTGATAGACCAGAATTTTTACTTTTGAATATTGAGTGGATATTTTAAGCAATTAGTAATCCTCTTTCAGTGATGCTGATAGCTTTTTGATTAGTCCTGGGACACACATATTTGCATTGAAGGAGTCCCTAGGAAAATTTATGGGTCCCAACTAAAGCCATCTAACCTTGTAACCTATCCTGTGTAATTTGTTTCGAATAAACTATTGAAATGTATTTGCAGTTAGCTTGAAATGGGGAAGGAAGAACAAAAAAAAACACTGGGATGCATGGATATGATTTTACTGCGTCCTTCTAGATTTTTGTGCGTCAGGAATGCAGGACACACGCCTATCAGCATCTCTGCTCTTTTAAGGAATTGTTTAAAAATGTATTGAATCACAGCCATAGAAAAATTTTGTATTGTGAACAAACTCGGATTTTTCCATTATTTGTTTATTATACATCCATGGACATCTCCCTTTTATACTATCTTCTCACACCAACTTTTTAAAAAATGGGGGGGGGCCTTGTGGTGTAATGGATAACATGCTGGACTGTGATATCAGGGTATGCAAACTCCAATCGCTTTCTGACTAATAAACTTAGAAAGGTATCATCCCCCCAGCTATAGTACCACTGGTGTTCTTCTACAAGGTTGTCTTTAGCATTAAATAATCCACAAAGGTTGATATACCATTAAAGGAAAGAAAGACAAAAACAAGACAAAAGAGAGAATCTTTGCACAGAACATATACAATATTAATACAATATCTATATGCAGTTTAGGGGAAGTCCCCTGTGGCCTAGTGGCTAACGTGCTGGACTGCGATGTCATAGTGAGTAAGTTCAAACTCCAGTTGTGCTATTATGTTAATTTTTGGACTAAAACTTTATATGTTCAGAAATAAAAGTTCACAAGTTTAATTCTGCTTAACATTAGGATCATATGTGAAATGTAACTTTTCATATAAATACAAACTAAAGATTTTCTTGCACTTGCATTTTGAAACAATCATAAAGATGTGAATAAGAAATCTTTATAATTATAAGTAAAGTAAAGTCAACGGTGCGGCCTAAAGTCGGTATCAGCCAGTCAGCAAGGGAGTCTATCTCCTTTTCAATAGTGCTAGACCAAGGAGATTGTTTTAGCATCTGAGGTGGAGCGCCACACCTACCATCAGCTCCTTACTTTACCGCACAGATCCCTGTGCTATTCATACACTGAGTTTGCTGGGACCGGTATCGAACTAGGAACCTTGTGGTTACTAGCAGAACGCTCTACCGACTGAGCTAACCCGGCCCCTATTATAATTATACTATCTGTAAAGTTGGAGTTGCTCGTTGTGTAATGGTTATCTTCATAGCAAATTGACACAGCAACATGAGTTCAAATTGTGGATCAGGCTGTTTGCATTCCACATAGCGCTAATACCCTTTGGAAAGGTCTGACTCCAACTATTCTCCCTTCAGCTATGGGCTCTTTAACTTTAGTATGGTAGCAACTGGTTTAGGAGAAGGAAGACTCTGAATTCCAACCTATTAAATTCCACTTAAAGAAAGAAAAACAATTGACCTTGTGTCACATCCTACTCATGCAGAGGGCTGGGTAAATACATACTACCTGTAAAGTTGTGAAAAAATGAATTTTTCAAATACTTTTAGTATGTAAAAAACTTGTTCACAAAATTTGTTATGTCCTTGTTTGGCTTGTTAACTAAATCCAAATTAAAGTATTATATAATTTGCATGGATTATAAATTCTGAAAGTGTAAGAAAGAACTCTATTATCTAGAAATTATATTCTTTAAAAATGCACTGTATAATAGATGACATTTACCCAGCCTGTTTGCCTCGAGTAGAATATGAAACAAGGCCGCAAGTGAGGAGCAAACTTGCTATTCAGTAGTAATGGATCTGCGAGACTTGCTTGCTAACCATTACATCATGATGGGATGCCCTATGCACTGAATAATAGATTGAAGAAGAAAAAGAAATCTTTATTTTCTATAATAATGAAATACAAAATTTAAGCACTTTAATGGAAGTGTTATCTGTACTTACAAAGCCTATTTTTGCCTAACGCACCCAACAAATGAGATTTACACAAATTGAAACAAGGAACCAGCAAAATAACAACAAAGCAATAAACTTCAGTGTTACTAAATCTTATTATAATGGAGATTGTGTGTTTTTCTGTCTGTAACCAAAACTATATTCCTACTCAAGTCACAATTCTCTTAGTTATTGACATCACATTCTCCATGATTTTATTTTTATCTAAACCTCAATTATTAATAAAATTGTCTTACTTTATTAATACTGTTAACTATGTCTACATACTGACAACATGCAATTATATTTATATATACAACAAAATAGCGGTTTACAGTGTGGATGGGAAGGCTAATTTGCATATTAATATTAAAAAATCGAATTTAATAAATATATGCTTAGTATTATTGATTTTTAACTGTTTGGTTTTATTTTAATGAATATAAGCAAAAATCTCTTCAATGAATCTTAAATGAAATCCATTAACAAGAAAAAATAACTGTCATTTTATTCTTTACTTCCTCTTTTAACTAAATACTTAAATTAGAAAAAATAACAATGAAAGATGAGAGTGATGGAAGAGTAAGTTTCAGTTGTTCTATTTTTTATTATACTCCCTCTGTTTCAAATCTTTTATTATACTCCCTCTGTTTCAAATCTTTTTATCTGTATTCTTATTTAGTTTCATTAGCCTTTCTAATTTAATACAATATTTTATTACATTAAAACTTAAATACTTGCACCCGGAGGGTGCATATATTTGCTAGTAATAGTAATAACATTTTAGACTAACCTACTAAATTATTAAACTTCATCAGAAAAGCAAATTGAGGAACTGGGATCAGAAACAAACAAACAAAACAAGGTTATTTCCTATAACTCCAACTTAAAAAAGGGGAACCACTCTGATTGAATGATAAATTATTTATTTATTTATTGATCTACTAGGAAAAAAGAAGACAGGGTTAGGGTTTAGGGTTAGTTTAATGGGAAAATAATGGGTAGATTAATTAACAGATAAAATTCATTCAGAGTGGTTCCCCTTTTTTAGGTTGGAGCTATAGGAAATAACCGAAAACAATATAATTTATAATTAAATATGGCTCCTGACAGATTCAAAATCTTGTATACAGACTTGAAAACCAAAATCAATATGTTCTTTTCTAAATAGTGGTGACAAAATTGGAGTAAAACCATACATAACCAGTGATACTGATAGCTCTTTGATTTAGTGCATACTGGGATGCACAAATTTGCTTTGAATGAGTCCCTGGGAAATTTGATGGGTCCTAACTAAAGTTTCTAAATAAATTGTAGGGTTTTTATTTATGATCTAGTGAAACAACTAAAGCTATCTAACTCCTACCTTGTAATCTATCCTCTGTAATTAATTTCTAAGAAACTATTGAAATGTATTTACAATTAGCTTGAAATGGTGAGAGAAGAAAAAGGAAGAACACTGGGATGCATAGATATGATTTTACTGCGTCCTTTTAGATTTTTGTGCATCAGGGGGATGCAGGACATGTACCTATCAGCATCACTGCATAACAAACTCTTTCTAATCAAACCTAATAGAGGAGGAGAATGGAAACTAGGCTTCAGAATGTCCAATAAAAGAATAAATCCCGACTGACTCACACAAGATTAAAGCACTTCTTTTTACTTAAACAAGAAAACTAGACAGAATGTATAGTATATCAAATACCCTATACTATTAAATACAATTCTAATAGAATGAGGTGATTTTGCGGTTATTAGACAATGTTTTTACAACATAAACAACATGAGAGATATATTCAAAAATGTCAGTATAAATGACATTTTGTCCTTCCTGAAAGAAATAAAATTATACCAAAAAATATAACATTAGACTTGAACTTTACCCTATAACCTTACCCCTCAAAGCAATTCCAAATCCATTTAACAACAAACAACTGCAGACAACTTACGGTCAAAATCAAGAAAATCCTTGGATAAAAACAGCAATCCCTCATAATTTACTGCTTGGCATAAGATAATCCTAAACAGGTTGACATGCCATTAAAATCAATCAATCAATCAATCAAAAATCTAATTAAATAGTGGCAATGTAAAAGGTCTGTGAATTATTCTTAACCAGCAGTATTTACTCATATTACAGGGGCTGGTTTAGCTCGGTAGAGCATCTGCCTTAGAACCACCATTGCTAACTCGGCATGTGAGTAGCACAGCTTGGATCTGTGCAGTAAAGTGGAGAGCTAATGGTAGTTGTGGCACTCCACCTCAGATGCAAAAACAATCTCCCTGGTCTAGTGATAATGAAAAGGAGATAGACGCCCTTGATATCCGGCTGATACCGACAATAGGCCACTTTGGCAACTTTACTTTTTTTGTTTTTTTTGTTGTTTTGTAACAATTTTGTTTTGTAAATGCTTTTACTATATTTTCTTGTGTCTGTGATCTTATTGACAATTTCTGATGATTTCAATGAAAGTTCTGATAAATTATGACATAGCATGATTCATTCAAATCCTTTTAATTAGATACTCCCCACGGCTCTTCTTTGAAAACTGAATTTGTAAGATGAAGAATTATTACTAGCAGTACTTACTCATATTACATATGGCTTATAAGATGTTCACTAATGTTCATAAATTGAATTGAATCCAGACCAAAAGAGGAAAAAAAAGTTGGTAAATCTCTTTTATATGGATTTATCTTTTATTCTAACCATTATTATAACAATACATTCAGTGTAAATTTTTGACAAAAGACAAAACTTCTTAAGAGAGAAAAAATGTAACAGATAGCGAGAATAGGCCACTCTGCCAACTTTACTTTCTTTTTCTTTTTTTTTTTTTTTTTTTTTTTTTTGTTAATACTTACTTGTGGCTTTTAAGTTAGTCACTAATGCTGGATAGTATGACTTAGAATGAATAATCTGGACCAGAACAAAAATGTTAACATAAATCTCTTGAAATTGCATTCATAAAATAATATTATTCAATAAAACTCAGAATTTTTTGAAGAAAAATATTAACTTCATAAGATTTTCATAATATAAAAGATATAATTGTTCCATCTTTTTTTATGTGGATTTATCTTTTATAACAACATTTATGATAATTGGCATGTTGTAAATTCTTAATTGACAAAAGACATAAAACTTCTAAAATTGTCTTACTAAAATATTATTCACATTTAATTCAACCTTACTCATTGGGTTTATAGGTAGCTCTTTAAGCATTTACCTTCCAGGAATGATGGCTGATAGGGATGGGTAGTGAGGAAGAGGCATGGAGATTCATGCTGTTGGCGATGATTATTACTTCAGATGAAAAATCCAAAGTTGTCATCAAAAATGCGTTTAGTTTATGAATGCAGAATGTTGACATTTTTAAACACCTTATTTTAAAAATGTAATTAAAATGAAAAGAAATATCATTTTTATGTATTTAACCAACTCCTCCGCATAAGCAGGATGTGACACAAGGTCACTTTCTTAAGTGGAGTTTAATAGGTTTGAATTCAGAATTTTCCTTCTCCTAAATCTGTTACCATACCAGGATAGAGAATAAGAGATACAGATAGCAGCAATTTATTTATTTATTTATTTATTTTTTTTGATTAAAAAAAAAAAAAAAAAAAAAAAGAAAAAAGTTTAACACCCAATTATTCAACATTTTCTTTATAATACTACATGTATATACATGTATAGTATTAATTCAAATAAATAACACCACTTTGAAGAAAAATAAAACATTTATTGGAAAAACATGGACATAAAATGAGGGTTCAGTTTATTTTATGGTAGGAATTTATGAGGAAAAAGTTAAGGATTACCAACTTTAAAACATACCTAAAAAACGTTCAGAGAGAAAAAAAAATTTTTTTTTAAATTTCATTGTTGCGGAAATTTCCATAACATACAATGATTATCGCATTTTTTTTATCTGAAAATTCTCATGCCAAAAATTAATGTTAAATAAATATTGGGTAAAACTTGCAAATCGTGATATTACTGCTAAACTTGCTAAACAGCTAAATTCTCATCAAAATCCCATTATATTACAGGGTGACCCAGAAAAAACAGAACCCAAATTATTTATTTTCCCATTAAACTAACCCTACCCCCCCCCCCTAGTTAAAATTAATAGTTTTATTACAAAATTAATGGGTTCTGTTTTTTCTGGGTCATAGTTTGTTTTGAAATGTACGGACAATGTACATTTCTCTTTGAAATGTACATTGTCCATACGTTTTCGAATTTTGCACTGGTTGATTTTTCAAAGGTAAATATTTGAGAAAAAATTTTTTTTCTAATTTTATTTTAATTTTATCTTATTTATTTATTTTAAAACTCACTTTTGATCATATCTATATTTACATATATATCAAGCACAATTGTATATCTAATAATACAAACAGACCACCATTATGTTGAATATCGAACTTCATTTATTTAAAATAAAAATACCATTTTTCAAAAGAAAAGTCTGACAAAATTCCTTTCAAAATGGAATATTATTTTTTAACAATTCAATGTTCTTTAAAACCATTTAGTATGAAAATATTCTTAATATTTATGCAATGAATGTGGAAAAGAGAACGTAAGAAAAAAAAAAACTACTACTACGCAAGCTGTTTGTTTTTCAAATTGGATAAATTCATGTTCGCTATAAAAACTAATTCAAATTACATATTTAGGAATCCCGAAGGTTGTAGCAATCTTTACATTTTACAAATTATATATCAAAATAATTCTAAAACTTTATAATATCACGGACATAGTGCTTCTTTTTTTGCGTCTAATACACATTTTGAACAAATAGCCTTCAAGTTTGCACTTTTGTATTTTTACTTCCAAGGGTCCTAGAAACAAAAAAAAAAGGAAATATTTTTACTTCCAGGTGTCTTCTAACTGAGTGCAAAATTTCAAGAATATTGATAAAGATTAGCCACTTAGATTTTCCAAAGAAATGTAGAGTGTAAAATGTATTCTCGGAAAAAAAATCCTATCACGCATTTTCGGTTGTTTGAAGCAAAATACGTTTTTAACTAGCTGTAAAAAATTATTCAATTAATAAAAACACATACAAATTACATATTTAGAGAGATTATTTTATATTCTTTCTAACCATATAAATATTTTTAAGATTGAACCATAAATATACGAGAAATTTTAATTTTAAATCAATAAGGTCCGATTTGTGACGTCAGTTGACAGGGTGTTTTTACATCTGAAAATCACGTAAATTTGAGTTTTTTCTTCAAAATACAAACTTTCGGAGCAAATCCTGAAGCATTTAGCAATCTTTAAATTTCATAAATTTTATAAGAAAGTAATTTTGAAACTCTCTAATGTTACGGACATAGTGCTTTTTTTTTTGCTCTTATATATTTTAAACAAAAATTTACTTTGCCCTCTCATATTTTTGTTTCCACGGGTCCAAGAAACAAAAAAAAGGACCCCGTTTGTACTTCCAGGTGTCTTCTAATTGAGTGCAAAATTTCAAGAATATTGATAAAGATTAGCCACTTTGATTTTGAAAAACAAAACGGCGTATAAAATTTATCCTAAAAAAAAACAAAAAAAAACGGTCATATTTTTATTTTCAGCTGTTCGACCGAAAATACGGTCTTAACTCGCTGTAAAATTTTTTTTACATATTTAGAAAGATTATTCTATTCTCTTTCCAACCATATAAAAATTTTAAAGATTGGTTAAGAAATATTTGAGAAATTGCAAATTTAACTGATTAAGGTCGCAAATTTGAAAATGTCAGCGTTTTTCAGCTAAATACTTGTAATGCTACTGATATGTATGCGTCCTGTGTCCCTGATGCACAACAATCTAAAAGGACGCAGTAAAATCATATCCATGCATCCCAGTGTTTTTCTTTTTTCTCCCCTTACCATTTCAAGCTAACTGTAAATACATTTCAATAGTTTCTTAGAAATTAATTACACAGGATAGGTTACAAGGTAGGAATTAGATAGCTTTAGTTGGGACCTATAAATTTTCCTGGGGACTCATTCAAAGAAAATATGTACATCCCAGGATGCACTAAATCAAAAAGCTATCAGCATCACTGCACACCCTTCTATTCGCCTGGTATATTCTTAACCTGCATGCAGATGGGGAGGCAGAAACAGAAAAAGACATCTGCCCAAAAGGGCAACTGGCCTCAACTCTCTAAATTCTAAATCTACTTTCCCAGCCTTGTCTGATCACGTGACTCTCTAAGCCAATGAGAGCCCCATTCCAAACGAACCTGAGGTCAAGACCTATCAATCAAATTATCAGTAATTTTCCACTGTTTACTGTTATTTTAAATTACCTTACACTACACTGGGGCTTTAGAATACACCAACTGCAGAGGAGAAAGACCCCTCCCCCCAATGGGGCCACTTACTTATTGACTGTGGGTGGCGACCCATGATACTTAAAGATGGCTTAGCAAATGAAATAAAAGAATAAACTATTTCAATCATAAATGCTGTGTTTATTGTATTGATAAAGATCTTACAGCTTGGAATTGTTGGAACCTTTCAGTAGTAACTTGTCAAAAAAAGTTCTGTACGTTTGTCAAACAGATGTATTTCTAAAAACAAAACAAAATCTATCTAATCTGGTTTTGAAATCAGTAATGTCATTCAAAGTATGTCATTCAAAGTATGTCATTAGGAATTGAACTTTGTTTTTTTTTTCAGTAATATTAGATACTGGCTATGAAGTAAAATTTATGACTATATTCTAATTAATATGAAGTCTGGAATGTTGTTCCAAAGTCACTGAAACAAATCTAATTATATACTTTGAATCATGTTAACTGTATTTGTTTTTTGTTTTTTTTTTGTAAATGATATGAAACCATGCATAATGTAATTTTATGAACTTGTTTCCATAAAGTCCAGTTCTTTTGTATACATTTCATCATTAAATGAGGTAAGGGGAGTCCCTGTGGCGTAGTGGCTAACATACTCGAATGCGACATTGTGGTAAGTGAGTTCAAATTCCAGTCACACTATGGGCTCTTTAACCTTAGTATGGTAGCAACCAGTTTAGGAGAAGGAATACTCTGATTTCCAACCTGTTAAATTCCACTTAAAAAAAACAAACAACAGTTGACCCTAATGCAGAGGGCTGGGTAAATACATACTACCTGTAAAGTTGTGAAAAAATTAATTTTTCAAATACTTTTAGTTTGTAAAAAACTTGTGCACAAAATTTGTTATGTCCTTGTTTAGCTTGTTAACTGAATCCAAATTAAAGTATTATATAGTTTGCTTGGATTATAAATTCTGAAAGTGTAAGAAAGAACTCTGTTATCTAGTGGCTAATGTACTGGACTGCGACATTGTGGTAAGGGAGTTCAAATTCCAGTCACACTATTAGGGTCACTTTTGTCGTAATACTCTTGGAAAAGGTATGAATCCCCTCATGCCCACAGCAATGTTTTGTAAGGAAGGCATTGGCATTAAATAACCCATGAAGGTTGATATGCCATTAAACAAAGAAACCAAACCAAAAATGAGTTAATATTGTATATTGGAACATAGAATGTTTGGTATACTAGTACATTGAACTAAAGGTTTGCGCTATCAATAAAGTATTTTGCAACAGAGTGCTAAGAATTGAGGTCTTAAGTAGATGGTTCTCGTAATGATCTGCTGACTGCTCTAAACAGTAGTACACATGTCTTGGACCAGTTCATTTACTTTCTAAGAAAAGGTAAGATAGGCTATTCCACAACATGTAATATAAATTGTTATGGCTTAATGATATGTATAAAAACAGATTGCTATTTTGGAATGTATTTATACTTAATTAGTGTTAATAAAATATCTTGTATAGTATATATATACTTCAAATTACCATTTTTAAAAAATTTCTAGCTTTCCTATTCTGTTATAACCTTATGATACCTGTTAGGAAATATATGATTCATGTTTTCAACTTGAGATCAGAATAAAGCAGGAGTGTATAAAGTTGGCTATCCCATTCCCCTGACAGTGGGTTGAGGAAAGAAGTCAAAGGCAAAATTAGAGCGGAATAACATCTAAGGGGCAAGGTAAAAAAAGAATAGAAATTAGTAAATACCCCACCCCCCACCCCCTGAAAAATTTAAATATGACATGATTAACACAAAAGATAGAAATGCCTTTAATACAAAAGAAGGAGTCCTCCCTTTAGACGAAAGAAGGAGTCCTCCCTTTAGACGAAAGAAGGAGTCCTCTTTTAATACAAAAATTTCAGTGTTAACTAGTAAACAAAAAAAGTGATAAACTACAAACTTTTTCAAACCAACTGTGCCAGTTTGATAGAGATAGGCTTACTTTAAGCTCTTTGTATAAAACATTGTATAAAGAATAAAAAAACAGGTATAAGTAGATATTTACCCAAACTGTTCATCACGAATACGATGTGACACAAGGTTGCAGGTATAGGGTGTCCAGTGAAGATCAAACTTGTTATTCAGTAGTAATGGATCTGCAAGACTAGCTTGCTAACCATCATACCACAATGTGATGCTCAAAACAGGTATAAGCAGTGATGCTGATAGCTTTTTGATTTAGTGCATCCTGGGATGCACATATTTTCTTTGAATGAGTCCCCGGGAAAATTTATGGGTCCCAACTAAAGCCATCTAACTCCTACCTTGTAACTTATCCTGTGTAATTCATTTCTAAGAAAGTTAGTTTGAAATGGTGAGGGATGAAAAAAGAAAACACTGGTATGCATGGATATGATTTTACTGCGTCCTTTTTGATTTTTGTGCGTCAGGCACGCGGACGCAGGATGCGTACCTATCAGCATCTCTGTATAAGTATTTTAGTTGTCCATACCGTAAATCTTTAAAATGAATCTAAAAAACTTCTCTTACAGAATAGGGTAAAACATCTACTGCAATGAGGGTCAGTCTATCGCAATTAGAAGATCACAAACTTAATCTTGTTTTAAAAAGCCTATGTATTTACCCAATCCATCTAGACGAGCAGGAGGCAACACAAGGTCAGTTTTTAAGCAGAGTTTATCAGGTTTGAATCTAGAGTTTTCCTTCTAGACTGGTTGTCTAACCAAGGTTAAATAACCCAGTCTGACTTATTATTTTCCCATAGCTGGAGGTATAATAATTAGATTCATACCTTTCCCAAGGGTATTAGCACTATGTAAAAATGTAAATAGCTTTGTGTAAGATTTTAACTCAGTTTGCTGTATCCATTTCCTACAATTGTAACCATTACACTGCAAGCAACTCCTGAAAAAAGGCATTGTATCAGATTTTACAGATGAGTCTCAGTTCTTTACTAGTAATGATATTGATAAGTGAGAAGTGTAAATGTTCAATTTAAATCTCTGATCAATTGGCTGGTCATGTTAAGCCCTAGCACCTATATGATTGTCCCAACCCTATTGCCCTTATGGCAACCCCAACCCTTTTTATCATATATGTGCTTGAAAACGGTGGCTGAGGGTCCTGGGAATGATGTTAAACTCTATCTGATGGTGAAGCTCCAGTTCTGGAGGTCTGGGGCGTGTGGAGTACCCCTTCATCCCCATTACTCCCAGATCCAGTCTGACCTGGAATGGTAGACTTGTTAGGGTCCCATCTATTAGTTAAATAGGAAATACGAGTTTAAAAATGTGTTTTAAAAAAATTGCCTTTGAAAAAAAGAAAAATAATAATAGAATTTGAATACCTATCAAGAATAAATCAAACAAAATGTCTTTGGCATAAAATAACACAACAAGAGTTGACATGCCGTAAAATCCAACCAACAAACAACAACCACTATTTTATTTTAGTATTCTATCAACAAGATAGAAGTCAGTATTTTATATTACTTATGATACTCATTTTATCTCAATCATATTTATCATTTTTGTAAGAGGTGTTTAAATACATGCATGAGTATAATTACTGAACAATTTTTTGAAATTTTAGATTCCATTAAAACTTAGACCAATAATCTTTAACAAAAATTTACCTCATCATCTACTTAAAAAATCTTGAAATAATAATCTATCTATACATATTTAAAGGGCAGTTGTGTGTATGTATGTATGTCCGGAGGAAACTACAAAAATAAAACAATTAACAACAAAGTAAATATACATACACATTCACTATTACCAGAGCTTGCTTTTTGAGCAAAAATAATGAAGATTTTATTTATGTCTGGGAAGATATTTAAAAATTAGTATTTGAATTGTAAGAGAAGGGAAAGTCATTGGTGACGTTCGTGATTAAAACATAAATCATGTAAGCCCAAAACAATCAACGGATCTGCGTGAATAACTTTTTATTATCCCCCTCTCTACCTAGGCAATGCCGAGTAGCTGCTTCTAGTACATTATACAAGACAAGTGTGCATATCTATACATTATGGCTAAAATATATGATAAAAATTGAAGGTGAAAAAGATAAGATTAGAAAATGCAGTTTCATAATAATTACATTTGTTAGATACTCCTTCCTTTTTCTTCTTATGGGTTATTTCCTATAAGTCCAACATAAACAAAGGGGAACCACTCTTGACTGATAAATTATTTATTCATTTATTAATCTACTAGGAAAAAAGAAGACAGTGTTAGGGTTAGGTTTAGGGTTAGTTTAATGGGAAAATAAATAAATAATTTATCAGTCAAGTGTGGTTCCCCTTTGTTTATGTTGGACTTATAGGAAATAACCTTCTTATGTCTTCAATTCTCTACTGGGTTGTGTCGTGTTCTCTTCTCTGCTGGTTCTTCTTATTGGGATGTTGTATCTCTTTGCTTCCACCATAGCCCTTAATTATGAATACAGAAACTTAAATTGTGTACACATGATTTTATTGATTGACCCCATCTTCAACACAGCCCTGTCAGCTGGGGCTTTTAGAATACACCAACTGCACCTCTGCAGAGGGATAAGATCCCCCACCCCCAATAGGGCGACCTGTTGGCGACCTGTGATGCTTAAGGATGGAACCCTGGTGGCTGAGCAGTCCATGACATGCAATACTCCACTTTGGTCTTACTTAGGCTAGACGGGTGGTTGGAGAGACCCCCTCTGATCAATCGGCTTAACATGTCAAGCCCTAGCACCTATATGATTGTCCTAACCCTATTGCCCTTATGGCAACCCCAACCATTTTCTATCATATATCTGCTAGAAAGTAGTGGCTGAGGATCATTGTTCTGGGTATGACGTTAAGCTCTATTTGATGGTGAGGTTCCATTTCTGGAGGTTTGGGTAATGTGGATTATCCCTTCATCACTATTGCTTCCAGGTCCACTCTGACCCAGAGTGGTTGAACTCGTTAGGGTCCCATCTATGGGTTGAATAGAAAAATTGTGTTTAAAACAAAAACATATTTTGTATAAAATGACCCAATGTGTTGACATGCCATAAAATCCAACCAACCATCTTCAACTATTATCCATGGGATAATAGTACTTAACACAATTTGACTCTACAGTTTCTCAGTTAACTCTAACTTCTAACTTTCAAAGAGGTGCACTTGGATGACTCTGGGGTTAAAGCTTATCAATTAAGACCTTTCATTTTCCATGTGTTTACTTAGAATTAAATGCAAATCCTAATTACACTTCATTACATAAATGATAGGCTATGCCTATTCATTATGTAACACATTGATAAACTATTTATTCTGTTATTGCTGGATTTTAAGAATTGTTTGGATAGTTGAACTTTGCTCACAATATTTTGGCTGATCTGTTTGACACCTTTTGTCTGGTGTGCTATCTATACCCCCCCCGACCCCAAGGCTATAAAGAAAACTAACAAACAGTGATGAGGTCATTTTTGTTTACTATAACTTTCTGGTTTATACAACCAGAAAAAAAACCTCTTTTCATACAGATAGTACAGCTAAAGAAGATTGTGTGCCCTGGGTGTGACACTAAACTGGATTTGGTGATGGGGTTTGTGGAGTCACTTATTTATTGCCATTACTCCCAGGTCTAGTCTGACCCAGAATGGAAATACCTGTTAGGATTCCACATGGGTCAAATAGATCTCTTTGAAAATTATTAGTATTAAGAATACTTGAGAATTCCATATAACGATGCAAATTATTTAAAGCTGTAATTGTTTATGTATTTACCTAAACTTTCCAAATGAGCAGGATGCGATATAAGGTCAATTTTTTAAAGTGGAGTTATGGTTGGAATTCAGAGTTTTCCTTCTCCTAGACTAGTTGCCATACCAAGGATAGTCTACCCTACAATTTACCCATAGCTGGAGAAAGAATAGATGGATGCATACCTTTCCTAAGAGTATTAGTATTATGGGAAATGCAAACAGCCTCATCCAGTATTTGAACTCGGTTTGCTGAGTTCATTCCGTATGTAATGACCATTGAGTTGTAATTGTTTACAAAAGATTATTATTAGTTACTTGAAACTGTATAACTGTACAAATTATTTACATTAGATTGAGATATTTAAAATCATAAAACTGTGTGCAAATAACTTGTATTAAGATTAGTTACTTGAACCTAGAATGGTATAGAAATGATTATCATTATTTACCAGAAACCATATTACTTGAACAGAGATGCTGATAGGTATGCGTCCTGCGTCACAAAATCTAAAAGGACGCAGTAAAATCATATCCATACGTCCCAGTGTTTTCTTTTTTCTTCCTTCACCATTTAAAGCTAACTGTAAATACATTTCAATAGTTTCTTAGAAATGACTTACACAGGATAGGTTACAAGGTAGGAGTTAGACGGCTTTAGTTGGGACCCATAAATTTTCCTGGGGACTCATTTAAAGCAAATATGTTTATCCCAGGATGCACTAAATCAAAAAGCTATCAGCTTCACTGCTTGAAAGAAAAAAAAGAAATAAAGAGACTAATTTTGACATTAAATAATTCCAAAGGGTTAACATGCTGTAAAACCAACCAACCTAAAGAAGGCAGTAGAATGAACTGGCCTAACTGAGCAACATAAAAATAAGTTCAATTATTCAAACAACTCTTATAATATTCCGTTTTATTGTTGAATACTTGTTAATAATTTTGTGGTGAATGTGATTTTTTCCTCTCCTAATTTTAATCTTTGTTTGATACTCAAAACATGGCCTGGTCAGAAAGCTAGCCTCGCAGTTCCATTACTACTGAATAGTCAGTTTGGTCTCTGCTAGATGCCCCATATTTGTGACCTTGTGTCACCCTACATGTGCTGAACAGGTTGGGTAAATATCTACTCAAAACATGACCATTTGCAATTGGTTTAGCTCCAGCTACGAAGTGGATAGTACCACTACTGTTCTTCTACAAGGGTACCTTTAACATTAAATAGTCATGAAGGTTGTCATTAAACAAAGAAAGCAGTTAGTTTAATTTGTTTCAATTTATTATAATGTTTTTTTTTTTATATGCAAACAATTTTTGTTTTTGTTTTTAAGTATTTTCAACAGAGCAAGTGTCGATTCATATGTCATGTGATTCTTTATTGTTTTAATGATAGCTAAAAGTTTCAGTGTTTCTAAAATGGTGTTAATGGTTTCCAAATGGTTTTGGTAACTCTTTTGTTGGGCTTATGGTCAAGTTATGTTGAAAGCGCTGGATCACCAAAGTTAAGAAGTGCTGAGCCTGTTCAGTACTTAGATGGGTGACCATATAAGCAACAGTAGGTACTGTAAGTAACCACATATCAAAATTACTTGATTCGACATTAAATGACCCAAAAAGGGTTGATATGCCATAAAACAAAAACAAACAGCCAACATGTTGGAACATGTTTCTGATTCTTACATGGAATTTTTGAGGTATGGTATGGAGGCGTGTGGTGTAATGGTTAGTCAAAGGAAAAGGACTCATTGACCTGAGTTCAAATTTTAGATGAAGCTGTTTGCATTTTACATAGCGCTAGTACCCTTGGGAAAGGTATAAATCCATGTATTCTCCCTCCAGCTATAGGTAAATAGTAGGGCAGACTGGATTCTTTAACCTTGGGGGTGGTAGTACATGTTAGGGTCCCACTTATGGGTTAAATAGAAAAATATATTTATAAAAAAATCGAGTATCCATTAAGAATGAATTTATTTCAAAACTTTATTGGCATTAAATGACTCAGTGAGGTTGATATGCCGTAAAACAAAACAAACCAAACCAAACCAAATCAATCTTTAACCTTGGATAGGTAACCAGTCTAGAAGAAGGAAAACTCTGAATTCAAACCTGTTAAACTCTGCTTAAGAAATTGACCTTGTGTTGCATCCTGCACGTGAGAATGTTTGAATTTTGTTAGCAAAATAATTAATTTAAATTTTTTTTTTTTTTTTTTTTTTTTTTCTCTATTTTCAAATGAAATTATAAATTATATATTTCAGAGTGATGAAGCTCTATTTCGTGAAGTTGGTGGTACTTCTTCTTGTTACCAAACTTGCCTTAATCCAACATTCTGTCCTACCAATTCTGAACTGGTGGCATTTGTGCATGATAGTGATTTGTCTGTTACCCACTTGAAAAATGGCTGTCAAAGGAGACTTACTCATGTTCATAAAGGTAAAGTGTTTACTTTTTTTTTAATTACTAATTTTAACTATTCCTCATTAAATGGTTGCTCTGAAAGTCTTGTTTTAATTTGTATTATTTAGATTTTTAGGACTGTTGTCCTCATCTTTATTGTTATATACACAACATTTCAGCTAATGGGCCCTCAAGCCATCTTTGGGTGTTTTGCTTCAGAGTACCGAGCAAGATGGTTAATGTTCCTAAAACCCGCAGAACTTACTGCAAAGGTAAAAAATGCAGAAAACACACTCAATGTCACATTACAAAGCAGGCAAAGCCTCTTTATATGCTCAAGGTACAATGTTACGATCATAAACAAAGAGGATATGGTTGTCAGACGAAGCCTATTTTCCACAAAAAGGCTAAAGCCACAAAGAAAATTGTCCTTTGAATGGAGTGCACTGAATGCAAATTCTGAAACCCATTAAGTTCAGTTGGGTGGTGACAAGAGAAAGAAGGGACAGATGATCCAGTTTTAAACTGTTTCAGTGAAATAAATATAAAAATTGAAAAAAAAAAAAAAATTATGTTGAACTCTGGGAACCTTCTCGTTGAACTCTGGAGACTTCATGTTGTGATCAGGATCTTTTACAGAACTTCAAACCTGAACCCTTTATTTCAACAAACAGTTCCTGAGTTGAAAAACACAGTTCCTGAGTTTTTCAAGGAACACTTCAAGAAGGCTGGTGTGCACATTGGCCAAAACTTGGTTTATATAACAATAAAGATGAGGACAACAGTCCAAAAAATCTAAATACAAATTATCAGGCTGCATCTCAAAAAATCGGTCAAATAATATTGCTTTAACTTTCATTATTCTTTGTTTTAATAATATTATATATAAGTTATATAATTATATTATCTCATATTTTCTAGAATTTTGGGTTGTATTATGTAATTATTTTACCTCTAAAAGAATATGTAGAGGGTGACAAGACTTTCGGACCACAATGTATTTAAAGTAACTTTTTATTCAAAACAATTGAATCGTAATAATTAAATTATAATTAAATCATAAATAATGATGAATAATTTGATTGTTCATTTCTTTTTAAGAAAGGGCTTGATAATTTGTTTTTCTCAAAATTTGTTGATTTTAATTTAAAATCATACACACTACATAATACTTACCTGGCCCAGAAGCTCCAGCTTTTGATCCGGTGAGTGAGGTAAAATAAATTGCAGGGTCCCAGTCAGCTGCTGCCCTCTTGCCTAAAAGAGTCAGAGACAGGCTTATAGCTCAGTGCCTGAAGTATTCCATATACTGATGGGACCACTGCCCATTGCATGAGCCTTGGTTTATGCATGGCTCCCTACGCTAAAAGGACCTTGTATTAATCTGGCCTGGTAGGATGTCAGGAAAATAAAAAGATAACTAAATACTCACTGCATAATTAGTTAAGGGGTAGCTTAGTTCAATTAGTAGCGCATCCTCCTAGAAACCACAAGTATCTGGGTTTGATACTGGCCCTTGCCAACTCGGCACATGAGTAGCACAGTTTGCATCTGTGTGGTAAAGTGGGGAGCTGGTAGTAGATGTGGTGCTCCATTTCAGATGCAAAAACAATCTCCCTAGTCTAGCACTAGTGAAAAGGGGATAGACTCTCGCTGTTCAGCCGTTACCGACAATAGGCCACCACCACCACTATTAGTTACATAATTAAGCAATGCTGCACATGGCTTATATCATGCAAAAAAAGTAAAATGTAAAGTCGTCGAGGTGGCCTAAAGTCGTTATCAGCCAGACAGCGAGGGAGTTTATACCCTTTTCACTAGCACTAGACCAAGGAGATTGTTTTTTTTGTTTTTTTTTAGTATCTGAGGTGGAACGCCACACCTACCCTCAGCCCCTTACTTTACTGCACATCCACAAGGTTCCTGAGTCAATACCAGCCCTCGCCAACTTAGCATATAAGTTGGCGAGGGCTGGTATTGACTCAGGAACCTTGTGGTTTCTAGGCGGATGCACTACCGATTGAGCTAAACTGTCCCTTTAAAAACAGTTTAAATTCTTCTTCTTTTAAGCTTATAACATTAAAGCTATTGATATTTTAAATGCACCTAAAATCAGGTTTTTTTTTTCTTTTCTTTTCTCAGGTACAGGTAGTTTGAGTGATGATCCTGTTAGTGCTGGGGAGCCATCATTTGTGATCCAAGAAGAATTTGACCGTTTCACTGGTTACTGGTGGTGTCCAAGGCATGAAACCAATCCTCTTAGTAAGTAATATTAACATTTTACATTAATTTTCTATTCATCTACTGTTACATTCATTTTCTTCCTATTTCTATTTTATACTTTATTTTTTTGTATTTATTTCAATAAATGATGGATCTTATACTTGAAGTATAATTCAAATTTGATGATTACACCAGATGATTGAAGAGTTATTGTTCAATTTTTGTTAATAGATTTTTTTGGTTAAACATAATTAAAGTTACTAATGTTTTTTTTTTATATATTATATATACTAGCAAATATATGCACCCTTCGGGTGCAAGTATTTAGGTTTTGATGTAATAAAATATTGTATCAAATTAGAAACTACTTAGAAAATGATAAACTGAGGGGGTATAATCGAAGAATAGAACAGCTTTAAATCTAACTCTTCCATCATTTTCCATCACTCCTGTCTTTCATTTTTCCTAATTTATTTATTTAGTTTATGAAAATGACAGTTCTTTCGTCTTGTTTATGGATTTCTTTTAAGATTTATCCCCGAGATTTTTGCTCATTCGTTAAGAGAAAACCAAACAATTAGAAATCAATAATACTAAGCATATATTTATTAAAATCAAATTCTTAATATCAATATGCAAATTAGCCTTCTCATTCACACTGTAAACCGCTATTTTGTAGACTATATAAATATACTTGCATGTAATTAGTATGTAGATTAATCCAACAGTATAATAAGGTATGACAATTTTATCAATAATTGAGTTTTAAATAAAAATAAAGTCATGGAGAATGTGACGTCAATAACTAAGGGAATTGTGACTTAAGTAGTGATTTAGTTTCGGTTACAGACAGACAAACACACATTCTCCATTATAATAAGATATATGGGGCTGGTTTAGCTCAGTTGGTAGAGTATCTGCCTATGAATTGCAAGGTTCTCGGTTCGATATTGGCCCTTTGCCAACTCGGCATATGAGTAGCACAACTTGGTAATCTGATTTGTGCAGTAACGTGTGACGCTCCACCTCAGCATAAACAATCTCCCTGGTCTAGCACTAGCGAAAAGGAGATAGACCCCCTTGCTGTCTGACTGATACTGACAATAGGCCACTCCACTGACTTTATTGTTATATCATATAAATAATTTTACTGACTTTAAAAATTGCCATAAAAATTTATTTAATATATGCCTTATAACATAGGTACAATGGATTAAACTAGTTTTAAAAAAAATCTGCTTGAATGGAATTTATGAATAAATATCTTTTAATTCCTAGAAAAGCAGTATACTGTATTTAAAATTATCTTTTAATAATTGATGATATTATATTTAACATTGCTCTGTCATCTGGGGCTGTAGAATACACTGACTGCACCTCTACAGTATTTATTGATACACATGGAGTTAATCATATATAAAAAAAATTTGGCATTAAATAATCCACAAGGGTTTATATGTTGTTAAACACCAACCAACCAACCAACCAACCAACCAACATGTTTTTAACAGTACTAGCAAATATATGCACCCTCTGGGTGCAAGTATTTAAGTTTTAATGTAATAAAATATATTAAATTGAAAAGGCTAATGAAACTAAATGTATAATCGAAAAATAGAAAAACTGAAACTTACTCTTCCATCACTCCTGTATTTCATTGCTAAATTTTCCTAATTATTTAGTTAAAATAGGAAGTAAAGAATAAAATCAGTTATTTCCTCTTATTAATGGATTTCTTTTAAGATTTATACCCAAGATTTTTGCTCATATTCATTAAGATAAAACCAAACAATTAGAAATCAATAATACTAAGCACATATTTATTAAAATCAAATTTTTAAATATTAATATGCAAATTAGCCTTCCTGTTCACACTGTAAATCGCTATTTTGTTGTATATATAAATACAATTGCATGTTATTAGTTATGTAGATATGGTCAACAGTATTAATAATGTAAAACAATTTTATTAATAATTGAGGCTAAATAAAAATAAATAATGGAGAATGTGATGTAAATAACTAAGGGAATTGTGAAGTGAGTAATGATATAGTTTCGGTTACAGACAGACAATCACACAATCTCCATTATAATAAGATATAAAAATTTCAAACTAAATTCAAATTGCAACTAAGAAAATTACTTATTCTTTTTTGCTAAAACTACAGCTACAGGTTTGCTGTTTTTTGAATAAATGAAAAAACTTGAATTCTAAAATTTTGTATTATTATTATTGTTTAATTTTTGTTAATAGATTTTTTTGGTTAAACGTAATTAAAGTTACTAATAATGTTTTCTTATATATTATGTATGTGTAAGGGCTGGTTTAGCTCAGTCGGTAGAGTATCTGCCTAGGAATTGCAAGGTTCTGGGTTCGATTTTGGCCCTTGCCAACTTGACAAGAATATTTTTGTTGTTACCAACGATTTAAAAAAATGTATTTAGGGTATTTGGTGGGTACTGAATCCAAAAATGATCTTTTATTTATTTTTTTAAATTGGCTCTGTTATTTTTAAGATAATAGGCACCCCCCAGATTATGATTTTTACCCCAATATACTGTCCGATTCTATCATCTAAATTTGAAAACTACAAGCTGAAACCTTTTTTTTAGTAGCCAGCCTTTCAATGCCAAAGTAGCTAAAAAATATACAACCTACATTAATTTGGGGAAACATCTTTGATTTGCAACTGAACTTATCCACATGGTACAAAACATACTACATGATGAGAACAGAAGCATTAACAACACAACATACACATAGCTAAACAAATGTGAGCATTCCAATAAACAAGTAAGTTACTTCTTTTATGCGCACAAAGAGATTACCCAATACTAAAGTATTCACAAAGAGACTTTCTCACCACATTTAAGTTTAAATTTCAATCCCAAATAAAATTCTGTTAGACTTGGCTAATTATTTGAACTCTTGAAATTCCAATCAGTAGATACACTTTTACAGCTAACTACCATTGTCAAATTAATGTTCTTTGTTGATTTGAAATATGAATTGAATTATTGTCTTTATTCATGTACTGGGTGGTCTGAAAGTCTTGTCACACCCTACCAAGAAGTAATGAGAAATATAGAAGTTGTGAGTCATCCTGTGAGAATCCATTTATCTCCCCCATCACAGTATTGTCCTCTTTGGAGGAGCTGGTTTATTGAATCTTGCAATGAAGTCATATCACACATGCTCTTGCAAGAATGCTTGCGATCATACAATTAGTCTCTCTTCCAAACTGTAGGAACTTGTGTCAGCCATCTGAAATAGAAAATTATATATATATATATATATATATATATATATATATAAAGATTGAAAATTATTGCACAATGGTAACCTGTAGTGATATACTGAATATTGCAGCACTAGATATCTGTTCAGATAATTTGAAAAAAGATTGAGTACCCACCAGAATGAATTGAATAAAATGTCTTTGGCATAAAATATCTGAAAAAGGGTTGACACACCATAAAATTCAACCAACCAACAAAAATAGATAGACAAAGTACTTTTATTTCATCTGTAAGATCATTAGAAAAATCTGAAATGACCTATTAAAGAAAAGATGAATGTAAGTGCTATGAACATAATTAAAAAATAATTAGTTGAGAGAGAAAAAAAATTCTCTGATCACTCTATATCAAGTTTGGGGTGATCAAGCAATTTGTTAATGCATTGAATGACAATGCTGAATTGTTTCAAATAGATTTATAGATTGTTTCTAGATGTGACAATGGAATCTTTGATAAACCTCTGATATATCATCATCCGGTCACACTAGTAGTGCAGATATCTTTTGTCCTGGGTATGACATTAAACTGTATTTAATGGTGAAGTTTCAGTTCTGGAGCTCTGGGGAGTGTGAACTACCCCTTTATCACTATTACTCCCAGCTCCACTCTGACCCGGAGTGGTAGTACCTGTTAGGGTCCCATCTATAGGTTAAATAGAAAAAATGAATTAACAAAAATGTTTGAAAAAAATTTGAATACCATTAAGAATGAATAAAACAAAACATCTAGTGTAAAATAACCCAACAAGGGTTGACATGCCATAAAATCTCACCAACCATCCCAACCAACTAATATCCATGACTCTCTCTCTCTCCCCAACCATCACTATCAGACATCACCCTCTGGGAGGTCCTCTACACAGCATCCGCACAGAGCTGATTGATGTAGGTTTTTGCTGGTTAGCTCACACTAGTGTGTCCATGTGCATGTATCCGCAGGAGAATGTCACTTATGAGTTTATCCTTGCTTCTCCAGCAGTGTCCAGCCTGTCTTGTTTGTTTTACTCCATGTCTTTCCTATGTGTACATTGACATTGCTTTCTGTAGGTGAGATAATAATATCAGATACACAAACTCATTAAAAATTTGAATTTACAACATTTATGAATGAACTTAAATCTGACTATTTTTGTATACAATTTTATGTTCTTAATGAGGTCTTGAAATTTTGATGTAAAATTAATCCCAGCATTAAACCTGAAACCAGTTAGATAACCAAATACTTCAAGACAATCTTAGCCACATATGTGTATGTATGTATATATATATATATATATATATATAATATATATATATGGTAGGTATCCAAATGACTGGTAGTAAGGGATGATTCCACCTGGGATCCTCAAAATCTCACTGTATAACCGTACTGTATGTCTTTTTTTTTTTTTTGTGGTTTTTTTTTTTGTAAAAATCTGTCTGAAGAGGCTGGCCTCTTAAGGATTTTTAGAAATTAAAAAAATTTTTTTAAAAGCCGTTTGAGCTTCTGGTCGAAATAAATTTATTACGGAATGACGGTTTAAGTTTTTCTTTCTTTGAAAGTTATATATATATATATATATATATATATATATATGACAATGTCAGTGGCTTTGAAGGCTGCAATAATTGAATTTTCAAATATTATCTATCATCTCAAAAAAAATAGAGCCAATCTATTAAAACTGATGTCATGTTTGGAATCTGCATCCCAGAGTTATACAGGGTGGCCCATAAAAGATTAACACATAAAAACAAATTAATCATTTAGTCTTTTGAATCATAAAATATAGTCCAAGGAAATATACTTTTAACTATTTGGGAAAAATGATATCTTGTAGATTGATTTCATTTTCATAGATACAAAGTTACACCTTAAATTTCCCTTGCATTTTATGTTATTGTTAAAATCTTTATATTGACATTAAAATCATAAGTGCTGTTTTTGTATACTGCCATGACCTAATTGGCTGAATGTATTTCTTAACGAAGAATTTCTATATTTCAGCTGGTGACAATACTTACAGCATTTTATATGAAGAAGTAGATGAATCTTGCGTGGAAATTTTACACACATTTGCACCAACCACAGATAGTAAACAAATGGATATGTATCGTTATCCCAGGGCAGGTAAGTTCAAAATGTAAAAATTTAAATAAATACTGCACAAAAAAAAAAAGAAGTATTTATCATCTTTATTGTGGTATGTATAAACACAATTTTTGGCCACTGTATCCTCCGGCCTTCCTCAAATGTTCCCTGTGTATCCAAGCATAGTAATGACCCAACCTGCGAAATCATTAATAGAAATAGAAGGCTAGAAAGTTGTGTTTATACATACCGCAATAAAGATGAGGACAACAGTTCGAAACATGAAAATTATTCACATCAAACCTCATCTCAAAAATACAGACAAATAAGTTTAAATCTTGTTACTTTTTGAACACACCTTGTATTTTTTACAATACTCTTTATTTCTATGTTTTCTATTTCAGGCACTGATAATGCTGAAAGTACATTAAAAATAGTAGAATTTGCAGTAAATAGTGAAGGCCAGGTAAGTTAATAAAATACTCACAAATGTCTTATGTCAATTGATTGATAATTAAAAAAATCATAAATGCATCCTGGCCTCCTGCACTAAAAAAAAAATGCTAAACGGTGCTTGCTGAAAATCCACCCGGCGCTACCATTGAAGCTGTTTGAAGGTGTTTTTTTGTTTTTTTCGAAAAGTTATTGCGATATGAAAGCAATATTTTACCCCCCCCCCTCCAAGTCTTTTCTTGACAAGTAAATGTAAATAGTTACCCACCCCACTTAAAAAAAAT
The DNA here is from genome assembly GCA_023376005.1 of Doryteuthis pealeii. NCBI lineage: Eukaryota > Metazoa > Mollusca > Cephalopoda > Myopsida > Loliginidae > Doryteuthis > Doryteuthis pealeii. Next base: position 67,234,185 of record CM042157.1, read on the forward strand.
TTTTTTTTAGCAGTTTGAAGGCATTTTTATCGACAAATAACTTTTTTTAGTGGTTTGAAGGCGTTAAAAGTAAGCCACGACCCAGGTTTTTTTATCGACAAGTAAATGTAAATATTTACTCCACACTTTAAGATATCTTTTTTTTTTTTTTTGTTGGTATTTTCATTTTATTTTAATTAAAATAACTGTCCTATTTTTAAATAATATGAGAGTTTCGAAAACACCTTCAAACAGCTAGGAGTTCAGTAGTAGCATGGGTTGGATTTTAACCAGGCATGGATTTTCACCAGGTACCGCTTAGTGTTTTTTAGGGCAGGACGCATTTATGCAATAATACCCATCATTTCATTTAATTTCTAATTCTTTCTTTAAAATTTTACATTTTTCCTTTTTCAGTTGATTACTAATTAGAATTCCTACTTTTTAAAATTTTTTATATTTATTTTTTTTAGATCACTAAAATTCTTTCTTGTTTTTATTTTGTAAGATTTCTGATGATGCTAAAATAAAAAATTTGCCAACATCTTTGAAAACATTCTTTCCTTGGATGGAATACTTGGTACGGGCAGACTGGACACCAAATGGAGACTAGTAAGTAACCTTTAAACTCAATCAAAATATAGGAATAATCTGGTGTGTGGGATAGCAGTTTTATAAATTCTAAATTAACTACACAACATGCCAAACAAAAGACTCAGTCAATCTATTATTTAACATAATGTCTTTATTTCTTTAGCTGTTAAGCTTGTTGGATATAAACAGTATTATTGTTTATATTTGTTTATTAAATGTTGTTTCATATAAAATAAAATCTGTCTTTAGAAATATATAGAATCTTATGTGAAAGGTGAATATTTTCTTATGGCAGTGTAAAAGAATGATGGTTGGTTGAAAAATCATTTCCTCATACAAAATAAATGTGAGAACAATTAGCAACGAAGTAAAAACAAAAATATTTTATTGCCTGAGCAAACTTAACAGAAGAGAATATAAACATAACATAACATGACATACAAGGAAGAGCTTATACAAAGTTGTATGAATGAAATGTCCTAATATGAAAAGTAGTCTTTAGTACAGAAATTCCTTCATATGTAGCTGGTAGAAAATGAAAGTTTAAAGACTTGCATCTTATCATATTGCTAGTGCACACAGCTATTCTGTCCAATTGGTGTACAGCGAGACGCCCATTAAGGTGCGTCTTGCTTGTTAGGGATAAAAGCGTTAAAAGAGGGTTTTAACTTTGCCGCTTCTCCTTTTATAATGCTGTTGGCCATGCCACACATGGGAGGTAATTTACCGTTTGTGTCTCCTAGTGTCAAATAGGAGAACTGTGGGAAGTAAAGGATGTAATCCCTACAGCAGTTTTAATTCATTAAACTGAAAATATAACATTAAGCATTTGATTCTTTGTAAAGATTTTTCCAGTAGACTGTGACCTCAGCGTTGTTATTTTAAGGGAATTGAGATTATCAAGTCTTATATTGAAATAACCAGAAAATTACTATTTTCTGGTAATTTGGCTGATTATTTAACAATAAAAAAAAAAAATTAAAAAAGTCCACTTTTGCAGTTCTGAAGTCAAAAATGTGTATAACTGAATACACAACAACTTTAAATCTATACAACATCACTTAATACTGTTGTTTAATTTTAAAAAAAAACTTATAAATAAATTAATGTATTAAATTATATTTTCTTAGAGTTTGATTTTTAACAAAAGTATTAATCCTAGTTGAGAAATTAAAAAAATATCTACATCGGACTTCATTTATATTCCACTAACATCTGTCCAGTAGAATATGGTAAAAATATACCCTCCTGAATTCACAATCTCCTGATAGTTCTACATTTTTAAACAACTTTTTAAAGCATTCTATCTGAATGCTTCCACTCTAGATGATTAAACTTAAATAATTTCTTATCTCTTTTCAGTGTCTATGCTCAGCTTCTCTCTCGAACCCAAGATCGATTGGCGTTAGTTCTCATTAAAAAAGAATGCTTTCAATGTCCAGATGATGGTCACGAACTGTCATATCTTATGTCCAATATTCATGTTTTGGTTGATGACCGATCTGATGTCTGGGTCAATGTAAGTAAATATTTTTTATTTTTTTTATTTATTGATGAAAACTATTAATAAATTTATTTGATTAACCTTATAAGAATAGAAAGTGTGATTCTTATAATACGTTAGAAGGCTCAGAGTAACCTTCCAACGTAGGTACATATATATATATATCAAATAATCCGAACAAAGAGTTACATATAATAACAATACAGACTGTATTGTCTGAGCACGTGTGATTCTTATAATCTGTTAGAAGGCTCAGAGTAACCTTCCAACGTAGGTACATATATATATATCAAATAATCCGAACAAAGAGTTACATATAATAACAATACAGACTGTATTGTCTGAGCACGTGTGATTCTTATAATCTGTTAGAAGGCTCAGAGTAACCTTCCAACGTAGGTACATATATATATATCAAATAAGCCGAACAAAGAGTTACATATAATAACAATACAGACTGTATTGTCTGAGCATGTGGATGATGAACAAATACAATGACATACATAAAAATATACAGAAACAGATACGACTAAAGTCCTTTAGAAGTAAGAAAGTTCATAAAGAATAAGTGAGACATTTACTGATAGTTGGGGGGCAAAGCCACCAAGCGTCTAGCCCATGTTTTGTGGATGCTAGACCAAGAGAAAACAGTGAGAAAATCCTGGGCTGCTGTTTAGATACCCAGCCACCTATTGGCGAAAACCCTTGCAGTAAGGGAAGATAACCCTTTTGGACCCAAGTCCATCCCAGCAGGGGCAGACAATAGCTACATCCTTAACCATGAATTAAAAAAAAAAAAAATTAGCATTAAAACATATCACAGCACATAATTCATTATATTCTATTTTATTATGTTTTATAAAATACAATGCTATTTTTCTTATCTAAAAAAATATAACAAAAAAAATTCTACAAAATCTTTATATTTCCTGATTTTGAAGAATGTTTTAAATTAACTGGTATGAAATACAGCGGTACCTTTATTTACTAGTTTAATTTGTTAGTTTAGTTGGTAGAGCATCCTCCTCAGTACGACAAGGTTATGCATTTGATACCAGCCCCTGCTAACTAGGCGCATGAACAGCATAGCTTGGATCTGTGCAGTAAAGTAGGGAGCTGATGGAAGGTGTGGTGCTTCATTTTAGACACAAAAACAATCTTCCTAGTGAAAAGGAGATAACTCCTTCGCTGTCTGCTGATACTGACAATATGCCCTGCTGCCTACTTTACTTTTATGATTTCCTCATATTTCAATTATAAATCATCATGGTAAATACATTGGTACCTTGACTTACAAGCTTAATCTGTTCTGCTAGTAATTCAATTTCCTTGTATATCAAATAAACTTTCCCCATTGAAATAAACTGAAATGCCATTAATCCATTCCAGCATCTACACCAAAAAAACACCCTAATTTTTTTTGTTATATTTTTTTAGATAAGAAAAACAGCATTGTATTTTATAAAACATGATAAAATAGAATATAATGAATTATGTGCTGTGATATGTTTTAATGCTAATTTTTTTTTTAATAAATAATATTTTTCTTTGGTGCAATAAATTTGGAAACTTAAATGTTTTTAGTGAACTTATTAACATAAATGTATCTTAAGTAATTGTACCTCAAATATTAGCTCTTGACACAAAGCAAAAAAATTGACTGAGTGACAGTTTGTAACTCAGAAAACTCGTAAGTTGGTGCACTCATAAGTCAAGGTACCACTGTAATCTTATTATAATGGAGATTGTGGGTTTGTCTGTCTGTAACCGAAACTATATTACTACTCAATTCACAGTTCCCTTAGTTATTTACATCACATTTACCATGATTTTATTTTTATTTAAACCTCAATTATTAATAAAATTGTTTTACATTACTTATACTGTTGACCATATCTACATACTAATAACATGCAATTGTATTTATATATACAACAAAATAGAGGTTTACAGTATGAATGGGAAGGCTAATTTGCATATTGAACTTAAAAAATTGATTTTGATAAATATATGCTTAGTATTATTGATTTCTAATTGTTTGGTTTTATCTTATTGAATATAAGCAAAAATCTCTGGGATAAATCTTAAAAGAAATATTATCCTTTACTTCCTATTTTAAGTAAAGAGTTAAATTAGGAAAATTTACCAATGAAAGATGGGAGTAATGGAAAATGATGGAAGAGTTAGTTTCAAAGCTGTTCTATTTTTCGATAATACCCCCTCTGTTCCAAATCTTTTTATCTGCATTCTTATTTAGTTTTATTAGCCTTTCTAATTTAACATGATATTTTATTATATTAAAACTTAAAAACTTGCACCCGGAGGTGCATATATTTGCTAGTTATATTAATGCTTCCATTTTATTGTAATTTTTCTAAAATCCACTTCAAAAATATTTTTATATTCATCTTTGCTACTATTTATTTCATTGAAATAAGTTAATTGTCAAATAAATATATAACATTCAGAGATGCTGATAGGTACACATCATGCGTCCCTGATGCACAAAAATCTAAAAGGACGCAGTAAAATCATATCCATGCATCCCAGTGTTTTTCTTTTTCTCTCCTCACCATTTCAAGCTAACTGTAAATACATTTCAATAGTTTCTTAGAAACAGATTACACAGAATATGTTACAAGGAGGAGTTAGACGGCTTTAGTTGTTTCCCCATGATCATAAATAAAAACCCTACAATTTATTAAGAAACTTTTTCAGGGAATTCATTCAAAGTAAATATATGCGTCCCAGGGCGCACTAGAATAATAAGCTATCAGCATCACTGACATTTTAATGTAAACTTGACATGAAATTTTGTTATTTCTGTACTAAGTGTATAATCTTTTTATTTTTTATTTATTTTTTTTTTTTTACTAATATAGATTTTTGTTTTTAGATTTCAACTGTTAATTTGTTTATCTTTGTGTGTGTATGTTTTTTCTTTTCTTCCAGGTTCATAACTTGTTACACTTTTTTCCTCAAGATAAAGCAAGTGAAATGACCTTTCTTTGGTCAAATGAACGCACAGGTTTCCGTCATCTTTATTTGATACGATCCAGTCTTGTGCATGTTGATGATGCCAATGACATGGACTTGGACAGCTACACTTTTGATGGTAATATTCTTTATTTATCTATCAGCATTATCATTATTTATTTTATTTTATATACCTACCTGGCCCCTGGACCTGTGTCTGGTGGCTTTGACCAGTGGACCGGTAATGTAATTAATGGCATGATCCCAGGGGCCCATCCTCCCAGGCAACACCTGCCCGCTTGATTTAAAGGAGCAGGGCTGGGTTTATTGCCCAGTGCCCGAGGCATCCCCTTGATGGTGAATGCCTAGGGGATCCATGCATTCTTTGTGCCTGCCATCCGATGAGCTTCGGTTTGTGGGTAGTTCCATATTAATAGGACCTTGTGTCTGACCCGCATAAGTGGTATGTGTGGTAAATACCTTATCATTATTTATTTTATTTATTTTAATACAGAAATCTATCTTCTATATAAAAGTGCTGAAATTTAGAAAAAGGAAATTAGGTTTCTAAAAAACAACATAAGCAAAAAGATAGTAAAATAACCATCGTGGTAAAGAGCAGAAAATGAACAAAGTTGATATTTTTAGAAAGGGCTGGTTTAGTTAGGTTGGCAAAGTGTCCGCATAGGAATCACAAAGTTCTGGGTTCAATACCGACCCTTGCCAACTCAGCATATGAATAGCACAGGGATCTGTGTGGTAAAGTGAGGAGCTGGTGGTATGTGTGATGCTCCACCTCAGATGTTAAAATAATCTTCTTGGTCTAGTGCTAGAGAAAAGGGCATCTAATCTGAGTTAGATTTTCCTCAAAATAGCCCATGTTAATTGTGCCAATTAAAATATAATTAAAATAAGTGTAATCTTTTTATATATGTTATTCAATTTTGTTAGTCTTTCTAATTTAATATATTTCTTTACAGCAAAATTTAAATACTTATGCCTGGGGATGGGTACATATTCTTGCTAGTATTTGTAATTTATAGTCGTGCAAACTATTAAGTATTTTTTAATTTGAAATCTTTTGTATATTTCAGAATATTTCAAACCAAATATTTTATTTGAAGTACCACTGACATCTGGTGATTGGGAAGTCTTACCAAAAGAGGTATTCTTTTAACTTTTATTGCTCCAACAGAAAACAGTGACATTATAAGATTTTAAGTATTATTTGGATTATTCGGGTTATTGTCTTCATCTTTATTGTTATCTGTACAACGTTTCGGCTGATGTGCCCTCTGGCTACTTCTTGCATAGGTATTTCTTTTCGATTTCGTTTTCGCATCGTGCGGGCCAATCATGCCAATGAACCAAACCTATAGACTCAATATCGATGCCACAGCTTTAAGCCTCGAAAAACACCAAATAATCCTGAATATAGACAGCCTCACGCAGAGAAATTAGATTTATAGATTTTACATTCTTACAATAAATTATTGATGACTCATTAATATTTTAATTTTATTTTGTAGAAATGGTGTATTTATTTTCTATTATATATTTAGTGGTCAAAATAAGGTGAAATCGCAATTCATCTGAATGGACTTAACAAATAATGGAGATAACAATAATGATGAGGACAATAGTCCAAATAATCATGAAACAGTCTTGAAAGCAGATTTTATTGTGAAACTCCATTGAACATTTGAAAACAAAATATCTCTGTTCTATATTGTTTCCTCAAATAAATTTTATATATATACAGAGATGCTGATAGGTACATGTCCTGCGTCCCTGACGCACAAAAATCTAAAAGGATGCAGTAAAATCATATCCATGCGTCCCAGTGTTTTTTCTTTTTTCTTCCCTCACCATTTCAAGCTAACTGTAAATACATTTCAATAGTTTCTTAGAAACAAATTACATAGGATAGGTTACAAGGTAGGAGTTAGACGGCTTTAGTAGTTTCCCAGATCATAAATAAAAACCCTACAATTTATTAAGAAACTTTAGTTAATTAATGTAATCAATGACTTTCCTTCTCTTACTATTCAAATCCTAATTTTTAAATATCTTCCAAGATATAAAGAAAATCTTTATTTTGGCACAAAAAGCAAGCTCTAGTGATAGTGAATGTGTATATATATTTACTTTGCCATTATTTTATTTTAGTAGTTTCAGTCGGATATACATACATACATAAACACCAACTGTCCTTTATATATGTATAGATAGACAAATGAATACACACACATAACTATTATTTATTAGTATAGATTTTTGGCAGCTTAATTTGCCTTTACTTTATTAAAAAAAAAAAATAATTTGTACTTCTTTTTAAACAAAATGCATTAATTTCTTTTATAAATTTTTATTTCAGTTTTTTGTTGATGAAGAGAGAGGACTTGTGTACTTTATGGGTCTAAAAGATAGAGTTCTAGAGTCTCATCTGTAAGTATTATTTATATTTTGTTAGTTTTTTTTTTTTTTTTTTTTGTATCTTGCAATTATTTTTCAGCTCTTTCTTCCATGGCAAAGAATTAAATACAAACAGCCTTGTTCAGGATTTGAACTCTGGTCGATGAGTCCATTTCCTACGACTCTCACCATTACACCACACACTTCCTGAATATATGTCTAATAGGAAACTGATTTTTTCCTCACTCAGCTTAAGATACTTAAACTGATGATCCTCTTTTATCTTCTGACCTCTGACCTCACCAGTGCCAAAAACTTCTGTTACATGATGAACATTAAAACTAGCTCATTTCACCAAAAAATCTTTTTGTTTAATCTTATCGCTTATTAAAATGTGCCTGAACATTCAAACTGGCTTTTGATCTTATATATATATATATATATATATATATATATATATATATATATATAGTATGTACATACATACACACCAATTACACACACACTCATACAGATCTGTATTGATATGCTTACCCCTCATATACAAATACATATCTACTCATATAGACATGCTCACACCACACACATATGCATGTTCCTTTTCTATCTAATTTTATCACATATTAAGATGTGTCTAAACTTGACTCATGTTCACTAAAAACATTTGTTTCCAAATTTATTACACCAAAGAAAAATATTTATTTCTCTGAATGTTTGAGATAAGGCTTGAAGATTAGTATTATCTGCGTTATTCGGACTATTGTCCCCATCTTCATTGTTATTTGTACAACGTTTCGGCCGATATGCCCTCCGGCCTTCTTCAGGTATTTCTTTCCCGAGTCCGACAAGAAATTACATGAAGAAGGCTGGAGGGCATATCGGCCGAAATGTTGTACAAATAACAATGAAGGTGGGGACAATAGTCCGAATAATGCAGATAATACTAAAAATATCTATAAAAAAACAAACATTAAAACATATTACAGCATATCATTCATTACATTCTATTATATTTTTATATAATACAAAGCTATTTTTCTTATCTAAAATATTGTAACAAAAAAAATTAGGGTGTTTTTTTTTGTTGTTTTTTTTTTGGTGTGGATGCTGGAATGGATTAATGGCATTTCAGTTTATTTCAATGGGGAAAATTGATTTGATATACAAGGAAATTGAATTACAAACAGAACAAATTAAACTTGTAAGTCAAGGTACTACTGTATTTGCCATGATGATTTATATTTGGTATATAAGATATTTGTAAATGCTTTTTAATCTTCATCTTGCAGATATGTTGTGTCCTATCTTGTACACGGAGAACCAATAAGACTTACTGAACTAGGATATTCTCATGCTGTGTCTTTCAATGCTGTGAGTAATTTATTTCATTTCTCTGAATTTTTGAGATGAGGCTTGATAATTAGTATTATTTGTATTATTCGGACTATTGTCCTCATCTTATTGTTATCTGTACAATGTTTCAGCTGATGTGCCCTCCGGCCTTCTTTAGGTATTTCTTGTTGGACTCAGGAACCTTCTTTTCGAACTCCGGGAACCTTCTTGTCTTAATCGGGAGCCATCACGGAATTTCAACACCACCCTTTATTCAGTCCACGGGGGTATCCTGCTCTCATTCCGCTAACCGTAGCTGGGGTACAGGTGTTAAGCTGTGTTAATCATTATTCTATGTTACTGCTGCCTCTGACCAGGAATGAACCTGCATCAGCCAAAACATTGTACAGATAACAATAAAGATGAGGACAATAGTCCAAATAATCCAAATAATACTAATTTATTTCAATAATTTTTGTCTTTAAGAAAAAAAAAATCATGATAGATCTTATTTTGCTGGTAAGTCTTATTTTAGGGGAAGCATGGTATTTATCTTAGTTTAATTATGAGGGTGAGTCAAAAAGTAATGCCATTTTGTTTAGGACCGGTATAATTACCAACACAGGAACATGTATCATACATAAAAATGAAGCTGGTCCTCTGTGGATCACATCCCTACTTCTCCACATAATCATTATTTCTCTCAATAGCAGTGTTCCACCTTCATATGAGAGCATCTATCCCTGCTCTGTAAAATTCTGTTGATGGTTCTTTAAGCCACTTCTTCACTGCAGATTTCACTTTGTCAGCAATGGAATAATGTTTTCCTCTCAATATCATCTCTTCGGACCCATGAAAGAGGGTTTGAGAGGCAAACATTATTCCAATGACGAGGAAGTGAAATTTGTGTTGGAATTGCTGGAATATTCTGATATATAAGGTGTCCTGCAATACACCATCTGAATTTATAGACTGGGCGAGGTCATGTGGTTTATTCCTCCACCAATGAACAGCCATAATGCGTGGCTGGTTGACTACTTAAACACTGATACTGACCGACGTTCATTTGCAACCATTGATGAGGAACTTTAAAATACTAAGGAGAACCAAAGGATTCTATATCAAGAATTTCTGCTGGACAAGTGCTCTTGCTTAAAGTTTAAATGATGGCCCATAAAATTGTAACAGTTCTGATAAAGATATTTGTCTTGTGTTGTCAGTTTCATATTACATAATGGTTACATTTTTTTAAAATCCAATCACTAATAAAAGTAATTGGTAATTTGCTTGAAGCATTGTTAAGTAAAAAATAAAAACAAAAAGATGTTGTTTTTTTGTCTTATCGATTTCAAAGAACACTTTATCATCAGAGACGAAAATCAGAATATATCACTAATATTTTTATTTGTAGGACTGTTCTATGTTTGTGACTGTCTATAGCAATTTGGAAACAACTCCAAGGTGCTGTGTACACAAACTTGTTGATTGCAATGGACAACTTTCTTCTGAGCTTCTAGGTCATCTTATAAAACCTAGTAAGTATTATTACAGTTTGTTACTGAATTATTTCTAACAAATTTGCACTCATGGTTGTCAGGAATTCTTTAATTTCTTGCATACAGAAAGCCACCAAATTACTTATAACACACAGGCACATATATATATTCCTAAAATATTTCTATATTTTTTCTTTTTAGTTGTAGATGATCATTCTGATTACCAACCCCCCAAATTGTTTGACTTTATGACTGATGATGATTGTCAGTTGCATGGTATGTACTATGAACCCCATAACATGGAACCAGGGGTCAAATATCCAACTGTACTGTTTGTTTATGGAGGACCCCAAGTACAACTGGTCAACAATTCCTTTAAGGGTCTCAAGTAAGTAAACTATTTTATCAATTATTTGGGAAATTCATTCTTCAGCACTATTGCACTTTTTTCTTTTTCCTTTTTTTTTTTTTATGAATATAATTTTTCCTTTTTTTATATATTTATTTTTATTTTGAATGTGTAGGTTCCTACGTTTGCATACCCTAGCTGCCCAAGGTTATGCAGTGGTCCTTATAGATGGACGTGGATCTTGTCATCGAGGCCTTAAATTTGAAAGCCATATCAATGGTTGTTTAGTGAGTATTTCTTAAGATTTGTTTGAAATAATATTAAACTAAACTTATAAGAGAAGGTGCTTTTTTTTTTTTTAAAGATGAAATCCTTATCTAGATTTTGGGACCATATGACCTTTAGGCACCCTTTTTTGATCTCGATTAAGAAAGGACATATTTTTCATTTACATCATCAATATCCGGTTGTTTTAACAGATGATTTCTAGATTAAAAAAAAAAAATTATAAGACTAACCCTAACCCACAACCAGATATTGACGGTGTAAATGAAAAACATGTCCTTTCTTAATCGAGATCAAAAAGGAGTGCCTAAAGGTAATATGGTCCAGATTTTGTTGTAAAATAGATGCTACAATTCAGTTTTATTTATACCAGTGGTTCTCAACTTTTTTTTTTATACTTATGGATTCCTTTGATTTCTAGTTTACTCTGTTGGACACCCATAGCTCTTCAATTTAAAAAAAAAAATCTTATTGTATTTTTATACTTAAATATCAACAGGAATTTTATCAAAAGATTGATAAAATATTTTGTGTCTAAAACTAAGTTATTGCACATAAACTTTAACAACTCCATTCTGTGGAAAATGAATGTTCACTAGTAAAATAAGTCATAGATATATTGAGCACTAAGATATTATTGTGAACCCCCAAATTACTATTTTGCTTGCATGAAGCGAAAAGAATCTCTGATACCCTGGTTGATTTAAACAAAATTATAAGATTCATATAAACCTAGTTTTTAGGGATTATATTGTATTGCATAGGAAATAAAACATCATTTTAGATGGGTAATTCTACTTCGTATATTCTGTGCAGAAATATTTTTAAAAAAATGGTTTTCCAAATTTTTATGTGTAATTTTTTAATGCAGATGCATAAAAAGGAGTATTGAAATTGAATCATAAATAATATAATGAAAGTGATATGATAATAATATAGTAATAATAAGTATTAATATAGTAATAATCGCTAATATAATGTAGTAATAATAAGTATTAATATAGTAATAAATGATATAATGAAAGTGAACCACTTATATATATATACCAACAAATACATTTGAATAACTCTAAATCATACATTTTCAATACTGAATTTCTTTGTAAAAGACAAAAAAAAGTATTGAAAAAAAAAAAAAAAAAAAAAAAAAAAATTATTGAGGAAAACAAGAATTTAAAAAAAAAAAATGTTTATTTTTCTTCTAAGAAAACAAAAACCTTAGAAATGATCCTGTTATTTTTTTTTTGTTTTTATTAAATTCTGTTTGAAAATTCAATTTTTTTGCAGGGAAATGTCGAATTGGAAGACCAAGTTGCAGGACTTCATTGGTTGGCATCTCATGTAGATTTTATTGATTTGAACAGAGTTGCTATTCATGGTTGGTCGTATGGTATGTGATTTTGAAAAAATATCATTCTCTATTATTTGTAGTAATACTTGTATTTTTTGATGTTAAAATTAGGAGGTGCTGGTGATGTAATGGTTATTGTCATGGAAAATGGACATGGCAACCTGTGTTCAAATCCGGGATAAGGCTATTTGTATTTCACACAGCGCTAATATCCTTGGGAAAGGTATGAATCCAGCTATTCTCCTTCCGTCTATGGACTGACTTTGCTCTTTAACCTTGGTATGGCAAGAGGTCTAGGAGATAAAAAAAACTTTGTATTCAAACCTGTTAAACTCTGTTTAAGAATTGACTTTGTGTCACACCCTGTTCATGTGGAGGGGTTGGATAAATATTTAAATGCAGTTCATATATTGCTACTTTTGTTGTACATATAGTTTGCTCTTTGCAAATGTATATACATTTTGTTCATAGTAGATGTAGTTAACTCTTTGCCTACCAATTTTCCTCCATGGCTGTACCAAATTTTTTTGGTATTTTTTACCTGTGTGATGGGATATTTCAAAGTTCACTATCTATTCACTTCAAAACTTATATTAAAATAAAGTCCTATTATTATTGTAATCTGAATTCTTCTGCTCAATTATAATGAACTAACCACCAGTTTTTCTACAGTGGTTTATGGAAGGATCACAGTGGTGAGAAAGCTGCTGTGAGCAGCTTAAAGTAGGGAAAGAACACTTTCATGATGAGTGTTATGATAAATCTATACATAGATAAAGGGCAGTTGTATGTAGGTATGTACAGCTAAAACCACAAAAATAAAACAATGAACGACAAAGTAAATATATATATATATATAAACATTCACTGTCACCAAAACTAGCTTTTGCACAAAATATTATGAGGATTTGATTTATATTCAAAGATATTTCAAAATTAAAATTTACATAGTAATAGCATTGAGTTCTACTGTACTAACAACAGCCTCATTTATATCTTATTTGTTAAAAATTGTAAATTATTGAAAAATTTAAAATGCCTTCTAGTATCAACTAAAGCATCTCTTGTAATAATTATTTTTTGATTGGGGAAAGTATGTGTAAAAAATGTTCACACACTTTATGTAGCGAGATGAGAGACTTACCTTGTGGAGCAAAGCAGACGCAAACCTGTCTCACTTACAGGATGAATGACAATGAAAAATATGACTGCCATGGCACTACAATTTAAATATGTGCGTTTTCTAAGTAAAGAAACATGGCAATAGTAAATCTGCAAGGATGAAAGTTTTTATCAGATCGCCGTTTATAAAACGAAACACAACTGAAAAGAGGGTGAGATGCTTCGAAGCGGTGGATGATGTTAGGGTAACTGAGTTATCCACCCTTAGTAAATTGCCTGTTCAGAGAGGATCAAAAGTGGCGCTAGTTGATAATTTACATTGACCAATCAAAAGTCACCTTAAGGAAGGCAGTTAGAGAGCTGCCTATTTAAGCTCAGTGTTTGGGAGACCAAGGCAGTTGACACTTAGATAGAGGAATCTATGGACCATATGACCTTTAGGCACCCCTTTTTGATCTCGATTAAAAAAGGACATGTTTTTCATTTACACCGTCAATATCTGGTTGTTTTAACAGACGATTTTTAGATTTAAAAAAAAAATTATAAAACTAACCCCTAACCCCAACCCCTAACAAACAACCGGATATTGACGGTGTAAATGAAAAACATGTCCTTTCTTAATTGAGATCAAAAAGAGGTGCCTAAAGGTAATATGGTCCGAATCTATGCCAGAAAGAACAACAGATGAGTTGTGTACAGAGATCTGTTAGAAGATTGTTGTGGGATGAGAAAAGTTGTCATTGAACCTTGCAGTTGAAGAAAGAAATTTGTCGAATCAATTTCATAACCTATACTTTAATAGATTGTAACTTTGTAATGCTATTTGTTTTTTATTTGAACTAGTACAAAATAAAAAAAAATGTAAAAATAGATTTTTGAAATATATTGCCTGAGGGGTGGGAGTAAAAAATTCAATGTCAGCAAGTTTGTACCCTAAGTAAGTAAAATCATCAAATTCATTAAAGGATTAAAAAATAAAACAATTTGAAATGTAAACTTTAAATATATATTAAAATAAAATAAACTATATATAGATATATAATACCAGTCATGTATTCATTAAAACTTGTTTTAAAAAACAATGAGGACTGTCTAATGTTGCATGTTCAAATTTTGTTATGACGATTTTGGGTAATGTGACGTAAGCAGTGACGTAATTTTTGTTACAGACAAAAATCGGAAGCGAATCTCCATTATTAATAGATAAGATATGAATACATAATGATGAAAAGAGCATTTATTTTGCACAAGAAATTATTATTTTTCAGCATTTAATTAAGTGGTGTACATTAATCAGAGATTGAACATTATACAATAAAAACTATTAAATACATCTTTTTTATACTTACCAGGTGGCTATTTGTCATTGATGGGCCTTGCACAAAAACCAAATGTTTTCAAGGTAGGTTTACTTAATTTTTTGGTTTACTTAAAAGATCATGGTTTGATATACAAGGTGTGTCAAAAAAGTACTGAGATTTTTTTGTACTTTTAGACATGCCTTGTATTCTGAAAAAAAACAAAAAAAAAACGTTCCATTCATTCTTCATTTCTATCTTGGTAAACACAGCTTTAAACTTGGTTCTTTTTTGACACACCTTGTATTCTGAAAATAGTTAATGAATGGAATGTTTTTTTGTTTTTTTCAGAAGTACAAAAAAAATCTCAATACTTTTTTTGACACAACTTGTATATTCTATCACCATACTGTTATTTTAATTATGTAAATATGGACATGAAAATCAATAGATAGACTGATGTAGCAGTGCCGCATTGGTTCCTACTTTTCCTTTGGACCACAACAGCTGTGTGGAGAGGGAGGATCTGCTGCTTGGGCGACAGCTCATCCTCCATAACAGCCTGCCCAGGCTATGCAGTTTCCACTACAAAATGATAGTCTGCAAGAGGGACATAAAGACATGCCACATCAACACCAACACATGGGAGGCTTGTGCAGAAGAACGTGCGACCTGGTGCCTCCTCGTCAAACAAGAAATGAAAAGGAGTGAGAAAAAAAAAAGGGAAAGAAGACACTGCAGAAAAGAGAGCCAAAAGGAAGGAGAGACAACAGCAATTCCAGCAAGCGTCGCTGTTTGTTTGCGGTCACTGCGCCAGAGAATGCCATTCAAAAATTGGTCCGTTCAGCCACTCATGCAGTTGCAGAAAAAAAAATGGACACTACGCCATTGTCTTCAATAGACGGAAGGATGCCAACAACAGACTGATGTAGCATAGTAATCTTGTTGCATGCCTGGTCTCTATTCTCTTCTAATGTCTCCTTTTATCAGATTTCAGTTCTTTATATCAGGTCTTATTGTCACTCCACTGGCTGGGGGTGTCTCTCTCTCTCTCTCTCTGAGTTCCATCTTTTTAAGATTATTATTGTTTATTTATTTATTTTGGTTGAGAATTCCATATGTTTAATCCATACTCATTGAAAACCTTTTTTTTTTTTTTTTTAATTATCAGTTGGCCATTGCTGGAGCTCCAGTTGTAAACTGGCGACTTTATGATACTGGTTACACTGAACGATACATGGATCTCCCCCAGAAAAACCCAACAGGATATCATGAGGGTTCTGTTCTCTTCTATATAGATATGTTTCCGGATGAGTAAGTTTTTTAAAAATGTTCTATTTTAACTTATTGCAGAATTATTTTAGTTATACTCATAAAAGAAATACTGTTCATAGTATCTTTAAGGAATTATCTTTTATTTTTATAAAAATGTCATTAGATTTAAAAAGAAAAAGAAAAAGGTTTACTACAGAGTGACCCACAATATACTGAAACATTTTAAAAATTTATAACTTTCTTGGGTTATTTCCTATAACTCTAACCTAAAAAAGAGGAACCACTCTGAATGAATGTTATCTGCTAATTAATCTACCCATTAAACTAATTCTAAACCCTAACCCAAATCCTAACCACATTTTCTTTTTTCCTAGTAGATCAATAAATAACTAAATAATTTATAAAATTCATTCAGAGTGGTTCCCCTTTTTTAGGTTGGACTTATAGGAAATAACCCTTTCTTGTTTTCAATTCCATTTTTATATTATTTTTCAGATGTCAAATTACAATGTGAAGAAACAAATTAAAATGATAGAATTTTACTATTCAACTGAGAGTTTTATAATTTCAACAAAAATAAAGTTTTTGTGGCAGAATAATTTCAAGAAATTCAGAATTCAAATGGCCTCCTTATTCGCCTGCTTGGTCTGCCTGACTTCTTTTTGTGGAGTTATTTAAAGGAGGGTATATTATTTGAATAAACTTAAGACATTGCTACAGTTCAAGAATAATATTCATGCAAGGATAAGATGATTGACCCCAGAAACCTTGAGCAAAGTCACACAAAGTGTTTGAATTAAGGTGCAACTTTGTATCTGTGAATCAATCTAGAAGATATAATTTTTCTCAAATAGCTAAAAATATGTTCCCTTGGACTATATTTAATCACTGAAAAGACTAAATTATTAATTTCTTTCATGTTTGTCTTTTATGGGCCACTCTGTATATAATCTAAAGATAAATTATGTAACATTTTTGTGCATCAGGGATGCAGGACATGTACCTATCAGTATCTCTGCTTAATTTTTATATTCATGTCATGTTTTTACCAAGTAATTTTGATTGTTATTATTTAACTGTAATCTTCTTATGTTTAATTTTTGTTTTTCTTTTACCATTTTTTTTTATTGCTTAATGTATGATAGGATTTGTCTGTCTGTCCCTCACTCCCTCTTCATTCTTTTTTTACTATTTATTTTTTATTATTGCATAATTCATGATAGGGTCTGTCTGTGTGTCCCCCCTCTCTCTCTTTTTTTTTTACCACTTTTTTTCTTTTTTTTTTGCTTAATGCACGATAGGATCTGTCTGTTTATATCTCTGTGTGTGAGTAAGTAAATGTATGCATGTTTTTGTCTCCGCATATATCTGTAAGTGTATGTATATATACATGTCCCTGTTTTTCTTACTCTCCGACGACAACTTCTGGGAAACTCTATGAGTTCCTTCAATTTGATTATAAGAGTAAGGGCTAGATTTAAAAAAAAAAAAAAAATAAATAAATTAATATTCATTTCATGTTTCTACCAATTAATTTTGATTGTTATTATTTAGCTGTATTTTTCTTATGTTTAATTTTTGTTATTTTAGAGAAAACCGCTTGCTGATTATTCATGGCTTGTTAGACGAAAACGTCCATTTTCACCATACAAATTGTTTAATTAATGAATTAATACGCTCTTGTAAGCCATACCGATTGCAAGTAAGTAGTTTTATTAGATTTTCATTCTCACTAGATTTTATAGAATTCAACAAATTTTGTAATGTAAAAAAAATATTCATTTTAAAAATTCTGTACTTTTTTAGTTTTATATATTTATTATATTTAAATTCTTTATTACAAAATATATCTTATATACATTGAAAGTTCTAAGCAAATTGTATTAAAGCCAACATAAGTATAATAATCAACTTTAAGATATGTCTTAAACAAGACAAGCTTCAAAAGGTTGTTAGTTAATATTAGCAATTTGAATTCAAATTAAATAAAAACAAATTCTTTATACTTTAACTGTTTATTTTCTCTTTAAATTTTAAATTTGAAAGTGTTTAACCACCTGGTTTGGTTTGATTTTTTTGGTTTAAAGAAATTAATTTAAATTTGTATTTTAATTATTGCAATGGTAAGTGATTCAGATTAAAATTTCAATTTTATAAATATTTAAACTAGATAAACTAAATAGTTTTTAAAAACAGTCTATATTTCAATGTTTTCTATATGACTAAATAAAACATGTTTTATCCATATACTTTTTGAAGAATCTAAACTAAATAAAACATGTTTTATGCAAATAGTTTTTTTAAATTTAAACTAAATAAACCTAAATTAGTTTTTAAAAACACAGTCTATATTTCAATGCTTCCTATACAACTTCTTTTATTCATTTTCAGGTATATCCAAATGAACGACATGGAATTCGCAATCATGATGCCAGTGAGCATTACAAGACAATGGTCCTCAGCTTCCTTCAGACTCACTTATAACGTTACGCCTGCTTGTTTTTCTTCTCTCCTCCCTCTGCTGTTACTTCACTACCCTCAATCATGGGGACACAGTTTGGCATCAGCTATAGAAAAGAGTTGTTTCATCCTTAAGAACTATTTGGATATCAAACATTTTTTTTATTCTATAAGACAATAACGACCCTCTTTACAAACTAATTTCTCTACCCTCTCCAAGAAAAAAAAAAAAAAAAAATGAAAGAAAAAAAAGGGTAGATGAAAGATAGTTTTTATGTAAATGGCTTCACTCCAGATTCTTAAACTCTTCCCTCTGCTTTTTGTAGCTGGCTGATTTCACATTGGACAATTCCCCACAATCCTTTCTATTTATGGTCCTTATTCTTTTTTTTCTAGTAAAAAAAAATCTATGTTGTTTCTGTCATTTTTCCCACCATTTTGTTTCAGTGCATGCTGGTGAATGGAGGAAACTCTGGACTTAAACTTTTGTGCCACAAGCAAAGAGGAGACAAAATTGCTTACAAAAAATCAAATACAAAAAAAAGGCCAGTTTAAAGCTAACAAATAAAAAAACAAAAAACAAAAAAAAAAACATAAAAACAAACAAACTAAAACCAAAAATGGCAAAATGGCCTTTTTCAAGGAATATTTTTTACATTAATTTCACCTGAAAGCAGCTGTGACTTGATTCTCTGCTAAGCTTGAACTAATGAATAACATGACCTCAACTTGTCTTTCACCTGTTTTTTTTTTTTTTTTTAATTTTTTTGTTTTATTGCTTAATGCATGATAGGGTCTGTCTGTCTGTCCCTTCCTCTGTCTTATTTTTTAATCATTTATTTTTTTAAATTATTGCATTATGCATAATAGGGTCTGTCTCTCTAATTTTTAGAATCATTTTTTTTATTGCATAATGCATAATAGGGTCTGTCTCTCTAATTTTTAAAATCATTTTTTTTATTGCATAATGCATAATAGGGTCTGTCTCTCTAATTTTTTAAATCATTTATTTTTTTATTATTGCATAATGCATAATAGGGTCTGTCTCTCTAATTTTTAAAATCATTTTTTTTATTGCATAATGCATAATAGGGTCTGTCTCTCTAATTTTTTAAATCATTTATTTTTTTATTATTGCATAATGCATAATAGGGTCTATCTCTCTAATTTTTCATCATAATGCATTTAATAGCATAATGCATAATAGGGTCTATCTCATTTATTTTTTTATTGCATAATGAATAGGGTCTATCTCTCTAATTTTTTAAATCATTTATTTTTATTGCTAATGCATGATAGGATCTATGTGTGCATCTGTTTCTCTATATCTCTGTATGTATGTATGTATGTGAGTAAGTGAGTGGATGCATGTTTTTGTGTTTCCGCATGTATCTGTAAGTGTATGTATATATACATGTCCCTGTTTTTCTTACTCTCCGACGACAACCTCAGGGAAACTCTATGGGATGCGTTGAGCATCTTTCAGTCAGAATTATAAAAAATGAGTTCCTTCAATTTGATTATAAGAGTAAGGGCTACATTATTTAAAAAAAAAAAAAAAAAAAAAAAAAAAAAAATAACCCCAAAATAAAATTAAAAAAATAACAAACAAAAGAATATTGTAATAAATTTTCTTGGCAGATATAAAAGGGGAGGTGCACAAGGATCACTAAACAGAACAATGAAGAACTAAATTTAAAAAAAAAAAAAAAAAAAAAGAGGTGAATTATTTGGAAATTATTCATTAAAGTAAATATGTGATTATATAGTTTAATCCGCCATTTCCTAAGTTTGTTCTATTTCAGACTTGAGGTCCCTCTTTTTAGGAACCAAAACTTCTACTATTGGAATCGCAAGGGAGCTGACGGTAGGTGTAGTGCCCAAGCCTCAGCAAAAATCAATCTCCCTAATCTAGTGCAAGCTAAAAGAGGATAGACTCCTTCGTTGTTTTTCAGTGCATAAGTAGCACAGTTTGGGTAATCTGATCTGTGCAATAAAGCATCTGGGAGCTAATGGTCGGTGTGGTACCTCACCTCAGCAAAAATCAATCACCTTGGTCTAGTGCAAGCGAAAAGAGGATAGACTCCCTCGTTGTTTCTCAGTGCATAAGTAGCACAGTTTGGGTAGTCTAGGAACCTCAAGGTTCCAGGTTCGATACCAGTCCTCGCCAATTCGCCAGACATATTCCCTTCCCCTTTTCGTAAATTCACCCTTTAGCTCAGTTGGTAGAGTGTCAGACTTGAAACCACAAGGTTTAATACTGGACCTCGCCAACTCAGCGTATGAGTAGCACAGGGATATGCGGTAAAGTGATGAGCTGATGGTAGGTGTGGCACTTCGCCTCAGATAAAAAAACAACCTCCTTGGTCTAGCGCTAGTGAAAAGGGAATAGACTTCCTCAATATCTGGCTGATACCAACTTTAGGCCACTCTGACAACTTATTATTGCAACATATCCCTAAAGATGATTGAAGATTTTTATTGTTCCTGCTCATCATATATTTAAATATCATTTTTTCTAACTATGTTGATAAGTTATTCATTTCAAAAGAAAATCTTGTTTAAACAATTTGTTATTTAGCTTTACTCATAATAGAAATGATCTTTTTTTTTTTTATAAATAGAAAGATAATCTAAGCAAGCTTTTTGATACTCCAAAACTATTCCCTTTACTGCTGTGGAATTATGGATTTTTCTTTCAAACCCAAACTAGCCCACTGTAATGACAAACGATAACACCGATAGACTTTGGAAAACTTTATTCTACTTAAATTGATTGATACACTTACTGAGAATTTATATAGTCTAGTATTCCCTAGAGAGTTCTCCAAAGGGGAGGTAATCATAAAATAGGGGAGTAACTCTCAATTACTTATTACACTCGCAAAGCATTTGGTTAAATAAAATGAGTTAATCCAGAAAAATAGCATGGGAGTCGTCATAGCGTAACGGATAACATGCTGAACTGTGATCATAGTGAGTTCAAACTCCAGTCACACTATTACATTCACTTTCAGACTAATAATACTCTTGGGAAAGATATGAACCCTCTAATCCTCCCACATCTGGGTTATAAAAAGTACTACTACTGTTCTTTTACAAGGGTAGCTTTGGCATTAAATAACCCACAAAGGTTGATATATCATTAAAAAGAAGAAAAAAAAAAATCAAACACCCAAACTGAAGCATTTGATTAAATAAAATGTGTTAATCCAGACTAATAACAAAAATTAGGTTTTTTCTTTTACCCAGTGGTTAAAGATGGAAGATGAATTATTTTAAAATACATGAGTTTTTTTTTCTTTTGAAGAATAGATAATTCGAAATGTTATAAATGCATAAAAATGATTACAGTCCAGATAAAGCATTTAAATGCTAAGGTTTGAAAATTAACATTGGTTTAATGTTAGACTGAATATTTTAATTAGTATTATTAGGATTATTTGGACTATTGTCCTCATCTTTTTTGTTATCTGTACAAGGTTTTGGCCGATGTGCCCTCTGGCCTTCTTCAGGTATTTGTTGTCGATTCAGGAACCTTCTTTTCGAATTCCGGATGATAAATAAAGATAAGGACAATGGTCTGAAAAATCCTAATAATACTAATTATCAAGCTTCATCTAAAAAGTTTCCAACTTAGAAGAAATATGTCAGGATTGTTTTATTCAAACAAACATTAAATACAAATTTAAATATCTTTAAAAATATAATCATTTTTTTTTTTTTAAGGTTAATGTTGAATTATTAAAAAAATGAATTTCAGTGTCAAAAATTTTTTTTTTTTTTTCTAAGGTATTAAATAATTTAAAATTAGCAACAAAATTTCATATGCTGTATTATAATGTTAGATTGAATATTTCAAGTTTCCAATTCAGAAACATTGTCAGAATGATTTTATAGTTTTTACATCTTAAAAATGTTACCTTTTTATTTCTTTTATTAAAACAAACATTATTTTACATTTTTATTCATTGTTACTATTCCATATAAACCTTTTACTACAACCTTGCAGGTAAATTTTTCTGGGTTATTTCCTATAAGTCTAACATAAACAAAGGGGAACCACTCTTGACTGATAATTTATTTATGATCAATAAATAAATAATTAGTCAAGAGTGGTTACTAGGAAAAAAGAAGACAGGGTTAGGATTTAAGGTTAGTTTAATGGGAAGATAAATAAATAATTTATCAGTCAAGAGTGGTTCCCCTTTGTTTATGTTGACTTATAGAAAATAACCTTTTTCTGATATAAAGATTTCTTTAGTTGTTTTAAACTATTTAAAGAAAATTGTAATTTTTAAACTTAGCTCATTCTGTCATGTTAAAACTTTTGGCTTGAAATTTGTTTCTAAAAAAAAAAAAAAAAAAAATTCATTATTTGAATTTTTACAAAATATTTTATGGTTTATTAATTGGATTTAAAATTATTTAACTGAGATATTTATTGCATTTTTTTTATAATCATTTGAGTTATGATTTTGATTTTTTTTTTTCAGACTGTTGTCCTCATCTTTATTGTGTTATGAAAAAAAAACACTCTTCGGCCTTCCTCGGGTGTTCACTGTCTATCTCAGCATAGCAATGACTCTAACTGGGGAAATCATTTTGAATAGTTTGACTGTTGATCAAACAAAGCTTCAAATAACTTTAGAAAATCTATTTCAAATAATGATACCATTATTTTTGCACACCTATCAAGATGTGTCACAATCATTTGAAAAAAAAAAAAAGATTTATTAGCGCTTCCCGCACAACTCGAAGTGTAAAATCATATGATTGACACCTGAGGAAGGCCGGAGTATACAGTGCCTGAAACGTTTTTTTTTACATACAAGGTGTGTCAAAAAAGTATCAAGATTTTTTGTATTTTTTGACACACCTTGTACTCTGAAAAACTTAACGTTCCATTCATTGTTCATTTCTGTCTTGGTAAATACAGCTTCAAACTTGGCACTTTTATGACACACTTTGTATTCTGAAAAAAATTAACGTTCCATTCATTGTTCATTTCTGTCTTGGTAAATAAAGCTTCAATCTCGATACTTTTATGACGCACCTTGTATCACAATAAAGATGAGGACAACAGTCTGAAAAATCAAAGTCATACAATGAAACCCCATCTCAAAAATTCAGACAATTCATTTGTGTTAATTGGTTAATTTGAATAATTCAATTATAAATCCTACAAGCAAAATTAATTTATTTAATTCTTTTAATTCAAGATTATAACATTTTTAGAAGATTATATCACAAGATTATATACATATTTTATAATCATTTTATATACATTTATATTATATATCATTTATATATACATTTGACAAATATACATTTATATATACATTTGATTATATATATATATATATATATATATATATATATATGGGCTGGGTTAGCTCAGTCGGTAGAGCGTTCGGCTAGAAACCACAAGGTTCCTAGTTCGATACCGGTCCTCGCCAACTCAGAGTATGAGTAGCACAGGGATCTGTGCAGTAAATAAGGAGCTGTGCGCTCCACCTCAGACGCCAAAAACAATCTCCTTGGTCTAGCGCTATTGAAAAAGGGATAGACTCCCTCGCTGACTGGCTGATACCGACTTTAGGCCGCCCGACGACTTTTATATATATAATATATATATATATATAACACACATTTATAATACATTTTATATACATATTTTATAATCACAAGATTATAACATTTTTAGAAGTTCAATATGATTTTTTTTTCTTTTTCTTTTTTTTGCTTCCTTTGATTATAACCATTACACCATGTACCTCCACTGGGTTAAATAATACCACTACCATGCTTCTACAAGGATTGGTTCAGCATTTTCATTTGTCAATCCTATTCAGTCAAAATGATAATATTTTAGAAGCTTTTTTTTTTTTGCACATATAGGATAAAAAAGATTGTAGGTTTGCCATGAGAGAAATAGGGTTGGGACAATCATATAGGTGCTAGGGCTTGGCATGACCAGCCGATTGATAGAAGTGGGCCTGTCCAACTACCTATTTAACCTAAATAAGGGCCAAAGTAGAGTGTTGCATGTCATGGACTGCATAGCCACCAGGGTTCCATCCTTAAGCATCACAGGTTGCCACCCATGGCCAATAGGTGGTGCCATTAGGGGGATTTAACGCCTCTGTAGAGATGCAATTGTATTCTTCTGCCCCGGTCAGCAGTGCAGAAAATAAGTTTTTGATCATAACTTCACACTTTTATAGTGTATTAATATATTTTGTTCTGTTAACATTTTAATATTTCCTACCTTTTATTGGTCAGCATACATAAATGTTTTAATACCATTGGATTATTTAAGCATATAAGGTGTGCTGGAATCCACCACTTAAACTTATAGACTCTGCTTGGGTGCGTGGATTAAAGCCAGCCAATCAACAGCTTGAATACATGGTTAGTTAACTACAGGGTGACAAAAAAAAAAAGAAGAAGGATTTGGGTTCTGTTCTTTTTTGTGCTGGTAGTCTGCATCAGTAATAGTATATATACAGGGTGACCCCCAAAAAACAATTATTTTTTTCCCACTCTATATTTAATTGCCAATCTTGAAAGCCGTTCATTTGCATGTATTTGCCACTGACAAACGGATCTGCAACCAAGGACTCTACCGAACACTAAGGAACACCAAGGAAGAACCAAAGGATTCTTCACTAAGGATCAGCCTCTGCTTATCACAAGAGATCTCCACTGTAAAGTTCTCTCACTTGAAGCCTAAAAATGGCCACAAAAATCGTAACAATGCATGAGTTATTTAATTTTATCTGGCAAGAATCAGCAGAATATTTTTGTTAATAATTATGTATTATGGTATTCAGAATATAATTACATTTTACCAAAGGGAGGTTATAAAAACAAATACAAGTTATAAGTAATTAGTAATTTGCTTGAAGCATTGTTAAGTATGTTATAATATATTAGTAATTTGAAGGCAAATACAATGCGTATGAAAAATAAAAACAAAAAGATGTTATTTTTGTCTTATCGATTTTGAAGCATGAACTTCATCATCAGAGATTCGTATCAGAATACTGATATGGTGCCATTATCATTTCTGATACGAATCTCTGATGATGAAGTTCATGCTTCGAAATCGATAAGACAAAAATAACATCTTTTTGTTTTTATTTTTCATACGCATTGTATTTGCCTTCAAATTACTAATATATTATAACATACAAGTTAAATTTATTTATATATTATCATGTTTCTATATGCTTGGTTTGTCCAGAAAGGGTTAAGGCTTCTATTGGCAACGTCATTGTTATGTGTTTTTTTTTTTGTTTTTTAATTACTTAACCCTTGCTAACACTCTGAAACATCTGATCCATGTCTCTATATGCCCCGGTTTGTCCAGAAAGGGTTAAGGCTTCTATTGGCAATACCATTGTTATGAGGTGTATATCTTGAAGAGTATATGTTGACTGCTTAGTAGTATCAACTCCTGGTTGATATTAGGTTATAACCCAATACTGCATATATGGTGTATCTAATTTACATATGATACTACCCCTCCCTGAACCTGAGAAGTCATATGCCCATGGTAGCGCTTGTGCTTCTGATTATTCTCAGAGATCTGTGTTTTTTTTTTTTTTTTTTTTTTGTTTTTTTTTGTATCTTAATTTATTAACCCTTGCCAACACAGTAAAAACATCTGATCCATGTTTTCGGAACGAACAAAGTGGCTATAAATCCAACTCTGCCCCTTTTAGACAAATGGGCAGGTCTTGCCTGGGAGGATGGTCCCCTGGGATCACATTGATATTTAATATCTTATAAAGCTATTGGACACAGCACAATGTGCTCGGTAAGTATCGATGTTAAATGAATATAGTTATTTACTAAGCTTAGCTTAGATGTGGCACAAGGCCAGAAGTAAGGGGCGCCCAGTGTGAATTTAACTCACAAACAATGGTCTGCAAATCTAGCTTGCTAACCATTACACCACGTGAGGTACCCTATTATTTTGAGGTATTGTTATTTACTAAGCTTAGCTTAGATATGGCACAAGGCCAGTGAGAATCAAACTCACAAACAATAGTCTACGAATCCAGCTTGCTAACCATTACTCCATATGAGGTGTTTAATGTTAAATGGATATATGAACCTAAAATTAATGTAAGTATCATTAGTGAGCCTCAAGAATTAGGAGTTGAAAATAACGCTGGTGATTGGCAGAAAATCTCTGGTGTTATTTTAGGGTGACGGGGTGTCCTTTAATGTGGACTCTACTCATAAGATAGGATTGGGCTAGGCCCAAGAATTAGGAATGGAAAATGCAGTCGAACCCCCATCATCCATCCAGCTATGGATTAAATATTATCACTTGTTTTTCTACAAGGATAGCTGGTGCATATTGCATAAATGCGTCCTGGCCTCTTGCCCTAAAAAACGTTAAGCAGTGCCTGCTGAAAATCGGAACCGTGCTACTATTGAACTCCCTAGCTCTTTGAAAGCATTTCTCCCAAAAAGAATGCGATATGAAATATATTACCCCCTCCCAAGTCTTTTCTCGACAAGTAAATGTAAATATTTACCCCCCCTCTTTAAAACTATTTTTTTGTGGTTTGAAGGCGTTTTTATCGACAAATAACTTTTTTTTTAGTTGTTTGAAGGCATTAAAAGTAAGCCACCACCCAGTTTTTTTTCATCGACAAGTAAATGTAAATATTTAACAATTTTTATAATACCCAAATATCTTTTGCATTAAGTAACCCACAAAGGTTGATATGCCATTAAACAAAGAAATCAAATCAAATCGGCTGTTGAAGATGATGAATGAAGCAGTTTGACCAAATAACCAAGTTTTCTAAAAAAAAAAAAAAAAAAAGGAAAATCTTGTAATAAAATGTACTGGGTAATCATGAACTTTGGTTTAGTAAATTCCTACTGTAACGATTGTCTGCCCCTGCACTACCATAAAATTATGCTTGCGCATCACATGAAATGAACTTAATTGTTATTAAGAACACATTTTATGATATTTTTGTGTTAAAGCATGCATTTGTATTGATTCGAACAAGTTTGAATTTTTTGTTTATATCGTACGATATTTCAAAATGTGTTTTGGTTTAGTTAATTCCTATGCTAAAATTATGCTTGTGCATTATCTGAAATGAACTTAATTGTTATTAAGAACACATTTTGAATTATCGTATGATATAAATAAAAAAATACAAACTTATTCGAATCAATACAACTGCAGGCTTTAACACAAAAATATCATAAAACGTGTTCTTAATAACAATTAAGTTCATTTCAGATAAAGCGCAAGCATAATTTTATGGTAGGAATTTACTAAACCAAAGTTCATGATTACCATGTACTGCAAGCTCTGTTACATTTTTACCTATATTTGGTGGTGTTTTTACATACAAATAAATATGGAGCTCTGAATGAAAATGTAAAATCTGAGTGTTGGAAATTAACAAAGTTTTCTTTAGCACGGGGTAGAGAAATGCTTCTATCCTAAAACAGTGACTAAAGAGTTCAACTTGTGTGTGACTAGCTATCTTGTGTCCTAATCCATGTGTGCCATAGCTGAAGTCCCATTTCTGGTTCTAGCTCCCACAATGCACCCGTCACAGGAGGCAATGTAATGTAATGGTTATCATCGTAGGAAAATAGACACGACAAACCGAATTCAAATCCTGGATGAGGCTGTTTGCATTTCACATAGCACTGATACCCTTGGGAAAGTTATGAATCCAATTATTCTCCCTCCAGCTATGGGTAAATACTAAGATGGACTGAACTCTTTAACCTTGGTATGGTAACCAATCTAGGCAATGGAAAACTAAATTAAAACCTGTTAAACTAAAAATTGATCTTGTGTTACATCTTATCCATGTGGAGGGTTCGGTAAATACATATTACAAAATATTTGATTGAAAATCGGATTAAGAATTTGTTGGAAAAATAATTAAAAATTTGTAGAAAAATGTTGAATTTATAGGTAAGAATATATGTAAAGGGCATTTCAAATTAAATCTAGGCTTCCTTAAAATCATTTCTTTTTTAAAATGTGCATGCAAAGTGGAAAAAAACTGCTTCAGTAATCTCTTATGTTATCTTCAAGAATATACTACTAAATTTTTCGGCTTTTTTTAAAGGAGTGCTCCCTTCACAGCAGGAATGAGACTCGTATATTCTTTTGATCTACTTTTTCGGGATAAAATTTGTTTTTCATCTGAATTGTTAAATAATTTTCTTTAAATAAATTATTTTGGATATTTTTTAATTATTTACGAAGGGTGTCAGAAAAGTATTGAGATTTTTTGTACTTTTTGACTTATCTTGTATTCTGAAAAAAAAAAAAAGTGCCGCTCATTCTTCATTTCTATTTTACTAAATACAGCTTTAAACTTGGTACTTTTTTGATACACCTTGTATTCTGAAAAAAATTGATGAATGGAACGTTATTTTTGTTTTCAGAATACAAGGTGTGTCAAAAATACAAAAAATCTCGATACTTTTTTAACACACTTTGTATATATCTTTAATGAAAGCTTTCAAATTTTATTATAAAAAAAAAAAACTTAATTCATTGTTCAAAACAAATTAAATTATTTAAGGCTACAGGACCATATGACCTTTAGGCACACCTTTTGCAATCTTGATTCATAAGGACAATTCTTTTCATTTACACCGTCAAAATCTGCTTGGTTAGGGTTAGAGTTAGGGGTTAGTTTTATAATTAAAAAAAAACTCTAAAAATCGTCTTAACAAACAACCCGATTTTGACGGTGTAAATGAAAAAAATGTCCCTATGAATCGAGATCGCAAAAGGGTGCCTAAAGGTCATATGGTCCTAACATCAGATAAAAAAAATAAAAAAAAGTTTATTTTCCAAAAAAAGAAAGCAGATTAAAAGATTTTTTTTTAAAATGCTGAAAAATTTGGGAGTGCATATTTTGAAGATAACCAACTCTTACTAGAAATATATATGTAATGTTACTTTCAAAGCGAGAGTATATTCTATACTGCTTCTGATTTTTTTGGTATGAGCTTTATATTTAACTAGAAGCGACAACCCAGCGTCACCTGGGTAGAGTAGAAAAAACAAACAAACAAAAAAACCCAAAAACAAAGTGGTAATGGTTAGCAAGCTAGTCTTGCAGATCCGTTGCTACTTAAAAGTGAGTTTAATCCTTCGCTGGATGCCCCATAAAAATCCCTATGTAAAAAAAAAAAAAAAAACTTTATGTTAATCCGACCTGGAAAAAAATTGTTTCGTGCTTGCATATTGATTTGTTTAACTTTAAGATACACGGATATTTTTAACTTTCCTCACCCGGTTTCGACTGGGGGTCCGGTTTCGACTGGGTTTATTGCCCAGCGCCTGAGGCGCCCCCCTTGAGGGGGAATGTCGATGGGATTGACGCAATTTTTTTGTTTTTTTTTGTTCTCTCCCACTCATTAGCTTTGGCTTGTGGGTGGGCCCACGTTAAAACGGAGCCTTGTGCCCAGTCCATACAGGTGGGGTATGAGACAAATAAATACACGGATATTTTTAAGTAGAATTTTAATGTTATTTTAATTTTTAAATATCTTCACGAATATAAATAAAAGTCTTTATAATTTTTGTTAAAGGAAATAACCATATTTTTTTACATGATTTTTTGCAACATTTTTTGTACGATAATTTCTATAATTTGGAAATAGAATTCGGAATAATTGAAATTAATTGAGAAATCCAGTGAAATTCGCCCCTAGAAATAACTATTTATCTGGAAAGTAAGGAAACCTACATAAATCAAATTGTCTTTATATTAAGTGGCAATAGAAGAATTTCTATTGAACATTTAAAAGATAAGCTTAAATATAAGTGCAATACTTAAGTGCAAAGATGAATTTTGAGTTCTATTAACAACTACTTATGTATAACTAATACTAAATAATCTTATTGATAATTAAAAAAGCAACAACAACAAAGAAAAAACAACAAAAAAACAGGTGTTGGTTGATTGGATTTTACGGCATGTCAACCCTCGTTGGGTTATTTTATGCCGAAAACATTTTATTAATTCTTGATGGGTATTAAAATTTTTTTAAAACTCAATCTTTTAAAAAATATATTTTTTAACTCATTTTTTTCTATTTAAGCCATTGATGGGACCCTAGCAGGTAATACCACTTGGAGTGGACCTGAGAGTTATTGTGATAAAGGTGTACTGCATACCCTCCAGATGCAGTTTAATGTCATACTGAGGGTTTTAGTGTCCTAAGACCCTCAGTTACCACCTTCTAGCACATATATGATAAAACGGTTGTGGGTTTGCCATTAGGGCAATAGGGTTGGGACAATCATATAGGTGCTAGGGTTTGACATAACCAGTTGATTGATCAGAGGGGGCCTATCCGACCACCCGTCTAGCCTAAGTAAGAAAAAACAGGTATAAGACATGAAGTGTTTGAAACTGAATCATATAGGTGCTAGGGTTTGACATGACCAGCCGATTGATCAGAGGGGGAGGCGTCTCAACCACCCATCTAGCTTAAGTAAGAAAAAACAGGTATAAGACATGAAGTGTTTGAAACTGAATCATATAGGTGCTAGGGTTTGACATGACCAGCCGATTGATCAGGGGGAGGCGTCTCCAACCACCCATCTAGCCTAAGTAAGAAAAACAGGTATAAGACATGAAGTGTTTGAAACTGAATCATATAGGTGCTAGGGTTTGACATGACCAGCCGATTGATCAGGGGGAGGCGTCTCCAACCACCCATCTAGCCTAAGTAAGAAAAAACAGGTATAAGACATGAAGTGTTTGAAACTGAATCATATAGGTGCTAGGGTTTGACATGACCAGCCGATTGATCAGTGGGAGGCGTCTCCAACCACCCATCTAGCTTAAGTAAGAAAAAACAGGTATAAGACATGAAGTGTTTGAAACTGAATCATATAGGTGCTAGGGTTTGACATGACCAGCCGATTGATCAGGGGGAGGCGTCTCCAACCACCCATCTAGCTTAAGTAAGAAAAAAGGTATAAGACATGAAGTGTTTGAAACTGAATCATATAGGTGCTAGGGTTTGACATGACCAGCCGATTGATCAGTGGGGAGGCGTCTCCAACCACCCATCTAGCTTAAGTAAGAAAAAACAGGTATAAGACATGAAGTGTTTGAAACTGAATCATATAGGTGCTAGGGTTTGACATGACCAGCCGATTGATCAGTGGGGAGGCGTCTCCAACCACCCATCTAGCTTAAGTAAGAAAAAACAGGTATAAGACATGAAGTGTTTGAAACTGAATCATATAGGTGCTAGGGTTTGACATGACCAGCCGATTGATCAGTGGGGAGGCGTCTCCAACCACCCATCTAGCTTAAGTAAGAAAAAACAGGTATAAGACATGAAGTGTTTGAAACTGAATCATATAGGTGCTAGGGTTTGACATGACCAGCCGATTGATCAGTGGGGAGGCGTCTCCAACCACCCATCTAGCTAAGTAAGAAAAAACAGGTATAAGACATGAAGTGTTTGAAACTGAATCATATAGGTGCTAGGGTTTGACATGACCAGCCGATTGATCAGTGGGGAGGCGTCTCCAACCACCCATCTAGCTAAGTAAGAAAAAACAGGTATAAGACATGAAGTGTTTGAAACTGAATCATATAGGTGCTAGGGTTTGACATGACCAGCCGATTGATCAGGGGGGAGGCGTCTCCAACCACCCATCTAGCTTAAGTAAGAAAAAACAGGTATAAGACATGAAGTGTTTGAAACTGAATCATATAGGTGCTAGGGTTTGACATGACCAGCCGATTGATCAGGGGGGGAGGCGTCTCCAACCACCCATCTAGCTTAAGTAAGAAAAAACAGGTATAAGACATGAAGTGTTTGAAACTGAATCATATAGGTGCTAGGGTTTGACATGACCAGCCGATTGATCAGTGGGGAGGCGTCTCCAACCACCCATCTAGCTTAAGTAAGAAAAAACAGGTATAAGACATGAAGTGTTTGAAACTGAATCATATAGGTGCTAGGGTTTGACATGACCAGCCGATTGATCAGAGGGGAGGCGTCTCCAACCACCCATCTAGCTTAAGTAAGAAAAAACAGGTATAAGACATGAAGTGTTTGAAACTGAATCATATAGGTGCTAGGGTTTGACATGACCAGCCGATTGATCAGTGGGGAGGCGTCTCCAACCACCCATCTAGCTTAAGTAAGAAAAAACAGGTATAAGACATGAAGTGTTTGAAACTGAATCATATAGGTGCTAGGGTTTGACATGACCAGCCGATTGATCAGAGGGGGAGGCGTCTCCAACCACCCATCTAGCTTAAGTAAGAAAAAACAGGTATAAGACATGAAGTGTTTGAAACTGAATCATATAGGTGCTAGGGTTTGACATGACCAGCCGATTGATCAGTGGGGAGGTCTCCAACCACCCGTCTAGCTAAGTAAGAAAAAACAGGTATAAGACATGAAGTGTTTGAAACTGAATCATATAGGTGCTAGGGTTTGACATGACCAGCCGATTGATCAGTGGGGAGGCGTCTCCAACCACCCGTCTAGCCTAAGTAAGAAAAAACAGGTATAAGACATGAAGTGTTTGAAACTGAATCATATAGGTGCTAGGGTTTGACATGACCAGCCGATTGATCAGTGGGAGGCGTCTCCAACCACCCATCTAGCTAAGTAAGAAAAAACAGGTATAAGACATGAAGTGTTTGAAACTGAATCATATAGGTGCTAGGGTTTGACATGACCAGCCGATTGATCAGTGGGGAGGCGTCTCCAACCACCCATCTAGCTTAAGTAAGAAAAAACAGGTATAAGACATGAAGTGTTTGAAACTGAATCATATAGGTGCTAGGGTTTGACATGACCAGCCGATTGATCAGTGGGGAGGCGTCTCCAACCACCCATCTAGCTTAAGTAAGAAAAAACAGGTATAAGACATGAAGTGTTTGAAACTGAATCATATAGGTGCTAGGGTTTGACATGACCAGCCGATTGATCAGTGGGGAGGCGTCTCCAACCACCCATCTAGCTTAAGTAAGAAAAAACAGGTATAAGACATGAAGTGTTTGAAACTGAATCATATAGGTGCTAGGGTTTGACATGACCAGCCGATTGATCAGTGGGGAGGCGTCTCCAACCACCCATCTAGCTTAAGTAAGAAAAAACAGGTATAAGACATGAAGTGTTTGAAACTGAATCATATAGGTGCTAGGGTTTGACATGACCAGCCGATTGATCAGTGGGGAGGCGTCTCCAACCACCCATCTAGCTTAAGTAAGAAAAAACAGGTATAAGACATGAAGTGTTTGAAACTGAATCATATAGGTGCTAGGGTTTGACATGACCAGCCGATTGATCAGTGGGGAGGCGTCTCCAACCACCCATCTAGCTTAAGTAAGAAAAAACAGGTATAAGACATGAAGTGTTTGAAACTGAATCATATAGGTGCTAGGGTTTGACATGACCAGCCGATTGATCAGTGGGGAGGCGTCTCCAACCACCCATCTAGCTTAAGTAAGAAAAAACAGGTATAAGACATGAAGTGTTTGAAACTGAATCATATAGGTGCTAGGGTTTGACATGACCAGCCGATTGATCAGTGGGGAGGCGTCTCCAACCACCCATCTAGCTTAAGTAAGAAAAAACAGGTATAAGACATGAAATGTTTGAAACTGAATTTATTAAAACAATTTAAATAAGAATATTGTGGGACATTTAGAATATTATCATGCTTTTTCTCTGAATTTTTTAGATTATTTGGACTATTGTCCTCATCTTTATTGTTATCTGTACAATTGGACAAATAGCATAGTGGATAAAGGCATGGATTTAGACAGTTCTAAGCGACAGTTATCTCTAGGCTGCAGGTTCAATCCTAGTCAGGGGCAACAGTAACATGGAATAATAATTAACACAGCTTAACACCTGTACCCCAGTTATGGTTAGTGGAATGAGAACAGGATACCTCTGTGGATTGAATAAAGGGTTGGGTTCAAAGTTCTGTGATTACGACAAGAAGGATCCTGATTATGACAAGAAATACCTGAAGAAGGCCAGAGGGCACATCGGACGAGACGTGGTACAGATAACAATAAAGATGAGGACATACTTCTGGCCTTGTGCCACATCTAAACTTAGTAAATGCCTCAAAATAATAGTCTGAATAATACTAATTATCATGCTTTGTTTTAAAATAAATTAGGATTCCAATATTGATTCACTCTGAATCCACCCGAAAGCCATTCATACGAAATAGTGGTAGAGTAAAAGCATTGGATTTATAAGAAACAAAAAAAAAAAGGGTTATTAGATATGACTGATCCAGCATTGTGCAGGATAAACATACACCCTTGTGCAAATTATTTGAAACAAGTACTTTACTTTCCTTTCTTTGACTATAAAGTCAGTTTTAGACCCAATGGAGTGATAGGGTGTAATAAAGTCAGTTTTAGACCCAATGGAGTGATAGGCGCTAGTAATTTAGTGCAACTCACCAGTCCATAGGACAAAGCGCAATGGATCACCGACACGAAAGCTGAGAAGGAAGAGTTTCTGGTTTTTACATGTGTCCCACTTTCACACGATATGGCACAAGGCTGAGACTCATTGATTTCTATTTTTCCCTCAGATTAGGTCATTTGTAGTGGTGTGCAGTAATATGAATTTCGATTTATTTCCATTGAATCAGTTTGATTGAAACTATTCTGTAATTTAAAAAAAAAAAAGAATTCATTGATTGATAAGTCAACACTGAAAATTTTATTAAAATCAGATAATTCTCTAATTTTTAGTAATTTTTTTTATCAATTAACTTTGATATTTTTGGTATGAGCTTTATACTTGGTTTGAATAATTGCTTAGCAAAAAATCTGTCAGTAACCAAACGCTGTTGACTCCATCTCCACGCTACCCTAACTTAGATATAAATGCTCTATCCACGATATTGAGCACTTTTTACACAT
The DNA here is from genome assembly GCA_023376005.1 of Doryteuthis pealeii. NCBI lineage: Eukaryota > Metazoa > Mollusca > Cephalopoda > Myopsida > Loliginidae > Doryteuthis > Doryteuthis pealeii. The sequence goes on from CM042157.1 coordinate 67,269,576, forward strand.
AGATATAGTACCCATATTGTCTATATATATATGTGTGTGTATATATATATATTTTTTTTTTAAATGTTTTTTTAAAGTTGGGCGTTATTACGAAGCATTAAAAATATATAAATGAATGAACTCGATATTATGGAGTATTGGATTCACTTATTTTTTAATTATTTTTTGTCATAAATTTTCAGGTTCGTTAGATACCCTTTATCAAATGAATGTTATTACTGTTTAATGGTTTCGTTGTCTCTGTTGTTGGTATCTAACGAACCTGAAAATTTATGACAAAAAATAATAAAAAAATAAGTGAATCCAATACTCCATAATATCGAGTTCATTCATTTATATATTTTTAATGCTTCGTAATAACGCCCAACTTTAAAAAAAATTTAAAAAAAAATATACCGAGAGAAGCATACGGAGACCACCTAAAATACAACATATATATATATATATATATGTATATATATGTATATATGATATTTTGTAGATTATATGGGTGCTATATTTGAGGATAGACAGTGCTCAATATTATTGATATAGCATTTATGTATAAGTTAACGTAGCATGGACATGGAGTCAATGGCACTTGGTTACTGACAGTTTCTTGCCCACGCGAACTTCAGACCAAATTTGGATTTGGTCTGAAGGTCGCAGAGGTGAGAAACTGTCAATAACCAGGTGTTGACTCCATGTCCACACTACTTTAAAATATATTTATATATAAAGAAATGAAAAACATTTTTCTTTTTACTAAAATAATTTCATTTTTTTTTACCCATTCAAGTGATGATTTGTGAATAATTTTGAATTTTCAGACTGTTGTCCTCATCTTTATTATGGTACGTATAAACACAATGTTTTGGCTGGTGTATCCTCCAGCCTTTCTCAGAGGTTCCCTGTATATCCAAGCATAGTAATGATCCAACCTAGGATATTATGTCATTATTTGAATGAAATCTTCAGAAATTCTTCGATGCCTGTTTGATCAACTGTCAAACTATTAAAATGATTTTTCAGGTTGGATCATTACTATGTTCAGATACACAGGGAACACCTGGGGAAGGCTGGAGGATACACCAGCCGAAACATTGTGTTTATACATACCACAATAAAGATGAAGACAACAGCCTGAAAAATTTAAATTATTCACAAACAAATCTTTTATTTGACCAGATTTTTAAAAAACTATTTTCTATTATTTTCACCTTTTTTTTTTTTTGCAAAACTTTGAGCATCATTATTTAAAATTTAATTGATTTATTTTGTCTTCCATTAATGGCCATTGCATATGATGATGACAGTGACCCCACTTCATCCTTGGCTTCTTTGAATAAATTCTCCACATATTCCTGAGGCGTGCAACCAATTCGGAAAAAGGTGATCTCACCTGTCAAAAATGAAAGAAAGTATTATGTCAATGAACTTTGATATGATTGATTGGATAAAAAATTTTATGTCCTTTATCAGTAACTAGCAAAATTATGCACCCCCCAAGTCACAAGTATTTAAGTTTTAATCTAATAAAATATATTAAATTTGAAAGACTAACAAAACTAAATTAGAACAAATATAAAAATATTGCACTTATTTTAATGTTATTTTTGAATTAATAAATATAATATAATATAGTGTTTAAATATATAGTATAGTGTTTATATTTTATTTATTTATATTTTATTTTTTTATCATATTATAAAATTTTTTATCATTTTTTATCATTTTTTATTATTATTATTATTATCATTTTTTATATTTTATTTATTATATTATATTTTTATATATATTTTATTTATATTATATTAATATATAGTATAGTGTTTAAATATAAAGATATCTTCTGCATGCCCAACGCATTTCTCTATTTTCCCCCAATCTCTTTCTTTCTTTCTTTCTTTCTTTCTTTCTTTCTTTCTTTCTTATATTTTTTCTGTGTAGCATGTCCATTTTCTTCCTTTTCTTTATAATAAAAACGAAATGGTCCATTATTTAACTGAGGTGATGACACTCATTAGAAATAAGAATTCGGCAGATAAGCAACACCAGATAATCAGATCTAGATTTTTAAAAATTTAACCTGGGACGATTTTGACGGTCTCAGTTTTACCTAGAGGGTGTTGCAAGATGACAACGGTCATACAAATAAAGAACACGAGCATTAATTTATAAATCATTATTTTACCTTGATCGATATTCATGCAGTTGACGACAGTTGATGGAGCGAGTTCTCTGGATTCACCATCACACACCATTCCATCTATTTTATGACCTGCAAAGATGAGCATTAAAGTTTTCATTGGAGTTTGTAACCCACTTTTCTGCAAATTAAATCCCCCACTTCAAATCGGAGTTCCACACAATGAAAGTTAAAACTTGGGATTTATTAATCACTCTAGTTTAACTGCCCAGAATGTACTTGGACTTCTCTTGTCGAATGTGTATTCTAAAATTTAAATTAAGCCGATGAAATTATTATTATAAAATTTAGAGATTATAAAATTTGGACTACTCGTTTCAGTTGACTGCAAACTCTTTGGTGTCCAGTGGGTTGACAATTGGCTTACGGCTACTGAAGGCAGACTTAGTATTTACCCAAACTGTTAACCACTGGTAGGATGTGTACCAAGTATAGAGCATCCAACAATAACCAAACTTGGTATTCAATTGTAAAAGATCTTCCACTGAGTATTTGACTATCCATCAAGCCAATTGTGACAAGCTAGTTTAATGTGGATGAGCTGCAAGTCGGTCTAAAAATGAATAAAATTCCATTGGCAATCCCCTTTTGGGGAGGCACAAGGCACTGGGAATAAACCCAGTTTTGAGGCGCGGGTTCAGGTTCTGTCGGGCTAGATGGTCCACTGGAATCAAGCGAGAATCTTTTGCGGCTTCTCGAACCAGTCTCATATAATAAAATTTTGATCTGCTGGGCAGTTAATTTCAAAATAGCTGAAACTGAAAGGCGGCGTATGGCGAACTATATTCACCTGGACATGTTCAATTATAGGGTGGGTGGGTTAAACTACACTGAGTTTTTCTGTACTTACTTATAAAGAATTATGAAGAGTTCCACAAATCTTCTGATATTCATTTAATTAATTGATTATCTCACTTAATCAGCAAAAATCAATAATTAGATTTTGTGTGTTTCTTAGTTATAAGCATATTGAAGTATATGCAAGATTTCAAATCTGAATGACTTATATTATTGGCGTTTTAGGTCGACATGCACATACCATGGGATTCCTTGAGACTCTTTTATATATATAGATATATATATATAAGCTCTATCACTGATATTGAACACTCCACTAATAATACCGCAAAAACTTAGTCCACCACTAACTCACCAACTGAGCTAGTGAAAGCCATATACCATTGCTATATATATATATATATATATATATATATATATATATACACACTTTACTATATTTATAATACTGGCCAATATCATTAATATGACATTTATATCTAACTTAGGATAGTGAAAATATAGTCAATGGCACTTGGTAACTGTATGATGGTAACTTAATAATAACAATAAAAACTAAAACAAATACTAGAATAAATTAAATGCAATAGAAAAAATAAATTGAAATATTACACAAAATTGGTACAATACTAGACTAGAACGCCATTCCTAATAAGTAGTCCCCCATCATGCCCCCAAAACTTCATCACCCTTCCCATGATGCACAACACAACTAGTATATGATGAAAGATATGAACACATAATTTACTTGGTTGGTTTAAAAATCGCATTGGTAAGAAACTGACAATTGCCAAGCACCGTCGACTCTCTGTCTTCGCTATCCTAACTTATATATATATATATATATATATATATATATATTATCTACCATAATTTCCAAACCAGAAGGCAGCGACTGACTACTTGTTATATAAATCTTGAATTACTACTCAATTTGTGTGTATTAAAACAGTTAAAATCCCCTTCGCATTCTGTGGGTGACGATAGCCGAGCGGTTAAGCTGCCCGACTAATACTGAATCGATCGGATTTCTATCCCGGCTGTAAGTAGCTCACAAAATGTCTAGCCACACTGAAGAGACTTGATAAGTCGAAACACGTGTCTATGGATGACTATATATATATGTGTGTGTGTGTGTGTGTGTGAAGAGAAAAATGGAAGTGAATCCGATGGTATGTAATATAGTGAAAAATTTGAAAAAACATATATATATATAAAACACACACACACACACACACACACACACACACATATATATATATATATATATATATCCTTGTACAATTTTAAACACAATTGTACAAATTGTACAATTGTGTTTTATATATATATATATATATATCCTTGTACAATTTTAAACACAATTGTATACCATTAAATACATTGAATCAACCTTTCATTAAATACATTAAAATGTATACCACAATTGTACAAATTGTTCAATTGTGTTTTATATATATATATATATATATCCTTGTACAATTTTAAACACAATTGTACAAATTGTACAATTGTCAATGTTATTGACAATTGTACAATTTTAAACAACTTTGAGTTTTTGATTAGGCAGTTTCTTAAACGTGTGTTGTTTTTTTAAGTAAGTGTAAGACAAAACCAAGATACAAACCAATAAAATAATGGATATACATTAATATATAATAAAATTAATATTAAAAATATATATTAAAATATATTAAAATTAATATATATATATATATATATATCCTTGTACAATTTTAAACAACTTTGAGTTTTTGATGAGGCAGTTTCTAAAGCGTATATTGTTTTTAAGTAAGTGTAAGACAAAACCAAGATACAAACCAAGAGAATCTAGCACCATGTCATGATGGATGCTGTCTGCTCCTCCGCTGGGGTTGGCCGAACTCAGGGCTACGGGTCCCGTCAAACTGACCAGATAGGCCAACACAGAAGAATCCGGTACTCGGATGCATACACTTTCCTTGTTGCCTATATAATCAACAGATTCACCTATGCCAAGGTTCATCATCCACTCTCCCTTGGGGACGACACAACTGATCCCACCTGGGTAACAACGACGCATAAAAGCCCAGAGAAGATCGCTGAAGTCCGGTTTCGCTTCGGCCAATTGGTCAAGATTTGAGAGACAGACGCAAATAGGTTTCTCAGCTGGTCGTTCTTTTACGTTATATATTTTTTTATTGACGTTGGTATCTTGCAAGAAGCTGCTAGTGCATACACAGTGTCCGTGGGCACACCGACAATACCACCTTGGTTGATGATCTTAGCTGCTTGTAGGATTCCTGAGGTCCTTTTCGATGTAAAAGTTGGGCATATCTTTCTCGAAACACTTGTGTCGGGTTGTTTTTCCTAGTAAATATATAAAAAAGCATATAAGTCTTTATTCAAAGTGTACTATATAATTTAAATGTGAAACTATTGGTTATATACCACAAAAAAAAGAGAATTTAAGTGTAACAATCAATAATAACAGGTTCATTTTTTTCAACAAGACAAAATAGAATTGTCTCCTATTTGATATTGGAGGTGGGGCTTCCCACGCCACATGTCTGTTGGTCATGTGACAATGCAACCCCTTAGCTTTCTCTCTCTCTCTCTCTCTCTCTCTCTCTTTACCTACACGACTTGGAATAAATTGGACGTTAGTCCCTCGCTCCATATAGGCTAAGCACATGTGTGTCCATTTGGTTCCTAGATCCCCCGAAACAAAGGAATATCAGTAATTAGCATTGAGTTGCCATAAGGGCAATAGGATTGGGACAATCACACACACACACACACACATATATATATATATATATATATATATATTGCGTTTCCACCTTTATTTTGTTACACTGTTTGCGTTCTATGGAACAACCTTTGTGTCCTTTTTGCGATTTTGGACTGACCCATTGTTATCCGTGTATGTTGTTCCTATTAAATGTTGTTAACCTTCATGTTAAGTTTTTAAGAGCCATTCCGGGGCCTTATAGCAGAAGTGCTTATCTGGTGGAATCCTTGATAAAGAGTCCGACCACAATGTGAATCCTTTGGTTACTAAAGTGTCCTGAGTTACTGGTAATCGTATAAGTCCTTTGTGAGTATTGGTAAAGATCCCGGCAATCCTATCTGCGTCCGTCATCAAATGTTACATAATTATGGATCCCTAATATCTTTTTAAGGTAGTATAGAAATCCTTATGGCAATCAGTACATCTGATGGCTTTGAGAGTGAGTGACAGCATTTGACCTCACTCTCACCTTGCGTTCTGGGGAGAACCGTGAGAAACGGAACCCCGATAGAAAGCCCTTTCCGGTTTAAGGAGTAAGCAACTCAGTTAGTCAGTTGGAGAGTTAGGACTTAGAAGCGAAGCTAGTAAGATGTGAGCTGACTGCGCAGTTGTCTGGTCTGGGGGATCTGGAATAAAGTAACATCAAAAGTAAATCGAAGTCTTGTTGTTATTACTAAAAGCTAACAATGACACAAGGCTTCTGATAAGAAATGATCCCCGACAAAGACCCGGAGTCCCCAAGAAACACCACGACAAGACCAGACCAAGATAGAAGATAGATGATAGACGATCAGAAGACGCCCGAAAGAATAGACCAGAGTAAGACGTAAGAAGTTATATAACATATATAGATATATAGTGCCGGTAAAGAGGTATGCAACATATATACCTATTTAGTACCGTCAAGGAAAAGGCACTACGTAACATATATCTATTTGGTACCGTGATGCCGCCGCTATGTTACACAAAGAGTGTATTTGATGTGTGACCATTATGGGGGTTTAAGTATCTTATCAGGCCAGTAGTACTGCCAGTGATTGGTTAGAAGAGTCAATCACGTGACCTTGGCAAGTCTATAAGTATAAGCGGGGAACTGGCACACACCTTATATATACAAAATTTCTCAACACTTCATAAAATGACTTTGTCTTTTCCCTACCAAATATTCTGTGTTAGGTTATACTTTTTTTTGGATAATTTTATATAGGAATGTAGGTGTTAGCTTGGAACTAATACCCCGTTAATTCTTATAGTCTAATGTGAAGTTAAAAAGTCCCTTTTCTGTAATTAATGTTAACGAACTCCACATATCAGTATTAAAGTTGGTTAGTTGGCTGGTTGAATTTTATGGCATGTCAACCATTGTTGGGTTATTTTATGCCGAAGACGTTTTGTTTTATTCTTTCTTGATTTTTATATATCCTTGAGTTTTTAAACTCCTTTTAAAACTCTATTTAACCCATTTATGGGGCCCTAACAGGTACTACCACTACCGGTCAGAGTGGACCTGGAAGTAATGGTGATGAAGGGGCACTCCACATTCCCCAGAGCTTCAGAATTGGAACCTCACCACTAAAGGCAGATTAACATCCTACCCAGGACACATAGACTCTCAGACACCGCCTTCTAGCACATATGTATTATTAAAAGGGTTTGAGTTGCCATAAGGGCAATAGGATTGGGACAATCACATATATATATTTACCAACCCCTCCGCACGAGCAGGATGCGACACAAGGTCAATTTCTTAAGCGGAGTTCAACAGGTTTGAATTCAGAGTTTTTCCTTCTCCTAGACTGGTTGCCTAACCAAGGTTAAAGAGCCGAGTTTGCCCTACTATTTACCCATAGCTGGTAGGAGAGTAGGATTCATACCTTTCACAAGGGTATTAACGCTAAGTGAAATGCAATTACAACCTCCAGGATTTGAACTCGGGGCGATGAGTCCATTTCTCACGACTTTAACCATTACACAACGCGCTTTGGGACAACTATATAGGTGCTAGGGCTTGACGTGACCAGTCGATTGACACTTTTGAAGTAATAGCTGATTAAAACACCATGTTTAAATCTTAATACTGCTGAGAAGCGAATTGTGTCTTCGTTGAGCGCACCAAATTTGTGACCTTGTGCCAAAACTAAGCAATATTTGAAAATCTTTTTCAAATTTTGTGATTTTGAAATAGAGATGTGTTCAGGTGTTAAAGATGTTCGCTTCTCAGTTGGTAGAGCATCCGCATAGGAACCACAAGTTTACGTGTTCGGTACCGGCCCTCGCCAACTCAGCCCATGGGTAGCACGGCTCGGTCTGAGCGGTAAAGTAGGGAGTTGATGGTAGTGGTGGCACACTATCTCAGACGCAAAAATAAGCTCCCTGGTCTTGCGCTAGGGAAGAGGGGATAGATACCGACCGACAATATTAAAAAAATACTTATTATTCAGAAATTATTGAAAATAAACAAAAAAAAAAACCCATAAAGTCTTTGATATTTTATAAACACAATTGTAAAATTACTTAAATATGGCCGCCATTTTTTGGCGGTAAAACTCGTCTTCTAATAAAGATTATAATTCAGGACTACTTACTGTCAGTAAAGGAGTTCCAAGTGGCACCAATTGACCTTGTAGAGTTCCATTGATCATACCAGCAAATGTTCCGTACAAAGCAATCACTCCTTAAAAGATATATGTATATATAAAAAAGAAATTATCAGTGTTATTTATCTATAAAGAATAGTGTATGTGAGAGAGAATGTCCCTGCAAAAGAAAAGGTCATTGTCGAAAGAAAACGTTGTATGTGAACAGATAGGTGATATATCGTAATCAGAAATGATCTAGTGACAAGTAGGAATCGCTTGTGACTATTTTCTTAATCAGAAATTGTTACGATTTTTGTTGCCATTTTAGGGGTTTAGGTCATTGTCAGTGTTATCTATCTATACACTTATAAAGGGCAGTTGGTGTGAATGCATATATGTCCTGAGGAAACCACGAAAATAAAACAATTAACTACAAAGTAAATATATATATACACATTCACTATCACCAGGGCTTGCTTTTTGTGCAAAAATAGTGACGATTCTATTCATATTCCTGAAGATATTTGAAAATTAGGACTTGAATCGTAAGAGGAGGGAATTCCATTGGTTGCGTTCGTGATTCAAACATAAAAAATCAATTATTTAAGACCAAAACAATCAATGGATCTGCGAGAATTACTTTTTATGCCCCCTCTACCCATGCAACGTCTAGTACATACTTAAATTGTAGTTGGTATGAAAGTATGTATGTATGTGTGTATGGAGGAAACTTTGAAAACCAAACAATTAACAACAAAGTATATATATATATATATATATATATATATATATATATATATATATATATATATATATATATATATATACGTTCATTATCACCAGATATTGATTTTTGAGAAAAATAACAACGATTTGTTTTATATTTGTGAAGATAATTAAAAAAATGAAATTTAGATAATAACAGTATAGTTTTTTTTTGTTGCATTTAATATTCTAGATAGAAGATATCAATGATTTTTCAGAGTGTCTGTGCACTTTTTTTTCTGACGGTGGGGCACCAGGCCGAATCAACGCAAGGTATTTTATACATGGGGATTTTAATGAGGTATTCCGCAAGGATCCAACTCATGATTCAGTACTAATGGATCTGCGAGACCGACTCCCCACCTTCTACCCAGGCGACGCCGGGAAGCCGGTTTTAGTTTATCTATAAAAAATACTGTATGTGAACGAGAATGTCCCTGCAATAGAAAAGGTCATTGTCGAAAGAAAATGTATGTGAACAGATAGGTGATACATCGTAATCAGAAATGATCTAGTGACAGGCAGATATCGTTTGTGACTATTTTCTTTAGCTAAAATAATCTCCTGGTTATAGTTATCATAGTGGAGCGCGTCATAAGCACCATATTGCTGTATTTTCTAATTGCTCTCTAAAAAAAACAAAAAAACATTAAAACGTATTACAGCACATAATTCATTACATTCTATTTTATTATGTTATTTATACAATACAGTGCTATCTTTACTTACTTAAAAAAAAAACAAAAAATAGGGATTGTTTTTTTTTTAGCGGTTTGGCACGGATTAATAGCATTTCAGTGTATTTCAATAGGGAAAATTGATTTGATATACGAGAAAATTGAGTTACGAGTGAAACAAATTAAACTCGTAAGTCAAGGTACCACTTGGGAGTCTGGAATGGATTAATATCATTTCAGTTTATTTCAATGGAGAAAATTGATTTGATATAAGAGGAAATTGAGTTACAACCAGAAAGAATTAAATTCGTAAATGAAGGTACCACTTGGGAGGCTGGAACGGATTAATAGCATTTCAGTTTATTTCAATAGGGAAAATTGATTTGATATACGAGTAATTGAAAATTAAAAGTAAGTCAAGGTATAACCGTAATTGAATAAAAAATAAACCATAATGCTTACCTGCAAGTAATGCGGTGACCAGGACCATCCAAGGAGGCTCAACTCCGAAACAGCGGACAACAAAAGCAATCATGTTGAGCTCAAAGAATAAAGTGAACGGCATCCAGATTTTGGTAAAAGTGAACGTCAGAAAAATTCCCATCGTGTGCAGCACCAAGAGAGCAATGGACGCGGCACGTAAAGGAACCGAAAATGAGGCTGTATGAATAAAAGCGGAATGTAATCTTAATAATTGGTCAGGTATTTCTCAGGGTAGGTCGATTTCCACTTTAAAAAAAAATCAAATTACATGAGGCACCGAAAGTTGTGTATTGGTCTATTAAGTACTGATACCAAAAATAAGATTTTGCACTTGTACCAATTTTTGAGGAAATGGCATCAATAAGATGGCATCAAAGATCGTTGACAAAAAAAAGGATGTGATACAAGGTCGCAAATATGGGACATCTAGTAAAGATCGAACTCGCTATGCATTAATAATGGATCTGTGAGACCAAAGTTCAAATTTAAAAATCAAATTACAGGAAACATAAAATGTTGTGTATTGGTCTATAAAGTACTGATACAAAAAATTAAATCTTGCACTTGTACCAGTTTTTGGGGAAATGCCAGCAAAGATCGTAGACAAAAATGCACTGAAAAATCCTCGGTGTTGCAATATTTGTCCAAAACATTGATCTGCAAATCTATTTCAGTGTTTAAAGCAGGGAATGTTGTCATTTCATTTTATCAAAACGAAACTTTATGCGTTCACTGACAATTTCAGTGAACACACGCAAGTTACCTATTTGTCGGATTACCTCCCTTAGCTGCAATAGAATCTTCACACCATCGGTAGAAAATAACACATTTTGTTTCCATAGTAACATTATTGAAATGAAGGCGATATCGTGTTAGCCAAGCAGTTATTCTAAGGCAGGGATCACCAAAAAATTTTCACGGCGGGCTGGATAATTGAAAAAATAACGAGCGCAGGCCACATTATTATTGTGTTCAATACTTGCTAGCCAGAATGAAAGCTCTGAGAAAAAGATGTAAAACAAAATTTATCTTTCCGTTATATTTATGGATAAGTAGTGTAAGATGCACAAAAACAAATTTAACCAACATATTTATTTTCAAAACATAATCAAAAAGGTTTAGTGAGATTTGTGTAACTGAAGTTTACATTTCAAAATATCGTCAATATTTGGTTTGGAATTGCTACACCCAATCAAGAGAATTGCTTTCAAATGTTTTATCAGTCATTTTCGTTCGATGGGATGATATCACATATTTCAATTTAATGGTATTTAAATTTAAATGGTATCAGAAAGTCTCGCGTTCCGTACATTTTAACAAACAAATTCAAATACTGTCGGCGGGCCTGATAAAATGCTTTCGTGGGCTGGATTCGGCCCGCGGGCCGTAGTTTGGTGACCCATGTTCTAAGGCTAACAACAAAAACAACAACTAAATGAATTAAAATTTAGTTTAATTCTAAAGGTTTATTATATAACAAAAGAATTACTAACAATATATATGTCCTTCCTATATATAGAAACAAGTTTGAGAGGCTTATTAATCTGATGGAGAGGGAATCAAAGACATCTGGTATCTTCTATTTTAGTCCGCCCTCTCGGAGATGAATTATTTCGACCTTATCGTGGAGCTATAGAAAATGAAATTATAAATAAAACTCGCATTTTCGTCTAATCTAAATCATTCCCGGCAGAAATGAAAAAGGTTGAGTTGATCCGATTTCGGATCACGACAACCTATATAAGTCGGCTTTGAAGGGCCGACAGCAGAGATATCCTGGCGACAGCACCGAGAACATCAACAAAGGCCGACCTCGCAAACGAAACATACATCACAAGGCGGCGGACTTACATCTTTCACCTACCCCCTACCCCAAAAATCTGACCGACCGGTAGTTAAAGGGGCGAACAATTCCACATCATACAAGACTACGCCAACTATCATACACGATACAAACCCGCTATCGACTTCAGACTACTAAAACACAAGACTGGCCACCTAACCAACATCTAACTACTATCACTGGTTCATCTGCCCACATCACCACCTCCACTACAACTGACTCGGCCACCGGGCCCTTCATTGACTTTATTATTCATGTCACGACTATCACCAAAATCAGACCTTCTCTTTTAAATTCACTTCTAGCTTTTCCTCGCCTTTCATGTTCCTTTTTCCAATACACAATACACTTGATAAAACATAAAATCTGTGTTTGTTTTTCCTTGCCCCCCTACGCTTCATACTAACCCTGTTTATTACAGAGGGAATTTGTCCTATGAAGAATTTTGTCTGAGTAGTCCCTTAAACTGGTAACAGCGCACAGTATTTCTCAGTGATACGGATGTTCAATAAATTCTAATGTTCATTCATACATCAGTCGATTCTTGTGTTTTTAATTTCTACCAGAAGAAACTACTTTCATTCTGAATCTTAAAAAGAGGGATGTAACCAATATAATTACGTAACACCTTAATATTGTTTTAAGAATTATGTTTTCGTTGATTTTTACTTTAACTAAATACAAAAGTAGGTAAAGTTGGTGGAGTGGCCTACTGTCAGTAACAGTCCGACAGCGAGGGAGTCTATCTCCTTTTCGCCAGCACTAGACCAGGGATATTGTTTTTGCTGAGGTGGTGCGACACACCAACCGTCAGCACCCCCACTTTACCGCACAGATCAGATTACCCAATTTGTGCTACTCAGGCCCTGAGTGGAGGCGCGTGGTGTAATGGTTAGAGTAGTAGGAAATGGACTCGTCGACCCGAATTTAAATCCTGGACAATGCTGTTTGCATTTCACACAGCGCTAATACCCTTGGGAAAGGTATTAATCCAAATATTCTCTTTCCTACTATGGATAAATGGTAGGGCAGACTGGGTTCTTTAAACTTGAATAGGCAACCGGTCTAGCAGAAAGAAAACTGAATTCAAATCTGTTAAACTCCGATAATAAATTGACCTAGTGTCACATCCTGCGCATGTGGAGGGGTTGGTAAATATATACTCAGACCCTGAGTTAGCGGGGACTGGTATCGAACCAGGAATCTCGCGATTCCTTGGCGGATGCTCTACCGACTGAGCTAAACCGGTCACAAAACGTATGACAATTTACTGAATGTTACTCACTGTCGATTAATAATGTTGACCATGCCATCCAGTAGAGGGCGTAAACTGTAGACATGTAAGCTTTGGCCAGACTTCCGCTTGCATAAGCACATCTGGCCACATACATTTGTAGAGCTGCTCCAGCCACTATCAACCAAGGAAGGGATTCGGTCCCCTGTGTCGCCTCCAACGGAGACAAACAGATGCAGGCCAAACCGTTGCTTAAAAAGCAAAGTGTTTCGATTATTTCATCATCCAGATGGGGTCCTTCTTCAGTGTATTTAATTTTTGCACCGACGTTTCTAAAAAAAGAAAAAAAGAAAACTTCTCAGATGAACATAACTGTAACAAAATTTGTGGTAATTAATGAAAATAAAATTAAACCATTTAAAAATAAATAAAAATAAAACAAAACAAAATCAAATTAAACATAAAAAATAGATAAAAAGACATAAAAAATAATAATCTCCTAGAAGGTCTCAGACCGGAAGAACCTTCGGAGCATGAACAACAACAACAAAAAAAAAAACACCGAATTCTTGGCGCCAAAAAGGACTCTCATCCGTTTTTACCCCTAAGACTTTGAAGAAGAAACTCCTATTGACTTCATCTGGAAAATATGTCCCCACTAAGAAATAGTGTAAATCAACTAATAAAAGTCTTACTCTAAAGTCCTCCTCACCTTTGTTCCTTTTGCTTCTTTTCTTAAATTCCCTTTCACAAGAAGAACCAACTATATTGGGGGATGAGACACAAATACGAGTGAGCTTAAACCATATAGAACCAGCACTAACGAATAGCCACAATGGAGCCAGCGTATTTATTATTTCACTCCTTGCGAATTTTTCTCTCCGCATTTCGCTTATTATGTGATTAACCATCTCATCACTGTCTCTACATAACCTACACTTACTATTCTGTTGTGTATTATTATTATTATTATTATTATTATTATTATTATTATTATTATGTGAGTTTTTCACACCAGCGTTAACTAATGGTCTTTCGCTGGAGTCTGAGTGACAATAAGTCTCCTCAGGGCTCCAGGACTCTTCTTAATAATGCTGTTGTTTGGATGGTCTCGATTCTTCCTCTGGTTTCCAAAACCTCCAGTGTGTCTTCCAATATGAGTTTAAACAGAGAGAAGAGGTTCCATGCCGATGTACATGAGAGTGTAACATCATTTATGAACAGTCATAAATTATGTGCTTACTTGTAGATTAAAATTAGATTAAAAATAACGGTATCCCATGGAAAATTACCCGGTGACGGTTAATAACCTTGACCTATTGAAGGCGCGCGATTGGGCGTCATGAAAATAAGTTTTAGTTTTTAGTTAGTCAGATACGACCCAATTTCGAAGGAGTGCAGACGTGATTGTCGTCTCTGATGGGTCGGTCTTAACGTGGTGGAATCAAATGGGCTGGGGAAATAAAGCTTTATTATTAAGAACACCAACTCTTGTTGTTAAGTGAATATTAAGAACAATGTCCAGCCCATCACAAAGAAGAAAACCAACCCTTAAAAGAAGCCCAACAGATCACCAGATAAGATGGCGGCCGAGGTAGAAGAAGAATGGAAAGTAAGAAAGACCACCTATCACCTATTATCTATCTATCTATCTATCTATCTCCTCGATTATATACACGACGTATGATGTGGGTATATGTGAGTATATAACAAGAGTCTTCTCAGCTATGGAATTGATAAGGTAACAACTAGCTATAACATACATCTAGTACAGGAGATAAATCAGCCCTTAGATTGTGTAAGCCAGCCAACAGTCTGTCGATACGCGTGTAAGGGAAAAAAAACATGACTGTCCTCCCTTGGATTGCAGACGTGGCTTACCATGTCACGAGACCAACGAACACATGGCAATTTATATCCCTAAAACTTTCACTTTTGTTCCCTTTCTTCGAAAGGACAAGACCCTATCTTTTTTCGGTCCTCGTACGTTGAGGGAAAATTACATTTATCTCAGCTCTGTACGTAGAACAGAATAGAGACAATTAGTTTCCAACTTCTATATATCCTTTATTACACCTATAATAATTGAATGAGTGGTTCTTATAATACATTAGAAGGCTCAGAGTAACCTTCCAGCATAGTTGAATATATATACATAAATGAATCCGAACAAAGAAGTACAACATAATAACAATACAGACTTTATTCTCAGAGCACGTGGAGTTTGACATACACGACATTATAGAAAACAGATAAGACAAGAGTCCTTTGGAAGTACGAAAGAGTTCATAAAGAATATGAGAATCAATTACTGATAGTTGGGGGGGGGAATCCCCCCACTTAATGGACAGAGACACCACGCGTCTAGTCCATCCTTTGTGGAGAGAGAGAGAGAGAGAGAGAGAGAGAGAGAGAGAGAGAGAGAGAGAGAGAGATTTCCGGGTGGCTGTTTAAATACCCAGCTCGTAGTGTCACCTAATGGCGAAACACTCACGGTAAGGGAAGATAACCCTTTTGGACACAAGTCTATCCCAGCAGGGGCAGACAATAATTACATACCTCACAGAATAACTATGGAAGACCTATATGTCTTTATTAACCCTTTCTGTTTGTTCAGGGAACATATTGGGCAGTGAACTTGCTTGGGATGTGTATTCTCTAATTTGTCTATAAATATCATGTTTATTAAACATTCTTATGTACATTGTTAATGTGAGTCAGTTTTCTGTCTTTCCATACCACATGCCCAGTATTAGGTTATCTATGGATGCCAATAATAATAATAATAATAATAATAATAATAATAAGGACTTAGTGTTGTGTATAAACTAACGACCACGATTCTTATAGTTTAAATATTCCCCATAATAAGTGAAAAGAACATATTTCTCAGCTCTGTTGATAGAACAGAATAAAAACAATTAGTCTCCAAATTCGGCATAGAAGTCACAAAACCACGACAGACACTATTCTTATAGCTGTAATGTTTGTCTTTCCCTACCAAATGTTCAGTGTTAGGGTATCTATGGATGTCCTAATAAGTCCTTATAATCAAGGACTTAGTATTGGTTTCAGACTAGGACCCACACATTCTTATACGCATATTATACAAATTCAGATCAGTGTTAGGGTGTCTATGGATGTCCTAATAAGTCCTTATAATTAAGGACTTAGTATTGGTTTCAAACTAGGACCCACTAATTCCTATACGTGTATTATACAAATTCAAATAATACGTACCGTGCACAGGCAGTCAACCTCTCGAAAACACCACGTAATTTCTCCATGTCGCAAGGTTCCACGCCGATGTACATGACAGTCTTCTCAGCAATTGAATTGATGAGGTAACTCATTGACATGAAAAGGCTGAAGAAGGCAACAAAACAACACGGGATACCGAAAGTAAAGTTATACACTGGTCGCGGAATATGATCCAGAGAGAGAATAACCATCAGAGTGAAGAGCATGTTGTAGAGGTAGATCACCTTACTCTGACACATGGAACAGACCAAGAGGATGAACATGACAACAAGCAACGCCCACTGACCATAGAAATTGATACGCAAGTTCTCTATGTTAGGTAGATCCAAGGTGACCAGTAATTCGTTTATAGCTTTTGACGTCCAAAAAACGGTGTAGATCATAAACTGTGTCCCGTTGAAAAAATCATGCCGCAAGAAAGCGTAATAGCTCGCGCAGACATGACAAAACAAGCTGTTTAAGAACATTGGTATTGCTGGACGAAAGTCGGAGAAATATCCAAGATGGTGGAAGGCCATGACAACGGCCGGAACAACATTACCGATGTATCCCATTCCCATAGGTTCGGCGTATTTGGTGTTCTTCTTTTTCTCGTTCTGCTTTGATTGTGGCGCTTTTGTTCGGATGAGGAGAACATCGTAGGGCGCATTGCCGAATCCAGGCAAGAGGTAACGCTGGCTGACGCCTTTCAGGGTCATGACGACCACCCCGTAGATACCGGAGAGGGCAATGATGATTTCGAAAGCTGCGGCCACCCTCCGACCCCAGAGAAAGAAAAGACCAAGTCCTTCGAATACAAGTGTTATCATGATGGCGATGAGGACGGGAGGCATGATGTAATTGACCGTAGCTGCGCAGATGCTAAGTATGACGGAAACGGCCATGAAACCAATCATACCCGGAAGGACGCCATATTGAACTGTTGTCAATGGAAGGTCGACCATCAAGATGTGATTGATGCCATGGATTGTCCACAGGGAGGCAAACACGATGAAAGCAGAACCTGTCAGGTGATCGTTTCGTCGATAGGACATAAACCCAGCAAGTAATTGAACAAATCCTCCAATTATAATGAGATGAACTCCTGTAACGCAGAAAAAATAGATAAAAGGAAAAACAATAAAAAATATATACGTTTGGTTTGGTTTGTTTTGTTTTACGGCATATCAACCTCAGTGGGTCATTTAATGCCAATAAAGTTTTGAAATAAATCAATTCTTAACGGATAATACAATTTTTTTTATAAATACATTTTTCTATTTAACCCATAGATGGGACCCTAACAGGTACTACCACTCCGGGTCAGAGTGGACCAGGGAGCAATGGTGATGAAGGGGTGCTCCACATTCCCCAAACCTCCAAAACTGGAACCTCACCATCAGATAGAGTTTAACGTCATTCCCAGGACATGTAGACCCTCAGTCACCGCCTTCTAGCACCCATATGATAAAAAGGGTTGGGGCTTGCCATAAAGGCAATAGGGTCGGGAAAATCATATAGGTGCTAGGGCTGGACGTGACCAGCCGATTGATCGGAGGGGGCCTCTCCGACCGCCCGTCTACCCCAGGGTCGACCAAAGTGAAATATATACGTGTATTCTCATGTAATATAATTTATGATAATTTATTATGGTACAAGCCTAGGACATCCAATGAAAATCAAATTTAGCTAATCACCTCTAAAAAGCGAGTTAACCTATATATATATATTTACCAACCCCTCCGCACGAGTAGGATGGGACACAAGGTCAATTTCTTAAGCGGAGTTCAACAGGTTTGAATTCAGAGTTTTCCTTCTCCTAGACTGGTTGCCTAACCAAGGTTAAAGAGCCCAGTCTGCCCTACTATTTATCCATAGCTGGAGGGAGAGTAGGATTCATACCTTTCCCAAGAGTATTAACGCTAAGTGAAATGCAATTAGCACGTCCAGGATTTGAACTCGGGGCGACGAGTCCATTTCCCACGACTTTAACCATTACACCACGCGCTTCCTTAACCTATATATCTCTTGTAAATGAGGTGTTCAAGGCAAGTAATTCAGTGTTTATTTCATAAGTTATCTCCCTTGAAACCTTAGTTAGTTTGATAAAAAAAAAGCAAAAATAGATATACAAACGAACATAGCACTTTATTATTGTACATTTTTGTTCGATTGTAAATTGTGAAGTTGAAGACTTAATATGCGCTCAAATAGAAACTCTTATCACGTCCATTCGTTTTTGGCATCCTCCCGTCCACAAGAGACAATGGAGTAGTGTCCAATTTAAAAAAAAACTACGTAGCCTGGGCAGGTTCATATGGAGGATGAGCTGTTGCCCAAGCAGCAAATCTGCCTTCTCCACACTGCGGTTGTGATCCAAAGGAAAGGTAAGGAACCAATGCAGTTTGGCAGCGGTAGTGTCTCAGGTGTTGCTGGGTAGCACTGGATTTCAGCATCACACCAACTTAGGGACTCCGGTTCCTGATTTGTTTTCGGGGTTTACTCCCCTAGCCTTTCCTTGGGATGGGGTAAAGCCGCTAGGCAGCAGAGGTTTTGTATCAGACTTTTCCTTGTATTAGATGATTTGAAAGGAAATATTCAACATGGCACGCTAACAACCTAAACATCCGAATACCAACAAGGAACATCGACAGTAGTAGTATTGGGATACTTACTACTCACATAAATTCTCAAATGGGTTAGAAGGGGCTCGTTAGCCTTGGTCGGCAACCCATCTAAGACAAGGAAAAAGTCTGGTTATTTCCTATAACTCCAACATAAACAAATGGGAACCACTCTTGACTGATAAATTATTTATTTATTTTCCCATTAAACTAACCCTAAACCTAACCCTAACCCCGTCTTCTTTTTTCCTAGTAGATCAATAACTAAACAAATAATTTATCAGTCAAGAGTGGTTCCCCTTTGTTTATGTTGGAGTTATAGGAAATAACCAAACGTCTGATACATTCATTTGATAAGAACAATATTCATTGATAAATGTGATAAACATGCGTCTAATTCAAAACAAAATATTAAAACATTTCATTGATTCCTTTACGGTAAATAAACTCGATTAGATCAGAAAGACATGTTGTTCACTTACCGGCCAGAGTGAGAGCTACATCTGATTCATTTCCACTGAGCATGTTCTCTATGGCAACGACTAAGGCAGCCATTATATTTGCAATCAAACCCAACGCACCAGGCTCAGCATACAAAATGGCGGCAAAAGCTTCGTTTTCTTCATCTGGTGCCGACATTGTGAGCGGGAAACTATTGGTCATATGGACAATTAAAAAAAAAGTTCTTCATCAATGAAAAATTATTCCATTCTTGAAACTAATTGCAACAAATACAAAGTAAAAAACAAAAAAAACAAAAAAACAAAACAAAAAAAAAACAAAAACAAAACAAAAAACAAAAAAAAAAAGCAAACAAGAAAAAAAGAAATGAAAAAATCGAGCAATTTTAGATCTGAGATCATTTATTATTTATTGTATAGATTTAAAAACTCCTCTGCACAAGCAGGATGTGACACATGGTTAATTTGTAAAATCTACATTTCTTATTTTTCACTTTCTCCCATTAATTTTCTACATACTGTCCGATTCACACACACACACACACACACACACACACACATATATATATATATATATATGTGTGTGTGTGTGTGTGTGTGTGTGTGTGTGTGTGTATGGGGGGGGGTGAACAAGTATCGAGATTTCTTGTAGTTTTTGACACACTTTGTATTCTGAAAAAAAAAGTTCCATTCTATGTTCATATATGTATATATATATATATATATATATATATATATATATATATATATAATAGTTATGATACGTTTTTTTTTTCAGTTTTGAATTTTCATTACGCAATAAAATTTCTCTTACACACACACACACACACACACACACACACACAGATATGTAAAGAAAAATTAAGAAAAAGTGAATTACAAAACAGTCAATTACATTCAATTAATACAAAGAATATAAGGTGTGTCATAAAATTGCCGAGTTTGAAGCTGTATTTACCAAGATAGAAATGAACAATGAATGGAACGTTATTTTTTTTCAGAATACAACGTGTGTCATAAAAGTATCGAGATTGAAGCTGTATTTACCAAGATAGAAATGAACAATAAATGGAACGTTAATTTTTTCAGAATACAAGGCATGTCATAAAAGTGCCGAGTTTGAAGCTGTGTTTACTAAGATAGAAATGAACAATAAATGGAACGTTAATTTTTTCAGAATACAAGGTATGTCATAAAAGTATCGAGATTGAATCTGTGTTTACCAAGATAGAAATGAATGGAACGTTATTTTTTTCAGATACAAGATGTGTCATAAAAGTATCGAGATTGAAGCTGTATTTACCAAGATGAAAATGAACAATGAATGGAACGTTAATTTTTTCCGAATACAAGATATGTCAAAAAGTACAAAAAAATGTAGGTATTTTTTGGCACACCTTGTATATTCTAAAGCCAACAAAAGTGAAATATTGATTGAATCTAATTGTTTGTGTTTTGTTATTCACGTTTTCCGTAAATTTTCCTCACATTTTGTCGGATTTTTGCTAATCTGTTATTTTCTTCACATACAGATATGAATGGACAAATATAAGCTTGAAGTTTTGTCTCATTCATCATATCTAATTAAACGAACTAAATACTCACGTCCGTTTGTAGTGATCAGAAACGAGAATCTAAGAAGACGTAAGAATCCTCTCCAGCACTGAGCAGCCAGCAACGCCGTTCGCTATCTGAACAGATTTGATCACAGCCCGCCTTAAATGATGAGAATATTACGAAGCTCGTTACTCAACAGGAAGACGTCTTTATATATTTCATATATCTTACTCTCAAAATCTGGGACTGGGAGATAAGTACATCAGCGATGATATTTAAATAAACAATACAATTTAACCAATCAACTTCTTTCTTAAAGTTGGCGTTTGTTATTGACATAAACTCTTGTTTTGTTTTCTTAATCGCGTGCATTTCCTTTCGACACTGTCTATTCTGTTGTATAGGGAAGGATCAACCGGTAAATATATTAATTCTTCAAACAATAAACTCGTAGGATTCCAGAAACAGGGATATGAATAAATGGAAAGTGATTTCTTAATATACTCCTACTAGCATGAACAATTAAATTAGAAAAAATTAAATTCTTAATATGTGAGGCTAAAATTTCAAATCTATATATCTATACATAAGTTAAAAGAAAGGAAATGAATCCGACAGTATGAGTATGAAAAGGTGGAATGAAAACATCACACAATGCTGTTAAAGAGAAAACAATTTATAATATAATCATAGCTGATACTGATCAATATTTCGATTTTACAAAAATCATCATCAGAGCTTATTCATTCCGTGGTGTTGTGTCGGAGAAAAATGTCAAATCAGTCTGATTTGACATCTGATGATGATTTTTGTAAAATCGAAATATTGATCATATCTATACATATATAAAGGGCAGTTGTGTGAATCTGTATGTCCGGAGGAAACTTTAAAAATAAAACAATTAATGACAAAGTACACATTAAATACACATTAAATATCACCAGGGCTTGGTTTTTGAGCAAAAATAATGAAAGTTTGATTTATATTCGTGAAGATGATTAAAAAAAAAGATGATAACAGCTTAGATTTTTTTTGCATTTAATATTTTAAATAGTAGACATTTTATTTTAAATGGTAGCCTAGATTTTCTTTTCAGAGTGGCTGGATCAACGCAAGGTCTTTTGTACATAGGGATTTTAATGGGGCATACTACCAGGATCCAACTTGCGATTCAATAATAATGGATCTGTGGGACTAACCTTTTTTGCATCCCCTCTACCCAGGCGACACCGGGTAGCCGCTTCTAGTATATATATAAAGGGCATTTGATATGTATGTATGTCCGGAGGAAACTATGAAAATAAAACAATTAATGACAGTAAATATTAAGTAAATATATATAAACATTCACTATCATCATATCTTGGTTTTTGAGTAAAAATAATGAAGATTTGATTTATATTCATGAAGATAATTAAAAATAAAATCTAAATGATAACAGCGCGGAATTTTTTGTATTTTATGTTGTAAATAGCAGACATTAATTTTTCTTTTCAGAGTGGCTGGATCAGCACAAGCTCTTTTTTACGTGGGGATTTTAATGGGACATCCTGTGGGAAAGCAACCCACAATTCAATAATTTTCAATATATTTGGAAAATAATTTTAAGTTCCAATATATGGGTAAAATACCGAATTTCGATATATTGGTAAAATACTGAATTTCGGGTTATTTCCTATAACTCTAACATAAACAAAGGGGAACCACTCTTGACTGATAAATTATTTATTTATTATTGATCTAATAGGAAAAAAGAATACGGGTTTAGGGTTAGAGTTAGGGTTTAGGGTTAGAGTTAGTTTAATGGGAAAATAAATAATTTATCAGTCAAGAGTGGTTCGCCTTTGTTTATGTTAGACTTATAGGAAATAACCGAATTTCGATATATTGGGAAATAATTTTAAGGGTGTTTGTTGGGGTAAATTCTCAATGTAAGTCTCACAACTTTCAAGTTTGGATACTTAATGAAAAGATAAGACGGAAGATACAAATTTTATGAAACAAATTTAACATAAGAAAACAAAAAAAAGAGAAGATACAATTGAGAGAGAAAGTTTTTGCAAATTTGTGGTACATTACAAAGTGAATAAACAATAAAAACAAGGGCAAATAACACATGTTGCCCGGATGTAACAATATCAGTAATCTCTATTACTGCTTATAACACAGTCAGTTTTTTTTTTATGTAAGATTTTACTTTTATGTCATTGGCAAGATCAGAAATTTCCTTCTCACATATTATCCTTCATTGTTTTTTTCATTTTCTTCTCTTTTGTAATAATAATAATAATAATAATAATAATAATAATCGTTATATCCCAAGATGTAGGAATAACAAATCGATAAGAAAAACAGTGAAATATGTTTAACATATAACAATATTTCTTTTATTTACTCTCTCTGACAGGGAATACAGTGGGATGGTTTTAGACATAATTCAACCGTGTGTTGTCATGTGTATGTTCACACATGGGCCAGTTCTTTGTCTGTTGACTCTCTGCCTGTCAGTCTTTATTTAACATAGGATAGAAAATGCTTCTACCCTAAAAATGACTTAACTAGCCCAACCGTGCCAACACACGTGGTCACTAGTTCAACCGTGCTGACGCACGTCTGTACAGTCTAAAACCCCAGTCCAAAGTAACATGACGGAATTCCCATACCCGGGTTCCCGTCTGTCCCTTACTGATCAAAGGGGAGCAACTCTCTTTTTGATAGGTCTACCTAACAATAACAACAATAATAATAATGATAATATTTGGATCATACTTTGACATTGCCTGAGAACTGAAAAAATCTGGTTGGTAGGGCTTAGAGAATGCGCTGATTGAATACCCTGCAGAGGGGTAAGATAGAAAGGGGAGGGCGTAGATACTTATATCTACCCAACCCGTTTGCCACAGAAAGGATCTGACACAATAATAAGGTCGGGACAATCATATAGATGCTAAGGCTTGATGTAACCAGCCGATTGATCGGAGGGGGCCTCTCCGACCGCTCTAGCCTAAATAAGGTTCAAAGAAGAGTGTTGCATGTCATGGACCGCTCAGCCACTAGGATTCCGTTCTTAAGCATCACGGATCGCTACCCACGGTCAACAGGTGGCCCCCTTGGAGGGTTACCCCTCTGCAGAGGTATAGTCGGCGTATTCTACAGCTCCAGCCGACACAGCTACTACTTATGTTGTAATGAACCTTATGTTAATGTGACACCATTTTCCTTTTTCTTTTTTCAAACTAAAAAAACAACTTCAACAACAGCTGGAATAACAATAAAAGATCTTTGGTTTATTTTGTTTTACGGCATACGAACCTCAGTGGGTCATTTAATGCCAATAAAGTTTTGAAATAAATTCATTCTTAATGGATACTCAATTTTTTTATAAACACATTTCTATTTAACCCATAGATGGGACCCTAACAGGTATTCACCATTGCTCCTATGTCCACTGACCCGGAGTGGTAGTACCTGTTAGGGTCCCATCTATGGGTTAAATAGAAATGTGTTTATAAAAAATTGAGTATCCATTAAGAATGAATTTATTTAAAAACTTTGTCGGCATTAAATGACCCACTGAGGTTGATATGCTGTAAATACTCCGCATTCCCCAGAGCTCCAGAATTGGAACTTCAACACCAGAAAGAGTTTTGCGTCATTCCCAAGAGATGAAGACCTTTTGCATCTCAGGTAAATGCAGGTGTTCATCATCAAACATTCCAGACAAGATACTCTCTAACTCAATCAACGAGTAGGGTTTTAAAACATGCACGATGTACTTTTTATTAACAGAGACAATAAAAAAAAGCTAGAGGCAGATAACCTGACCCCTATACAAAAAAAAAAAAAAAAAAAAGGATTCGGGACAGATTACTCTGACCCGATAATTAATACTATCAGTGAATTCTTACTATCTATCAACTATTGACTTGAGTGATAATTTCAACAAAGTAGTAGTAGTTCTTGGAGTTGGGTTTAAGTGTTTTAACTCTTTGCCTACCAAATTTATCCCACGGCTGTACCAAATTTCTCTTGGTATTTTTTACTTGTATGCTGGGATGTTTCCAAGTTCACTATCTATTCACCCCAGAACTTATTCGGACCATATGACCTTTAGGCACCCCTTTTGCGATCTCGTTTCATAAGGACATTTTTTTTTCATTTACACCGTCAAAATCCGGTTGTTTGTTAACAGATGATTTTTAGAGTTTAAAAAAATTATAAAACTAACCCCTAACCCTAACCCTAACCCCTAACAAACAACCGGATTTTGACGGTGTAAATGAAAAAAAATTCCTTATGAAACGAGATCGCAAAAGGGGTGCCTAAAGGTCATATGGTCCACTTATTCTACTCAAATAAATTCCTATTATCATAGTAATCTGAATCCTTCTGCTCAATTATAATGAACTAACTATAGGTTTATCCGTAGGGAACTCTCCAAGAATTAGTCCATTCTAACAGGGACGACTATACCGCATGGATTTCCTGGCTCTTAGAATCTGATTCCAGTCGTTAAGGGACCATGAAGTGAAGGACCATAACCCCCTTCGAATATTCAGAGAACCCCCTTAGTGAGGTAGACTAATAACTGTAATATTTCTCTGGATTTTTTTTAGATGAGACTTGATAATTATTATTATTTGGATTATTCGGACTATTGTCTTCATCTTTATGGTTATCTGTACAACGTTTCTGCCGATGTGCAATCCTGGCCAAGGACGACAGTGACATAGAATAATGATTAACACTGCTTAACACCTATACTCCAGCTATGGGTAGCGGAATGAGAACAGGATACCCACGTGGATTAAATAAAGGGTTGGGTTCAAAGTTCCGTGATGGCTCCCGATTACGACAAGAAGGTTTCCCGATTACGACAAGAAGGTTCCCGAGTTCGAAAAGTATTGGAGTTTTTAAGATATAAGGCGTGTGACAAAAGCCCACTTCTACTTATAGACTCGCCGATAAGCACGTGACCAACCTATTATCCAATCACTGGCAGTGCTCTGCTGCTGATATTATTATTTATCCCGAGTTCGACAAAAAATACCTGAAGAAAGCCGGAGGACACATCAGCCGAAACGTTGTAGAGATAACAATAAAGACGAGGACAATAGTCCGAATACTCCAAATACTACTAACTGTAAGTAAAGCTTTATACTTTGTTATAACGTGTAATGAATAGGATTAATTGTATATGGGCCTTTCCCTTGCAATTTTATTTTGTACATTGTTAATTCTATTGGTGGACTCGCTGTTAGGTTACCGAGCTGTCGTATATCGACAAACCCAACATAACCATCAGTCGGTAGGATCGCAGTGGTGGAAGAACCGCTGTGAGTGGTTTAAAGTAGACAATGATCTAAATTCATGTGGAATTGGGTTTATAAATTCCCAACATTTAGAGTAATGTAAACTTGTGATATAAAGATTTAATATTTCGCAACCGAATAAAAATGTGTCGATGCGTCTGAAAATAGAATATTGACTAAATCGGGACAGAATAAAGAAATCGTAACGTTAAGAGCGTCGATGTGAAAATCCGACAGAGTCGACATTAAGTCACGTTCTTTGTCGAGTGAAAACGGAAATTATGAAAGTTAAACAAATATGCTAATCCGATTGCGGAAAATGGAAACAAAATGAATGAATATTTATCTTCTGGGAGAGAAATACTGTAAGCAAGGAAGAAACACACACACTTTTATTTCAATGCCGACTATGAAATAGGTAGGTTGGTAGGTAGGTAGATCTATCTATCTATCTATCTATCTATCTATCTCAGCCTGTTCATGTCTGTCTGTCTGTCTGTCTATCTATCCATTAATCTATCTATCTGCGTCTGTTCATATGTATGTATGTATCTATCTATCTGCGTAGGTTCATATGTATGTATGTATGTATGTATGTATGTATCTATCTATCTATCTATCTCAGCCTGTTCATATCTATTTGTCTGTCTGTCTGTCTGTCTGTCTGTCTTAGCCTGTTCATATCTATCTATCTATCTATCTATCTATCTATCTATCCATCTCAGCCTGTTCATGTCTGTCTGTCTGTCTGTCTGTCTGTCTTAGCCTGTTCATATCTATCTATCTATCTATCTATCTATCTACTGATTTACAAGGTCTAATTCAATAAGAACATAAGTTAAGGGGTTGGTTATTTAAAGCTTTAGATTTTTTATATGATTTTTCGCTACAGATTAAAAATCTTCTCACTATTGTTGGAAATTTATTAGGGGAAACACGTGCCTGTGTTCAAATAGGCCAATCACAGCCTTTCTAGCGATCAGGAGAGGACAATTATAAAAGCACGACCTTAAACTCTTTCACACTCTTTCTGCCATTCCACGCGGTGACACTCCTAAGATACAAGGTAACGCATTCTGCTTTACAGGGTGTTCGGGATAAATTTGAGAGTTTCATAAAGAAAAAGAAAAAGTGCTTGGTAACTACAGAATTTAATGAATTGTAAAGAAATTCAACGGGCACGGAAATTACACTACTGCTTGGGGAAATTCAATCTGCATGACACGAGGAGTATTCTTTGGACTGTAAGCAAGCCATCTGATATTCTGCGTGTTGTGCTTTTGATCTTGGCAAAAGTTTTTTAATCGGAAAAGAACCATATTGTTTGTGGTTCAGCAAGATGTTTCACTTTCCTCAGAAGTTTCTTCGCCTCTGTTAGACGATTTTCACGGGTCTTTTCTGGGAGCAGTTGACCTCTGCGACACTTGTATGAGTAGTAGCGAAGGTCTTCATTCAAATTCACGTGACAAAGCCCAAATTCCAATGCTAGGGTCCTCCAACACTTTTTTGCAGATTTTCTAGGAATTCTGCTGTACGAGCGCAATTAGATCGTCTGTTATGTTGCTTTCTTCAGGCCACAGCCTCGTAGTCTCCGTTGCAATTCTCCAGTTCATGCCAGATTGTTTTTACAGTGTTCAGGGAGCATTGGGCAGCAACCCTAATCTCCTTATTTTGATGGCCAGCGCAGATCATCATGGTACAAGTTATTCTCTTCCATGATTCAGGTAGGTTCCAGTCATCCATTTTATCTGTCGTCACGTATATGAATGAAGAAAGGTACAAGCTTTTAAATGATGCGTAGTGTGGGTCAATATCTCCAACCTCCGGTGAAACATAACCAAATATAAGTATGTCAAAATTATCCCGAACACCCTGCACATCGCTATAAACCCACGTAGGTAGATCAAGCAGTGTCTTCCTCCACCACACCGCAAGGTTCCCGAGAGCCTTCAACCAAGAATTACTACGATTTCGTCAGACCAGCAGGATCAAGCTACCAGGAGACCTTCATTCAGTTATGTTTTCACGCAGGCATATTTTCTGCAAACCCTTAATCCCCATTGACCTAAATCCGACCTAACTAAACTAAATCTTGGACCTTGAACTCAGTGAATTCTCTTTTATACTTGTCTACCATTGTAAATTCTTATGACTTGTACATTAAATGCTTTTCGTAATACCAAAGGTTGTTTCCTTTCTTCCGGGACTGCACCCAGCTTCCCTCTGCTTCCGTTTTTAATTGTCTTTATTTCCCTACAATCCTTAGGGGTGTAAAAAGCTTGACTTTAATTTTCATACTACCCAGACTAGGATTTTCGTCTGCATCCCACTTTTTAAAAAAGTTTTATAGCCAATGATGATGTCACTATGCCTTGTGGAGAATTTGTGGGGATTAAAAAAAATTCAAATAAAAAAATAACAAACTCCCATGAGCCGTCACCGGAAGAACCCTCCGCGCATGTGGACCCACTTCCGGCTCCCAAGATAATCTCTCGGCCATTCTAGTTGGGGCCTTATCTGTGTCTAGTTGCTACTACTAGCCAGGGATATATTCCCTTGCCACTTGGCGGCTATGACCAGTGAATAAAGTCTAGATCATAAAACCAAGTTCTGCCTTTGTCTTTCCCTTCTCTTTCCTTGAATTATTTCCTTTTCAGCACGACCACCAAATGAGATCAGGTTAAAAGCAACCCCCTAAGAACACGCTCCAAGAATAACCAACGGCTACCGTTAAACCTAAAACACAAAACCTCTTGCCGTTCCATAAATTTTATTACCAAAAGTAATACTGGTTAAACCCAAAGTTTTCAAGGGTTATTAATGGTAGCTAAGTACAAAAGGTCGACAGCTTTTAAAGAAACGAAAACACAACAACTATTTGTCAGTACAATGAATTTACTGTACAACAGAAGGAAAAGGAGATACAAGAAAATGTTTAGCGAATAATATTAAGAAGCATGCACGTTCTTATTACGGGGAAGATATAAACGCTCTTTCGGTTTATTAATGTCTTCATAGATGGGTCATAGAAAGTAGTCAATTTAGCAGAAAATATGCGTCTGCTAGACTTAACATTAAATGTGTTTTACCCTGGTGACTGGACAGTACGTGGGCGGCTTAATTGTAGTAGCGGAAGTATGGTGAATAACCCCACGAGTGTTGGCAGACAGAAGTTAAAAGGAGAAACACATGAACACGACATAGAATTTCAAACGACTTGTATTATCATACATAAAGAAATATCAGTTAATTACTTGCAAACGAAGGATTTGTCTGCAGGAATGATTATTATATAGATAACACAGTCCACTTAACTGAGTTCCTGAGGTAGGTGAATTATCGGAGTCCTTTGCTACGGTTATCTGTTCTCACTGATGGATGTAAGGGGCGCCCTTTTGGTCGTCCAACTCCGGTGCTGGCTGAATCAGAAAAAGGGAAGAATTTGTCTCTTTGGTTTTGCCGCTAAGGAATGCCGGCCTGTGATTGGTTGGTTGAAAGAGAGGATCAAGGACGATAACCCTACCTCAGATATTTTTATAGAGGTCTTTAGAGTAGCGGCATGGCTAAATGGCAGTGGGGCCTACTGTATCGTACTCAGTCTTGGACTCGTTGGCACGAGTGATATCCTACTGTATCACTGTCTGGCGTTGAACGCTGGATTATCAGAGGCAAAACTGTTGGAATATTTTTTTGTAATATAAGGTGTGCTGAAGTCCGCCACTTAAACTTGTAGACTCCATACATGGGCGGATGGGATCAATCAGCCAATCAACTCGCTCGAATACGTGGTTAGTTAACTATTTAATCACCGATCTTGAAAGCCCCTCAGTTGCTGGTATTCGGCACGGACGGACTGATCAGCAACCAAGGATTCTACCTAATACTAAGGAACAACCAAAGTATTCTGCCTGACACCAAGGAACCATCAAGGATTATTCACTAAGGAACAACCAAAGGATTCTACCTAACACCAAAGAACACAAAGGGATATCCACTGTAAACTGCTCTTACTTGCAGCCTAAAAATGGCCACAAAAATCGTAACAAAAACAAGGTTGAAGAATTTGGAGGATCCGTCTGTTATATAAAATGTTTCTCGTGACATCTCGGGGGGTCGTGATTAGACTATTTGGCCATTTCACGTACGTCAGATTTATTCCAATAGTCGGACCATATGACCTTTAGGCACCCCTTTTGCTTTGCTGATTCATAAATACATTTTTTCATTTACACCGTCAAGATCCGGTTGTTTATTAACAGACAATTTTTAGATGTTTTTAAAAATCATAAAACAAACCCCTAACCTCTAACCCTAACTCCTAACCCTAATCTCTAACAAACAACCTGATGTTAACAGTGTAAATGAAAAAAATGTACTTATGAATCAGCAAAGCAAAAGGAGTGCCTAAAGGTCATATGGTCCCAATAGACTCGCTTTACTGTCTTATGGACACTTTGTCAGGATTTTGATTCTCCTCCGGACTTATTTCTGATTGTTCTGCCTACATACATATATACATACATTGACTCCTCTCGAATCCTTTCCTTCCTTCCCACCCCAGTGTCCGACCTCCATGAACTCTGATGATTACGTGACAAGCTACATGTACACCCTACAACACCCCGATGTATACGTGACAACCAACACGTACCCCATCAGAACCCTTGCGCCTGCGTTTGGACAATTCGCCAGTTCTTCCTAAAACACCAAGATGACATCACGCATCTTCACTGCTCTGCGACTAAATTGATAAACTCAATACTTTTTTTTTTACCGTGAGGTCTATTAAGGTCTTATGAACTTTTCATCCTTTTTGTCACCCCGTTTACTTGTTTGTTCGTTTTATGTTCAATATATTTATTTACCAACTCCTCTGCACGAGCAGGATGTGACACAAGGTCAATTTCTTAAGCGGAGTTTAACAGGTTGGAATTCAGAGTTTTCCTTCTCCTAGACCGGTTGCCTAACCAAGGTTAAAGAGCCCAGTCTGCCCTACTATTTACCCATAGCTGGAGGGAGAGTAGGATTCATAACCTTTCCCAAGGGTATTAGCGCTAAGTGAAATGTAATTACCACGTCCAGGATTTGAACTCGGGGCGACGAGTCCATTTCCTATGACTTTAACCATTACACCACGCGCTCCTTTTATGTTCAATATATAACGGTTATGTCATGTATATTAATAAATGCAGGTAGTTGACCCTCAGCAACTGCAGTATAGCAACCATATAATAAAAAGGTACGCGTGTTTGTTATAAGATCAATTTGAAGAACATGGTCCGGACAATTATATACGAGGTATGTCAGAAAAGTTCCAGGACCGGTGTCACAAAAAATTATTTCAAACCCAAACTACAAACTAAAAGTTATCCCCTTAAAAGTAATCCCTCTGGAACCTTCTCTACCATGCATTCCTGCACTCTTAGAATGATTCTTCCGGGATTCTCCATAGTTCTGTCATCACAGCCTTTTTGATGCCGTGCACATCCTCAAAACGGGTTCCCTTGATAACCCCCTTGAGCGAAAGAAGTGGGAAAATCCCATGGAGCCAGGTCGGACGAGCAGGGAGGTAGCTCCAGCACAGTGATGTTCTTCTGAGCTAGGAACTCTCGGATACTCATGACACTGTGGGCAGGTGCGTTGTAATGGTGAAGCACCCACGAGTTGTCCTGCTATATCTCTCACCTCTTCTCGCGCACTGAACGAAGCAAACGCCACAGTTACTTTTTGTAGACATGCTGGTTGATCGTTTGCCCTGTGGCATGAACTCGTAATGGACGACATCGAGGAATATGCTCCACCTGGAATTTTTCTGACATACCTCATAGATGCTAGGGCTTGACATAACCAGTCGATTGACCGGCCTGGGCCTCTCCGACCTCCTGTCTAGCACCATAAAGGCCAAAGTGAAGTTTTGCATGTCACGGGACCACTTAGTATCCAGGTCACAGACCGTTCTGCCACCACAATCATGTCCACAAGCATTACAAGTCGCACCCCCCCCCCCAGGGCCAACAGGTGGCCCCATGGGACGTCTTACCCCTTCGAAGAGATGCAGATGTATTCTACAGCCTCAGCCGGGGGGGGGGGGATTCATCGTTATATTTGATGAAATGTATCTGGAAAACTGCATAAACATTATTAGCCTTAATTTTTTTTTCTTTTAAATTTTGAAGATAAGACTAAACAAAAAGCATATACGTTAAAAAATGGTTATTTCCTATAAGTCTAACATAAACAAAGGGGAACCACTCTTGACTGATAAATTATTTTATTGATCTATTAGGAAAAAAGAAGACGGGGTTAGGGTTAGGGTTAGGGTTTAGTGTTAGTTTAATAGGAAAATAAATAATTTATCAGTCAAGAGTGGTTCCCCTTTGTTTATGTTAGACTTATAGGAAATAACCACTATTTGTATAAAACATTAAAACCAAGCTATTTCTTTGGAAAGACAATTCATCAGAAATAAATGCTATTGCAACTTCAATAATATTATCTTATTGAAAATCTTAAGTTTTGTTTGTTTTGTTTGTTTTGTTTTACGGCATATCCATCTCGGTGGGTCATTTAATACTGACAAAGTTTTGAAATAAATTCATTCTTAATGGATATTCAAATTCTTGATTTTTGTATGAGTTATCTCCCCTGTGAATACTATCACATCAATAAAAAGTTACCTCCCTTTTCCTATAAGCGAGAAACCGAGTAATGTGTGTAGATTGGTTGGTTGGTTGGTTAGTTGGATTTTACGGTATGTCAACCCTTGTTGGATTATTTTATGCTGAAGACGTTTTGTTTTATTAATTCTTGTTGGTATTCAATTTTTTTAAAACTCAATTTTTGAACTCATTTTTTATTTAACCCATAGATGGGACCCTAACAGGTACTACCTGCATGCTTGATGTTTTGTTTCTATTATTTTATTTTATATTTAAAATAATCTTAAACATAATACTGTGTATGCAAACGAATTTTGATCGAAACACGTGTTGATAAATTACAGTAATAAATTTCATCCATACCAAAGTATATATTTTATTTCTTCCAATAATGTTTAAACACACACACACACACACACACACATATATATATATATATATATATATAGGTTATTTCCTATAAGTCCAACATAAACCAAGGAAACCACTCTTGACTGATGAATTATTTATTTTCTCCATTAAACCAACCCTAACCCTACCCCTAAACCCTACTCTAACCCTAACTGTCTTCTTTTTTCCTAGTAGATAAGTAAATAAATAGATAATTCATCAGTCAAGAGTGGTTCCCCTTTGTTTATATTAGACTTATAGGAAATAACACACACACACACACACAAACACACACACACACACACACACACACACACATATATATATATATATTAAAAAGTTACTACCACGTTTTCATTATAGTAGCATGAGTAGTTAATCCAAAAGGGCTCACTATATTTTGTAAAATATAGAGCATTTATAGTTGTAGAAATAGGTTTTACTCACAACTGTTTCTACAACTATATATACATAGTTTAGACCTTAACTGTGTCTAGTCAATACCAATGGCCAGGGAGATATTTTCTTGCAACGTGGTGGCTATGATCGGTGAATAAAGCCTAAATCATTAAACGACCTTTTGTTTTTGTCTCTTCCTTTTTCTTTCCTTGAATTCCTTCCTTTGCAGAGCGACCACCAAATAAGATGGGGTTAAAAGCAAAACCCTAGGAACACGCACCAAGAATAACCACAGCCACCTTTAAACCTTAAAACACAAAACCTCTTGTAAACCTCATAAATTTCAATAATAACTTTGGACTCCAAATTTAACATGTAATAATAAGTTTATTAATGAATAGTACAACCCAGCTTAATTGTGCCTCGGTTCATAATAGCGCTCTGTACTACTAAGTCTTACGCATGCGTGGCTTAGGGATCAGGCTGAGGCTGATCCCTGGTCCAAGGGAACTAACCCATAAAGTATTAGTAAATCCCAATTATCTGGTGTTGCTTATCCGCCGAATTTTTTAATTTCTTTTTTGTTGTTGTTGAATTTATTAACTTAATCCCACAGAAAAAGAGACCTACTCTTTTCTCTCTAGCAAGCACAGTTACTCATTGAGACATATTCCAAATGAGATACCTTCCAATGGATTAATGAGGCAACACATTAGGACTGCTTTTCATAACACGAGGTGTATAATTTATTTAAAACGATAACTAAAAACAAAAGTCAAACGGCAAGTAAATCACCCGTACAATAAATGGATTCGGGCAGATAACTTCTGACCCCACTATTATTAGAATCTGTTAGTGTTAATTAGTACTGACTAAAGTGAATTTCAACACTTTTGAGTGTCGTCACTTCAGCTAAATAATGGATCATTCTTTTTTATTATTGTTGTACCGGCCGTTCATACAGTGGAGAATATACACCGGTTCTCACTATAAATAGTGAGACACCGAGTGAAAAGGTTGTACTGTTACCGTTTAGCGGCAAGCTAGCCGTTCTTGTACCTTATTGTAAATACACTTGTCTCATTTTACCCTACCTCGACTTGACTTCTTTTTTACTGTTGAATTAACATCACAACAATTATAAAGAAAGAAAGGGAATAAAATGACACACTACACAGAAAAAAAATATAATAAGAAAGAAAGGGAGTAGGGGAAAGATATAGTGAGGGGGTGAGAGCGCGCGCGGAAGTGATAACGCTAATCTGTTTCAATCGAAAATAATGAAAAGAGGAAAAGAAAGAAAAAAGTGTATGTGTGTGTGTGTGTGTGTGTGTGTGTGAGAGAGAGAGAGAGAGAGAGAGAGAGAGAGAGAGAGAGAGAGAGAGAGAGGGGAGAGAGAGAGAGAGAGAGAGTTAAATCAAGATTATCCATTATATTTTTTACTCATTGAACTATTTAGCAATAGCTCTTAAGTAAACATATCAGATTTTGTAATAATTAAATTATCATACTGTGGTGTATCCACAGGTCCTGCTAGTATAAATAAATAAACGAATAAGATTGGGATTTAGTACAACTCGAACATAGACTTAAATATCTTAACATATCTCCTTCCCTCTTACATCTAGGTTAAAAGGACAAACCTTATTTATTTACCATCAATCTAAATATATACTGTTACCTATCATAAGTATCGATTTCCAGTCACTGTTTATTTCAAAAGCTTTCCATTTTAATATATCTTTTAAGATTTTATACTTTTAACATATTGATCTATTCAGCAATCGTATCGGCATTGCAGTCTCGGAAGACTATATAATTCTTGTGTCCCTGAAGTTACAGCGCCTCCCGTGACTGTAAAGTCCAATGTTCGAAAAAAAAAAAAAACAGCCTCGACCACAGATGTCGCATGTGAAGGCTGGCCCTGCAGATGTTGATGTGCCTGTGCTTTTTTGCTATCGTTTTCTTCTGGACCTTTTGGCTTCATGGTGTTGCGCCAAGGTGACTTCATACATGAACAGTTCGCTAACTCCCATTGAGTTAGCATATTAGAACAAACACAAAAATTACTCGAAAGCAAAAGAATACTAATTGCTATAAAAAGACGGATGAAAGAAAACTTCTCTCTCCCTCTCTCTTTGCCCCCTCTCTCTTTGTCCCCTCTCTCTTTGTCCCCTCTCTATGCCCTCTTTCTCTCCGAATCTGTTCAGTTAACATTTGTAAGTAATCATGTAAGTAAAATCAAGTAGGATTAGCGTGTTATGTGTAGTTTAATTAAAACACTTAAGTAAAAAAATATTTACTTCCCAATTAGATATTTAAATTTAATTACAAAAAGTATAAACACATTTTCTGATATGTAGTCAGTTTTTAGACTATTCTTAGAGGCAATTTTTTGAAGGTCAGAATATTACATTATCATAAAAGAAGGTCTTGTTGTGAGACAAAAATAAATGTCCTCCTTTGCATTGGTGACGTATTTTCCCACCTCACGTGTCCGTTGGTCACATGGTAATTCAGCCCCTTAAAACTTTCTCTTTTGTCAAATGGACAAATGTTTTATTTTTTGATCATTTTTAAAATTATTTTTTTTATATATCGTTTATTTATGTTCTTGTTATATCCCGAGATGTAGGAAGTACAAAATGATAATAAAAACAGTGTAATATGTTTAACATATAACAATATTTGTTTTATTTATTCTCACTGACAGGAAATACAGTCGGATGGTTTTGGATAGAATTCAACTCTGTGTGTATCATGTGCGTGTTCGTCACATGGGCCGTCCTTTGTGTTGTCATCTGTGTGTTCACCACATGGGACGTCCTTTGTGTTGTCATGTGTATGTTCACACGTGGGGCTAGTCCTTGTCTGCTGACTCTCTGCTTGTCAGTCTTTATTTAACACAGGGTAGAAAATTCTTCTACCCTAAAAATAACTTAACTAGCCCGATTGTGCTGACGCACGTGGTCACTAGTCCATCCGTGCTGACGCACGTCTGTACAGTCCAAAACCCCAGTCCAAAGTAACATGGCGGAATTGCCATATCTGGGTTCTCGTCAGTCCCTTACTGATCAAAGGGGAGTAACTCTATTTTCGTTAGGTCCACCTAGCGGTTCTTATATCTTTATTTAGCTTTTCTTATAAGAAAATAAGGATGAAAAAGGTTTTAAACTCTCGGACAAAAATAGGATGTGGATTTTATTGAACCTTGGTCTTTGCTGGTCTACACTCTGTTACGATTTTTGTGACCATTTTTAGGTGAGCACACTTTACAGTGGAGATCACTTGTGTTCCTTAGTGTTCGGTAGAACCCTGGGGTACCTTAGTGTTAGGTGCCACGTATTCGAGCGTGTTGATTGGCTGAATGAATCCATGCGTCCACGCAGAGTCTATAAGTTTAAGTGGTGGTCTACAGCACACCTTATATCAAAAAAATATATATATGGAAGTGCGTGGTGTAATGGTTAAAGTCATGGGAAATGGACTCGTCGCCCCGAGTTCAAATCCTAGATGTGGTAATTGCATTTCACTTAGTGCTAATACCCTTGGGAAAGGTATGAATCCTAATCTCCCTCCAGCTATGGATAAATAGTAGGGCAGACTGGGCTCTTTAACCTTGGTTAGGCAACCAGTCTAGGTGAAGGAAAACTCTGAATTCAAACCTGTTGAACTCCGCTTAAGAAATTGACCTTGTGTCACATCCTGCTCGTGCTGAGGAGTAGGTAAATATATATATCACAAAAATATTCCAGCACACTCGGCTGTTGTACAATAAACATGCAGGCATACATACTGACATTCAGAATTTTTCTTATATATATATATATATATATATATATATATATATATATATAGGAAGTTTGGTATGTACGTGTCGACTTATAACTCACAAACGAGGGGGTCATTCAGATTTGAAATCTTGCATACTACTTGATATGCTT
The DNA here is from genome assembly GCA_023376005.1 of Doryteuthis pealeii. NCBI lineage: Eukaryota > Metazoa > Mollusca > Cephalopoda > Myopsida > Loliginidae > Doryteuthis > Doryteuthis pealeii. The sequence goes on from CM042157.1 coordinate 67,307,502, forward strand.
ATAACTAAGAAACACGCGCAATCTGGGTTTTGATTTTTTAATAATTAAGCGATATAATTCAATAATTAACAAAAAATAAAAAAAATACAGTATACACACCCTCCATCCCCACCCTACTCACGTCGCCATGAGTTTGGTTTTGAACTTCCAGACAGAAGACGCGGTCACTTACTGTTTTAAAAAAATACGAATGTTCATTTCTAAAAGAACACCCACCCACTCCATCTCCCGTCAGCACAATTCGAGCTTTGAAGTAGGTTAAGACAGAGTTTCTGACCGTAATAAAAAGACGACTTCTAAAAAAAAAAAAAACAACCTTCCACCCCACTCGTCGGTACATGCTTTCAACTTCTAAGCATATGGTGTTAGAAAGGCAAATGATACTCATGTGCATTTTTTTTTTAATTAGGTATCAACAATTCAAGTGCCAATTTTCACATTAAAAACAAATTAAAATTAATCAAATCGATTATATGAGGTCAAATTTTCGTCTAAGTCAAAAAGTAGTAACATAATGAGCATCAGTAAAAAAATCAAAATGATATTACATATGTAATTAATTATTGATACAGTTTAAACATTAAATTCTGCCAAAAAAAAATTACGAAAACGGACGCTTTGTCTGAATTAAAAATACATACTAAAACAAACACGTTATTGAGATTTTAAAACAATTCATGCCGAAGTTATGTTTGTTTTATTCATTATTACTGGGTATTCAAATTATTTCTAATCCATTTTTAAACATATTTTTAAAAATCCTGTTTTTCTATTTAACCAATAGATGGGACCTGGAGTGGTCGTACTTGGTGGGCCTAACAAGTACGACCACTCCGCGTCAATGTGAGCCTAGGAGTAATGGCAATGAAGGGGTACTCCACACTTCCCAGAGCTCCATAATTGGAACCTCACCACTAGATTCAGTTTTACCATAAGAGCAATACGGTGGGGACAATCATATAGGTGCTAGGGCTTGACATGACTAGCTGATTGATTGGAGGGACCTTGGAGCCCAAGTAACGGTGCATGCCATAGACTACTCTGCAAACACCATGAGTCGTCACCTACGGCCGACAGGTGGCCCAATTGGAAGGAGGTTTTACTCAGCAGGGGTGCTGTCGGCATATTTTACAGCCTCAGCCGATAGAGCTAAATAAATAAGGACACATGTTTAATAATTAGCTCCTTTTAATTGTTACTTTTTAGGGGTAAAAAAGAAAATAAATTAAATTAATATTTTTTATCACTTTAATGCAACAATCAATTAAGAAAAACAAGTAATTAGGAACTGAATTTAAGTTTTTGTCATATGTACAAAACAGTTTTCGAAAAATAGAATTATGTTTCAAAACACTCAAAAGTTAGGGATTACATTTTTAAAAAAAATTCTATGTATTATTTTCCTCTTATTCTCTCTCTTACCCACTCACTACCTGGTGTTAAAATGTTTTACCCCGGTCATGGACCGGGTACTTATGCTAGTATATATATATTACATAGATTAAGTAATTTCGTATTTAAAATCTTAGCGCGATCGAAACTGTCGCGGAGCCGATAAACGATGCCGACCACGCGAACGTTTTTAACAAAGTAAATGAAGTGCCATAAACCGGGCAAAGGAGGACAAACACGAAGTTTTAGGTTTAACAAGACGACAGTTTTATTCGCGTGTAAACTGGGAGAACAAAGCAGGATAACGAGTCGGGTGGTCAATGTCTTCCGGCAGCTGGGTTGTCAGCATCGCGGGACAGGAAGGTGAGGCTGGTCGGTGTCGTTAGACGGACGGATCTTCCGGAGGCTAGAAACGTGCTGGACCAGGTAGACAGGAAGCAGCTGGACAAAGTCGATAGGGACGTCTCGCCAGTGGAAGAAAGTCACAGAACTGATAAAAAATTCTTAGTCGCCGGGAAAATACTTTGTGTTTTGTCCTTAAAAAGGCCTAAACTAGAATTGCTGAGAGATTATCTTGGGTGTCGGAAGTGAGTCCTATTCTCGCACGCGGAAGGTTCTTCCGGTGAAGGCTCATGGGAGTTTATTTTGTTATTCGTTTTCTTATTTCAATTTTATTTCAATGTTATTTTAATTTTATTTTAATCCCCACAAAGGACAATTTGCTAAGCTGTTGCCATAACATCTGAAATTTGTGGGTTAGCAAGGGGTTTATTGTTTTAGGTTTAAAAGGTAGCTTGTTATTCCTGGTGCGTGTTCTTGGGGTTTGCTTTTAACCCCATCTTATTTGGTGGTCTCGCTGAAAAGGAACGAATTCAAGGAACGAAAAAGGAAGAGACAAGAACAAAAGGTGGTTTTATGATTTAGGCTTTATTCACGGGACATAGCCGCCAAGTGGCAAGGAAATATCTCCCTGGCCGGTAGTAGCGACTACACACAGTTAAGGCCTAAACTAGAATGGCCGAGAGATTATCTTGGGCGTCGGAAGTGGGTCCTTTTCTCGCACGCAGAGGGTTCTTCTGGTGAAGGCTCATGGGTGTTTGTTATTTTGTTATTTTTAAAAAAATTTAAATTTTATTTTAATTGTACTTTAATCCCCACAAATGACATTTTGCTAAACTGCTGCCGTAACATCTTAAACTACAGCTAAAAGCAGAATCATGGCAGCCTGGAACATGGTCAGCAGAAGACTGGATCGTCTGCAGGTTGGATCTTGGTCAGCATGGGATACGGATCGAATGTAGGTTGGATCTTGGTCAGCAGGGTACCGGTTCGAGTGTAGGATGGATCGTGGTCAGCAGGAAGCCGGATCGAGTGTAGGATGGATCGAGGCCAGCAGAAGACTGGATCGTCTGCGGGTTGGATCGTGGTCAGCAGGAGACCGGATCAAGTATAGGATGGAACGTATGCTGTTTGCCAGAGAGTTAGGAATGTTATATAACAGAAAAATATCTCTCTCCTGATTCACAAATTCACTTACTAAATATATCCAACCACCACCAAAAAACAAAACACTTTGGAACACAATCTAAGTTATTAAGAAATGTAACATCAAACGAATGTTGACCCGACAGTAGCTTTAAGCAAAATAAACAAAACAAGTTTTCTGCGCATAGGCTCCACGCAAGCTTCCGAGTGAAAAACCAAATATACAAACAATTTAAAAAAAACATTTTTTTCAACCAATCATAAACCCTCCCCTCACAAAAAAAATTATCAAAGCGAATCTTGAGCCTATCATCCATGGTTATAAAAACGGCAGACTAAAAGTCGCGAAAGCAGTTGACTCTAGCGCTGGTACACAGCGTCACTCTTTCAGGCAAGATCAAATCACTACTGTACCTACCGACCCACGTCACATCCCCGCGTCACACACAACTAAGTCGTCGGCCGAGAAACAGACTTTCACTCCCTCACCTACTTTCACTTCACCGAGTGAAAGAAAGACTTATCAGCTTCACATTTCCAACTTTTGTTTATTTCTAAATTAACGAAATTAATCTAATTTCTCTCGTCTGTTTTTCTTTTGCTACCATATGCTTTCTTGTAATATATCAGGGATTACCACTGAAACGTGATCAGCAGAAAACCGGATCGGATTCAGGCTGGATCGTGGTCGACAAAAGAATGTTATTTAGTGTATTTTTAATATTTAAATGAAAAAACCCCAAACAAACAAAAACAAGAAAAAAACAACAACCCCCCCCCAAAAAAAAACAACAAAATTTGTATTTCTAAATTTTTTTTTATGGAATAAGTAATTATAAATAATTGAATAAGAGTTAAAATCGATACATATATACATTCGTTTTCTACCAAACTATCGCTACGAATCCAAAACTTAGTCGGCATTAAATGACCCACCGAGGTTGATATGCCGTAAAACAAAACAAACCAAAACCAAACAAATACTGTTTTTTTTAAAAAACGCGGACATCGTCCCTTGGCGGAAAGTTTAAATGCCTTTTCGGGTGTCAATAAACCAGTTAATGTTTTGCAATTCGTCTTCAGAGTCGTGACTGCCGAAAGGCGTTTAAACTTTCCGCCAAAAACCGATGCCCGCGTTTAGGGAGAAACCAACTTTGTCTCGCCAGGAGGAACAAGGATGTTGGTCAAACTAGCTGTATAAAGTAAAGTGGCCTAATGTCGATATCAGCCAAACAGCGAGGGAGTCTATCCCATTTTCACTAGCTCTAGACCAAGGAGATTGTTTTTGCGTCTGGGGTGGGGCGCCGCACCTACCATCAGCTCTCCACCTTACGGCACAAATCCCTGTGCTACTCATACACTGCTGTATAGAATAATCTTACTGTACTCTAGATGGACTTTTATCGGAAATTCAACAGAGAATTATCTTCCCCTGTCGCTAGGGGGGAAATCGCCAACATACGATGTTGGCGCCAGAATCAAAGACTTCACTTATCAGGGAGCAGTCATCGAGGGAAGTCGCAAATAAGCGATCCCTAGACTTTACTTATCACAGAGCAGTTACCCTGGAGAGATGCAAAAATAAGCGCTCTTACCACCGTGCCCATAAACAGGGCTCACTTGTCTGGAGATTGTCAACCTGAGGATTCACGTCAAACTCGCCCATAACCAGCAAACTTTCTAAGGCGTTGTATCAGCATACTTTCGAAGGCTGATACAATAGCATACCAACAGAAGGCTGAAGAACGAGAAACGACCTGACGAAGCGTCTTAACAACGTTCCAGCCAGCGACCAGAATATCCCTGTTATCACCACTTCTCAAACGAACAGTATTTCACCTCACAGATAAGTCTCGTAGCAAATACCATTAAAATTTGCAACAACATTTCTGTACCTTTTGATAATACAAGTGTCTGCATTTTATGTTGTATTTGTTTCTTTCTTTCGTCTGAAATAGTCAACTACGGAGAATAAGGGCTCCAACGAATCCCCGTAAATACTCTTACTTTAAAACAGCTTACCTTAATGCTAAGATAGACTGTGAAATATATCTAGAATGATTTAAAGTTTGTATTCAAACAAATAAAAAAGGGCGAAAAGCTTGTTTGTAAATTAAATATACTAGCAAATATATGCACACTCCGGTTGCAAGTATTTAAGTTTTATTATAATAAAATATGTTAAATTAAAAAAGGCTAATGAAACTGAATAAGAATGCAAATAAAAAGATTTGGAACAGAGGGAGTATAATCGAAAAATAGAACAACTTTGAACCTAACTCTTCGATCATTTTCCATTACTCCCTTCTTTCATTGGTAAATTTTCCTAATTTAACTATTTAGTTAAAATAGGAAGTAAAGAATATTACAGTTATTTCTTCTTGTTAATGGATTTCTTTTACTATTTATCCCCAAGATTTTTGCTCATATTTACTAAGATAAAACCAAACAATTAGAAATCAATAATACTAAGCAGATATTTATTAAAATCAAATTTTTAAGATCAATATGCAAATTAGCCTTTCCATTCACACTGTAAACCGCTATTTTATTGTATATATAAATACAATTGCATGTTATCAGTATGTAGATATGGTCAACAGTCTTAATGATGTAAACCAATTTTATTAATAATTGAGGTTTAGATAAAAATAAAATCATGGGGAATTTAATGTAAATAACAAAGGGAATTGTGACTTGTATAGTAATATAGTTTCGATTACAGACAGACAAAGCCACAATCTCCATTATAATAAGATTGTTTACGGACTTAAACAAAGTGGAAGGAACTGGAATAATTCGCTCCATAAATTCTTAATTGACAAAACATTTAATCAGTTGTTAAACAATTATTGTGTGTATACACAGATTTTAAATAGTTAAAAATAATTAAATTACTTGGGCGGATGATTTAATAACTGCGGCGTCAGACTTGAGAAGTATATGGGACAGGAGGTTTAATGTTTTAGGTTTAAAAGGTAGTTGGTTATTCTTGGTGCGTGTTCTTAGGGTTTGCTTTTAACCCTGTGGTGAGCCGAAAGTTAACGCTTTGAAAGCAGAAATAAAATGACAAAAATAAACGCTTTGCACATGGGATCGGCGCAGCTAGAAATAAATAAAAAAAGAAATATTAAAAATGATAATTTTCAACCAATCAGATGCGTTCGCGTCTAAAAGGAAGTTTTTCAAAAAAGACCTATTTAGAGCCTAAGTAAATCTTATATAAAGGAAGGTTTTCGAAGAACAGTTCAGAAAGGTCAAGTATGCATGAATAGTCCACGTCTCTCGATTTAAGAAATATTTGCCGACCGCTGAAGGTATTACAAGCTATATCTTTCCCTCTCTACCAGTTATATCCCTGTTGATATATAGAACTCCACTCTTTCATCCTTTTATTACATAAACATTTAAAAAAAAAACATATTCTGCAGGACATTGATCAGTATTCTTGTTTATTGTAATTTTTTGTTTTAATACACATATTAGTTGTAGAAATTATGAGTTCTTCGTTTTTCTGTCTTAATATATATGACCTTATGGTGTGTTTATTGTAATTACCCACATATATCTATACATCCCATCAACCCATACAGTATAACCCCATCTTATTTGGTGGTCGTGTTGAAAAGGAAGGAATTCAAGGGAAGAAAAAGAAACAAAGACAGAAGGTGGTTTTATGATTTAGGCTTTATTCACGGCTCATGGGCACCACATGACAAGGAAATATCTCCCTGGTCAGTGTAGTGACCAGATACAGTCAAGGTCTCAACTCGAATGGCCGAGAGATTATCTTGGAAATCGGAAGTGGGTCCTTTTTCTCGCACATGCGCGGAAGGTTCTTCCGGCAAAGGCTCATGAAAGTTTGTTATTTTTCTTATTTTTTCTTATTTTAGTTTTAATTTTATTTTAATCCCCACAAGTATGAATAATATAAAGAGTAAACCTATATCAAAACTTTACGATGAAAATCTAGGCAAGTCGCTGGCCAAGGCTGCTGCTAACTGGTCGTCGACGGCTGGGTAATTTCATAGCAATTGTCTGCTATCGTATTTCTTAAGTATCGAGTTTGAAATTAGTAATGACATTATTAAAATGAGTCAAGCAAAATATTCGCAAAGAATATTAAACAAATTTAAAATGATTGATTGTAATCTAAAATCAATATCACTGTGACCTAAGTGTTAATAAGGGTTGTAATATGGATTCATAACAACTTCCACATAACTGACTATACAGAGAAATTGTTAGTGATTTAATTTATGTAATGAATTGCATTAGACCTGCTTTATACAGTGTAGTTAATAAGTTATCTCAGCATTTAGCAAAACCGACTAATGTGGATTTAAAGGTAATTTTCACCTTTAGTTGACTAAATTCCTAGCATAAAATTGTGCATGCGCATTATCTGAAATGAACTTAATTGTTATTAAGAACACATTTTATGATATTTTTGTGTTAAAGCATGCAGTTGTATTGTTTTTGAAAAAGTTTCTAAGATTTGGATATTTCGCACGGAGACTTTCAAAATGGCTACCGGCTTGTTTCAAAGTGAAAGTCAGTGAGCTAAATTCCTAGCATAAATTATCTGAAATGAACTTAATTGTTATTAAGAACACATTTTATGATATTTTTGTGTTAAAGCATGCAGTTGTATTGTTTTCGAAAAAGTTTCTAAGATTTGTTTATTTCGCACGGAGACTTTCAAAATAGCTACCGGCTTTTTTCAAAGTGAAAGTCAAGGGAGATTACTCTAATTGCCTTATTTGCTAGGAATGTTGACAACTAAAGGTGAAAATTACCGATTTAAATTTGAGGAAAATTTGTCTTAAAATAAATTATTATATTATTGAATCCTTTCCGTTCACTAAGGACGATGGTGTCCAAAAAAAAAAAAAAAAAAAAAAAAAAAAATAAAATAAAATTTTTATCTGCATCTACGCAAGTGACTCGGCAGGCCAATTCTTGAGTTACAGTCTTTGGTGCGCTAAATGCACACAAACTGGGATGCTTTCTGGGGCTGCTGGATTTTCTCTCTTTTCTGTCGAGGCTACTCTCCTCTCTGCTTCACCCCTCTCCGTGCCTTGCTTAACGTTGAGGCGCCAGGCCGCTCTATTTTTTGCATCTACCTCTCAGATGTTTGTATCAAGATGGCATATCCTCATAGCTCTCCTGCGGACATCTTTAAATCGTAGGCATGGTCTACTAACCGATCGGGAACCTTTTACTAATTCGTCGTACAAAAGATCTTTTGGGATGCGTCCATTTTCCATTTTCCTGACATGTCCAAGCCAACGAAGCGCCTAAAATATATTAAGAGAACTTTAAATTATTGTCTCAACTTTGAACTGTCTGAAAATAATTTAGATTAAATCGGATTTCATGATTCATATTGGGCAAATTCAGACGATAGAAGTTTGTTTGTTGGTTGGTTGGTTGGTTTTTACAGCATGTCAACCCATTGGTTTATTTGCTGCTGACCACAAGCTGGTGGCTGATCAATACTAGCTGGGTCACCCAGGTGAAGAGGTATGATGTTGCAAGACCCGAAATGCCAAAGGATCTTGGGATTACATCACTGACTATGTGGTCAGTGGCACCTTTTGGGCATATTCCTTGATATACAATTCATGTGAATAAATGCCAGTTCATATTTAGACGACCAGTTAGCAGCATCTCAGTATCGTTTTGGCCAGGGACCTGCCCAGCAGTTCAACTATCCTTTTCAGGACATAAATCCAACTACATGCGAACTGTCCTTTTCAGGACAAAAATTCAACTATTTGTATCGTTTGTTAATACCAAATAAAATTGGAGATTTTTAACTTAATCAAATTGTCTTTGTTATCTTTGCCTTAGATTTTGTTATTTCTTTCTGTTATATAATTTATGAGCAGTCATAAAATTATGAACGTACCTGTAGTTAGAATTTTGAATAGGATCTGTTAGACTTAAAAATGACGGGGTCTGTGGAAGGTTACTGGGCTGATTAGTGACAACGGTGACATTCCAACTGATCTTCTGGTATACAGGTGCAAGAAAAAGTTTTAGTTGAGTTAGTCAGATGCCAGCCAGCACCCTATCAGAGAGGATTTTTTTCTTAATATAAATAGATCACTAAGTAGGCCTGAGTCTATTCTAGTAGTGACCAGGTTTGAATTCAGAGTTTTTCTTCTCCTAGACTGGTTGCTGGGGGGGGGAATAGTTGGATTCATACTTTTCCCAAGGGTATTAGCGTTATGTGAACTGTGGCCCCATCCAGGAATTGAACTCGGGTTGACGAGATCATTTCCTGCGACTGTAACCAGTACACTACCACAGCGCGCACTAGATGTCTCTTAGGGTTCGCAACTCACCCCGGCGGAATCATGGGCAGGGTTAAAAATAAAAGCTTGATCAAGAAACAACCAAGTCTTGTTGTATTAATTAAATGAAACAAACAATGACCAGACCAGACCAGACCAGCCCAAAGAGGAATCAACAGAAATAAGAAGACCAACCATTAAAAGAAGCCTAACAGATCAACGACAGAAAATGGCGACGAGTTAGCAGGAACCAGTAAAAACCGTAATCAGAGGTGTAATCAAGTAAGAATCACCACCTATCGTCTAATCCAGGGGTTCCCAACCTTTTTCAGCTCATGGCCCACTTTGAAACCAGAATTCTTTTGTGGCCCATGAAATTATTATAATAGAAAAAATATTTCCATTTTACATAAGATATTTATTCAATCAAGATACTACCATATTAACACACACACACTTTATCTCAAGTATCTAAACTACATATACTTTTCAGTTCCAATTTAATGACTATTCAATATCTAATTTTGCAATTTTCCTATATATATTATGTTGCAAAAAACAACAAAGCTTTCACAAAAAAAAAAAAAAAAAGACTTGAAGAAACAATTCTTCACCTTTAAAATAATCAACCATTTCAAAATATGAATTATCATAAGAAAGGAACTTGGTTTCAAATACACTTATATATAGAATTATAATATTTCCTTGGCCCACCTGAAATTTGCTGTGGCCCATTTTGCCCATGTGGCCATAGGTTGGGAACCACTGATCCAATCTATCTGTCTCTCTGTCTCTCCTCCGAGTACTAAGAAGGGTATATAACACTTTCAAACATTTATGGCCACGAGATCATCATTGACCCTGCACAAATATACCATTGATTATGCAGTAAAATCGGTAGGGTGGCCTAAAGTCGGTATCAGCCTATCGGCGAGGGAGTATATCCCTTTTTCACTAGCGGTAGACCAAGGAGATGGTTTTTGCGTCTGAAGTGGAGCGCCACACCTACCATCAGCTCTTACTTATCCGCACAGATCCCTGTCTAACTCAAAACGCTGAGTTGGCGTGGGCCAGTTTCGACTAGGAACCTTGTGGTTTTTTAGCCGAACGCTCTACCGACTGAGGCTAACTCGAACCTATTGATTATGTAAAGATGCGTAAAAAGAAGAAAAGAAAAAGAAAGAAGAAAAATATAAATAGAGCTGATGGTAGTTGTGCGCTCCACCTCAGATGCTAAAAATAATCTCCTGGTCTAGCGCTATTGGAAAAGAGGATAGACTCCCTCGCTGTCTGGCTGATACCGACTTTAGGCCGCCCCCGTCGACTTTACTTACTTTATACTATATAGACTTTAGTTTAAGAAGGGTTGTTGATTAAACTAAAAATCAAAGTTTCACCCTCTATTTCAAATAGAAGTGTAACCATTGTGTTCTAATTTAAGAAAGGCTACCACCTCTTCATATATGAACTCTGATTGACAGTTATGGGTGGCAAGGGGTTTAATATTTTAGGTTATAAAAAGGTAGCTGTTGTTATTTCTGGTGGCATGTTCCTAGGGTTTGCTTTAACCCCATCTTATTTGGTGGTCGCGCTGAAAAGGAAGGATTCAAGGAACGAAAAATGAAGAGACAAAGACAAAAGGTGGTTTATGAAATTTAAGGCTTTATTCAAGCCAGTGCATAGCCACAACGTGGCCAGTAAGTAGTGACTAGACACAGTTTAAGGCCTAAATCTCTCTGGTCTAGCGCTAAGAAAAGGGGAAAGACTCCCGCTCGCAAATTATTGGAATTCCATTTTAATTATCTTCCTAGGGGGCGAATCGCCAACATCGTATGTTGCGCCAAAAACCAACAACTTTACTTATCACGGAGCACTCAACTGATTGTAGTCGCGTGAATAGCGAGCCCTAAACTTCACTATCGCATAGGCAGTTACTGAGGAGAGACGTAATAAAAGCTCTCGTCTCGCAAGCCCAAAAAACAGGGCTCAACTTATGCTACTGAACCGTCGACCTTGGACTGAGGCATTTTTTTCACAGCACACTTTCGAAGGCTATTGTGTCCGCATCTGGCAAGGCGGTCACAATAGCACAGCTACAGAAGGCCAGAAAGACCAAATAAGTCTACTTGAGAAGGGCCCGCCATCCATCGTCATTTTAAAGAACTGTTACCGCGGGGCGAGAGCTTCTAAAATAAGCATCCCCCACCATTACTTATCACCGAACACGGTTACCGAGGAAGAACGAAGAAAACGTCGATAGAAAACGTCTTATCAACAACTTCCTACCAACGAACAGATACCGGTTTTCCCTACCGGAACTGCTGCTTAACTCTCAGATAAGTCTTAGTAGCAATACCAATAATTATGCAAAAACATTTTATTGTATTTTGTAATAGCATAGTGTCCTGCATTTACTTTCGTGTTTGTTCTTCTTTTTGTCCGATCAATATTGCCTACACCGTACGGAGAATAGAGCTCCTTCGAATCGCCGTAATATTCTTTAAAATGTTAAGGCAATTAACATGGATTAGATTAATGTCGTGCCTTAGATTATATGATTTTTTTTTAAATTTTTTATTTTGATTACATCTACAAATTAATTTTCGTTGACTAAATCTTAGCTGGCTGAAATGTCCCCAGTAACGCTAGTTTGGTTATTGTTGTTTACGGCATATTAAC
>CM042157.1:67319459-67346959 GCA_023376005.1 Doryteuthis pealeii
CTTAAGTTAGAAAAACAGATATTAAAAAAATGAATGTTATTTTGTTGACAAAACTGATTCAATAGTGCTAGGGTTTGACATGACAGCGATGATCAGGGGAGCGTCTCCAACCACCATCTAGTAAGTAAGAAAAACAGGATAGACTAGGAAATGTTTGAAACTCTGAATCATATAGGTAGTGCGTAGGGTTGACTGAACCAGCCGATTACTCAAGGGGGAGGCGTCTCCAACCACATCTATATAAGAAGTAAGAAAAACAGGTATAAGATTGAATGTTTAAACTGAATAATAGGTGCTAGGTTTACATGACCAGCGATTATCAGCTGGGGAGGCGATCTCCAACCACCCATCTGTAGGTTAAGTAAGAAAAACAGGTATGAAGACATGAAGGTTTGAAACCTGAATCATATAGGTGCTAGGGTTTTGACAGACCAGCCGATTGATCAGTGGGGAGGGGTCTCCAACCACCCATCTAGCTTAAGTAAAGAAAAAAAACAGGTATAAGACATGAAAGTTTGAAACTGAATCATATAGGGTGCTAGGCGTTTGAATGACAGCGATTGATCATGGGGGAGGCGTCTCCAACCACCCATCTAGCTTAAGTAAGAAAAAACAGGTATAAGACATGAAGTGTTTGAAACTGAATCAATAGGTGCTAGGGTTTGACATGACAGCCGATTGATCAGGGGGAGGCGTCTCCAACCACCATCTAGCTAAGTAAGAAAAAACAGGTATAAGACATGAAATGTTTGAAACTGAACATATAGGTGCTAGGTTTGACATGACCAGCCGATTGATCAGGGGGGAGCGTCTCAACCACCCATCTAGCTTAAGTAAGAAAAAACATATAAGACATGAAGTGTTTGAAACTGAATCATATAGGTGCTAGGTTTGACATGACCAGCGATTGATCAGGGGAGGCGTCTCCAACCACCCATCTAGCTTAAGTAAGAAAAAACAGGTATAAGACATGAAATGTTTGAAACTGAATTCATATAGCAGGTTTGACATGACCAGCCGATGATCAGGGAGGCGCTCCAACCACCCATCTAGCTTAAGTAAGAAAAAACAGGTATAGACATGAATGTTTTTGAAACTGAATCATATAGGTGCTAGGTTTGACATGACCAGCCGATTGATCAGGGGGAGGCGTCTCCAACCACCCATCTAGCTTAAGTAAGAAAAAACAGGTATAAGACATGAAGTGTTTGAAACTGAATCATATAGGTGCTAGGGTTTGACATGACCAGCCGATTGATCAGGGGGGAGGCGTCTCCAACCACCCATCTAGCTTAAGTAAGAAAAAACAGGTATAAGACATGAAGTGTTTGAAACTGAATCATATAGGTGCTAGGGTTTGACATGACCAGCCGATTGATCAGGGGGAGGCGTCTCCAACCACCCATCTAGCTTAAGTAAGAAAAAAAGGTATAAGACATGAAGTGTTTGAAACTGAATCATATAGGTGCTAGGGTTTGACATGACCAGCCGATTGATCAGTGGGGAGGCGTCTCCAACCACCCATCTAGCTTAAGTAAGAAAAAACAGGTATAAGACATGAAGTGTTTGAAACTGAATCATATAGGTGCTAGGGTTTGACATGACCAGCCGATTGATCAGGGGGGAGGTCTCCAACCACCCATCTAGCTTAAGTAAGAAAAAAACAGTATAAGACATGAAGTGTTTGAAACTGAATCATATAGGTGCTAGGGTTTGACATGACCAGCCGATTGATCAGTGGGGAGGCGTCTCCAACCACCCATCTAGCTTAAGTAAGAAAAAACAGGTATAAGACATGAAATGTTTGAAACTGAATCATATAGGTGCTAGGGTTTGACATGACCAGCCGATTGATCAGTGGGGAGGCGTCTCCAACCACCCATCTAGCTTAAGTAAGAAAAAACAGGTATAAGACATGAAATGTTTGAAACTGAATCATATAGGTGCTAGGGTTTGACATGACCAGCCGATTGATCAGGGGGAGGCGTCTCCAACCACCCATCTAGCTTAAGTAAGAAAAAACAGGTATAAGACATGAAATGTTTGAAACTGAATCATATAGGTGCTAGGGTTTGACATGACCAGCCGATTGATCAGGGGGGAGGCGTCTCCAACCACCCATCTAGCTTAAGTAAGAAAAAACAGGTATAAGACATGAAGTGTTTGAAACTGAATCATATAGGTGCTAGGGTTTGACATGACCAGCCGATTGATCAGGGGGAGGCGTCTCCAACCACCCATCTAGCTTAAGTAAGAAAAACAGGTATAAGACATGAAATGTTTGAAACTGAATCATATAGGTGCTAGGGTTTGACATGACCAGCCGATTGATCAGGGGGAGGCGTCTCCAACCACCCATCTAGCTTAAGTAAGAAAAAACAGGTATAAGACATGAAGTGTTTGAAACTGAATCATATAGGTGCTAGGGTTTGACATGACCAGCCGATTGATCAGTGGGGAGGCGTCTCCAACCACCCATCTAGCTTAAGTAAGAAAAAACAGGTATAAGACATGAAATGTTTGAAACTGAATCATATAGGTGCTAGGGTTTGACATGACCAGCCGATTGATCAGGGGGAGGCGTCTCCAACCACCCATCTAGCTTAAGTAAGAAAAAACAGGTATAAGACATGAAATGTTTGAAACTGAATCATATAGGTGCTAGGGTTTGACATGACCAGCCGATTGATCAGTGGGGAGGCGTCTCCAACCACCCATCTAGCTTAAGTAAGAAAAACAGGTATAAGACATGAAATGTTTGAAACTGAATCATATAGGTGCTAGGGTTTGACATGACCAGCCGATTGATCAGTGGGGAGGCGTCTCCAACCACCCATCTAGCTTAAGTAAGAAAAAAACAGGTATAAGACATGAAATGTTTGAAACTGAATCATATAGGTGCTAGGGTTTGACATGACCAGCCGATTGATCAGGGGGAGGCGTCTCCAACCACCCATCTAGCTTAAGTAAGAAAAAACAGGTATAAGACATGAAGTGTTTGAAACTGAATCATATAGGTGCTAGGGTTTGACATGACCAGCCGATTGATCAGTGGGGAGGCGTCTCCAACCACCCATCTAGCTTAAGTAAGAAAAAACAGGTATAAGACATGAATGTTTGAAACTGAATCATATAGGTGCTAGGGTTTGACATGACCAGCCGATTGATCAGGGGGGAGGCGTCTCCAACCACCCATCTAGCTTAAGTAAGAAAAACAGGTATAAGACATGAAGTGTTTGAAACTGAATCATATAGGTGCTAGGGTTTGACATGACCAGCCGATTGATCAGGGGGAGGCGTCTCCAACCACCCATCTAGCTTAAGTAAGAAAAAACAGGTATAAGACATGAAGTGTTTGAAACTGAATCATATAGGTGCTAGGGTTTGACATGACCAGCCGATTGATCAGTGGGGAGGCGTCTCCAACCACCCATCTAGCTTAAGTAAGAAAAAACAGGTATAAGACATGAAATGTTTGAAACTGAATCATATAGGTGCTAGGGTTTGACATGACCAGCCGATTGATCAGTGGGGAGGCGTCTCCAACCACCCATCTAGCTTAAGTAAGAAAAAACAGGTATAAGACATGAAGTGTTTGAAACTGAATCATATAGGTGCTAGGGTTTGACATGACCAGCCGATTGATCAGTGGGGAGGCGTCTCCAACCACCCATCTAGCTTAAGTAAGAAAAAACAGGTATAAGACATGAAATGTTTGAAACTGAATCATATAGGTGCTAGGGTTTGACATGACCAGCCGATTGATCAGGGGAGGCGTCTCCAACCACCCATCTAGCTTAAGTAAGAAAAAACAGGTATAAGACATGAAATGTTTGAAACTGAATCATATAGGTGCTAGGGTTTGACATGACCAGCCGATTGATCAGGGGGAGGCGTCTCCAACCACCCATCTAGCTTAAGTAAGAAAAAACAGGTATAAGACATGAAGTGTTTGAAACTGAATCATATAGGTGCTAGGGTTTGACATGACCAGCCGATTGATCAGTGGGGAGGCGTCTCCAACCACCCATCTAGCTTAAGTAAGAAAAAACAGGTATAAGACATGAAATGTTTGAAACTGAATCATATAGGTGCTAGGGTTTGACATGACCAGCCGATTGATCAGGGGGAGGCGTCTCCAACCACCCATCTAGCTTAAGTAAGAAAAAACAGGTATAAGACATGAAGTGTTTGAAACTGAATCATATAGGTGCTAGGGTTTGACATGACCAGCCGATTGATCAGTGGGGAGGCGTCTCCAACCACCCATCTAGCTTAAGTAAGAAAAACAGGTATAAGACATGAAATGTTTGAAACTGAATCATATAGGTGCTAGGGTTTGACATGACCAGCCGATTGATCAGGGGGAGGCGTCTCCAACCACCCATCTAGCTTAAGTAAGAAAAAACAGGTATAAGACATGAAGTGTTTGAAACTGAATCATATAGGTGCTAGGGTTTGACATGACCAGCCGATTGATCAGTGGGGAGGCGTCTCCAACCACCCATCTAGCTTAAGTAAGAAAAAACAGGTATAAGACATGAAGTGTTTGAAACTGAATCATATAGGTGCTAGGGTTTGACATGACCAGCCGATTGATCAGTGGGGAGGCGTCTCCAACCACCCATCTAGCTTAAGTAAGAAAAAACAGGTATAAGACATGAAATGTTTGAAACTGAATCATATAGGTGCTAGGGTTTGACATGACCAGCCGATTGATCAGTGGGGAGGCGTCTCCAACCACCCATCTAGCTTAAGTAAGAAAAAACAGGTATAAGACATGAAGTGTTTGAAACTGAATCATATAGGTGCTAGGGTTTGACATGACCAGCCGATTGATCAGTGGGGAGGCGTCTCCAACCACCCATCTAGCTTAAGTAAGAAAAAACAGGTATAAGACATGAAGTGTTTGAAACTGAATCATATAGGTGCTAGGGTTTGACATGACCAGCCGATTGATCAGGGGGGAGGCGTCTCCAACCACCCATCTAGCTTAAGTAAGAAAAAACAGGTATAAGACATGAAATGTTTGAAACTGAATCATATAGGTGCTAGGGTTTGACATGACCAGCCGATTGATCAGGGGGAGGCGTCTCCAACCACCCATCTAGCTTAAGTAAGAAAAAACAGGTATAAGACATGAAATGTTTGAAACTGAATCATATAGGTGCTAGGGTTTGACATGACCAGCCGATTGATCAGGGGGAGGCGTCTCCAACCACCCATCTAGCTTAAGTAAGAAAAAACAGGTATAAGACATGAAATGTTTGAAACTGAATCATATAGGTGCTAGGGTTTGACATGACCAGCCGATTGATCAGGGGGAGGCGTCTCCAACCACCCATCTAGCTTAAGTAAGAAAAAACAGGTATAAGACATGAAGTGTTTGAAACTGAATCATATAGGTGCTAGGGTTTGACATGACCAGCCGATTGATCAGTGGGGGAGGCGTCTCCAACCACCCATCTAGCTTAAGTAAGAAAAAACAGGTATAAGACATGAAATGTTTGAAACTGAATCATATAGGTGCTAGGGTTTGACATGACCAGCCGATTGATCAGGGGGAGGCGTCTCCAACCACCCATCTAGCTTAAGTAAGAAAAAACAGGTATAAGACATGAAATGTTTGAAACTGAATCATATAGGTGCTAGGGTTTGACATGACCAGCCGATTGATCAGGGGGGCGTCTCCAACCACCCATCTAGCTTAAGTAAGAAAAAACAGGTATAAGACATGAAGTGTTTGAAACTGAATCATATAGGTGCTAGGGTTTGACATGACCAGCCGATTGATCAGGGGGAGGCGTCTCCAACCACCCATCTAGCTTAAGTAAGAAAAACAGGTATAAGACATGAAATGTTTGAAACTGAATCATATAGGTGCTAGGGTTTGACATGACCAGCCGATTGATCAGTGGGGAGGCGTCTCCAACCACCCATCTAGCTTAAGTAAGAAAAAACAGGTATAAGACATGAAATGTTTGAAACTGAATCATATAGGTGCTAGGGTTTGACATGACCAGCCGATTGATCAGTGGGGAGGCGTCTCCAACCACCCATCTAGCTTAAGTAAGAAAAAACAGGTATAAGACATGAAATGTTTGAAACTGAATCATATAGGTGCTAGGGTTTGACATGACCAGCCGATTGATCAGGGGGGAGGCGTCTCCAACCACCCATCTAGCTTAAGTAAGAAAAAACAGGTATAAGACATGAATGTTTGAAACTGAATCATATAGGTGCTAGGGTTTGACATGACCAGCCGATTGATCAGGGGGAGGCGTCTCCAACCACCCATCTAGCTTAAGTAAGAAAAAACAGGTATAAGACATGAAGTGTTTGAAACTGAATCATATAGGTGCTAGGGTTTGACATGACCAGCCGATTGATCAGGGGAGGCGTCTCCAACCACCCATCTAGCTTAAGTAAGAAAAAACAGGTATAAGACATGAAGTGTTTGAAACTGAATCATATAGGTGCTAGGGTTTGACATGACCAGCCGATTGATCAGGGGGAGGCGTCTCCAACCACCCATCTAGCTTAAGTAAGAAAAAACAGGTATAAGACATGAAGTGTTTGAAACTGAATCATATAGGTGCTAGGGTTTGACATGACCAGCCGATTGATCAGTGGGAGGCGTCTCCAACCACCCATCTAGCTTAAGTAAGAAAAAACAGGTATAAGACATGAAGTGTTTGAAACTGAATCATATAGGTGCTAGGTTTGACATGACCAGCCGATTGATCAGGGGGAGGCGTCTCCAACCACCCATCTAGCTTAAGTAAGAAAAAACAGGTATAAGACATGAAGTGTTTGAAACTGAATCATATAGGTGCTAGGGTTTGACATGACCAGCCGATTGATCAGTGGGGAGGCGTCTCCAACCACCCATCTAGCTTAAGTAAGAAAAAACAGGTATAAGACATGAAGTGTTTGAAACTGAATCATATAGGTGCTAGGGTTTGACATGACCAGCCGATTGATCAGTGGGAGGCGTCTCCAACCACCCATCTAGCTTAAGTAAGAAAAAACAGGTATAAGACATGAAGTGTTTGAAACTGAATCATATAGGTGCTAGGGTTTGACATGACCAGCCGATTGATCAGTGGGGAGGCGTCTCCAACCACCCATCTAGCTTAAGTAAGAAAAAACAGGTATAAGACATGAATGTTTGAAACTGAATCATATAGGTGCTAGGTTTGACATGACCAGCCGATTGATCAGTGGGAGGCGTCTCCAACCACCCATCTAGCTTAAGTAAGAAAAAACAGGTATAAGACATGAAATGTTTGAAACTGAATCATATAGGTGCTAGGGTTTGACATGACCAGCCGATTGATCAGGGGGAGGCGTCTCCAACCACCCATCTAGCTTAAGTAAGAAAAAACAGGTATAAGACATGAAGTGTTTGAAACTGAATCATATAGGTGCTAGGGTTTGACATGACCAGCCGATTGATCAGTGGGAGGCGTCTCCAACCACCCATCTAGCTTAAGTAAGAAAAAACAGGTATAAGACATGAAGTGTTTGAAACTGAATCATATAGGTGCTAGGGTTTGACATGACCAGCCGATTGATCAGTGGGGAGGCGTCTCCAACCACCCATCTAGCTTAAGTAAGAAAAAACAGGTATAAGACATGAAATGTTTGAAACTGAATCATATAGGTGCTAGGGTTTGACATGACCAGCCGATTGATCAGTGGGGAGGCGTCTCCAACCACCCATCTAGCTTAAGTAAGAAAAAACAGGTATAAGACATGAAGTGTTTGAAACTGAATCATATAGGTGCTAGGTTTGACATGACCAGCCGATTGATCAGTGGGGAGGCGTCTCCAACCACCCATCTAGCTTAAGTAAGAAAAAAACAGGTATAAGACATGAAGTGTTTGAAACTGAATCATATAGGTGCTAGGGTTTGACATGACCAGCCGATTGATCAGTGGGGAGGCGTCTCCAACCACCCATCTAGCTTAAGTAAGAAAAAACAGGTATAAGACATGAAATGTTTGAAACTGAATCATATAGGTGCTAGGGTTTGACATGACCAGCCGATTGATCAGTGGGAGGCGTCTCCAACCACCCATCTAGCTTAAGTAAGAAAAAAACAGGTATAAGACATGAAGTGTTTGAAACTGAATCATATAGGTGCTAGGGTTTGACATGACCAGCCGATTGATCAGTGGGGAGGCGTCTCCAACCACCCATCTAGCTTAAGTAAGAAAAAACAGGTATAAGACATGAAGTGTTTGAAACTGAATCATATAGGTGCTAGGTTTGACATGACCAGCCGATTGATCAGGGGAGGCGTCTCCAACCACCCATCTAGCTTAAGTAAGAAAAAACAGGTATAAGACATGAAGTGTTTGAAACTGAATCATATAGGTGCTAGGGTTTGACATGACCAGCCGATTGATCAGTGGGGAGGCGTCTCCAACCACCCATCTAGCTTAAGTAAGAAAAAACAGGTATAAGACATGAAATGTTTGAAACTGAATCATATAGGTGCTAGGTTTGACATGACCAGCCGATTGATCAGGGGGAGGCGTCTCCAACCACCCATCTAGCTTAAGTAAGAAAAAAACAGGTATAAGACATGAAATGTTTGAAACTGAATCATATAGGTGCTAGGGTTTGACATGACCAGCCGATTGATCAGGGGGAGGCGTCTCCAACCACCCATCTAGCTTAAGTAAGAAAAAACAGGTATAGACATGAAATGTTTGAAACTGAATCATATAGGTGCTAGGGTTTGACATGACCAGCCGATTGATCAGGGGGAGGCGTCTCCAACCACCCATCTAGCTTAAGTAAGAAAAAACAGGTATAAGACATGAAGTGTTTGAAACTGAATCATATAGGTGCTAGGGTTTGACATGACCAGCCGATTGATCAGGGGGAGGCGTCTCCAACCACCCATCTAGCTTAAGTAAGAAAAAACAGGTATAAGACATGAAGTGTTTGAAACTGAATCATATAGGTGCTAGGGTTTGACATGACCAGCCGATTGATCAGTGGGGAGGCGTCTCCAACCACCCATCTAGCTTAAGTAAGAAAAAAACAGGTATAAGACATGAAGTGTTTGAAACTGAATCATATAGGTGCTAGGTTTGACATGACCAGCCGATTGATCAGTGGGGAGGCGTCTCCAACCACCCATCTAGCTTAAGTAAGAAAAAACAGGTATAAGACATGAAGTGTTTGAAACTGAATCATATAGGTGCTAGGGTTTGACATGACCAGCCGATTGATCAGTGGGAGGCGTCTCCAACCACCCATCTAGCTTAAGTAAGAAAAAACAGGTATAAGACATGAAGTGTTTGAAACTGAATCATATAGGTGCTAGGGTTTGACATGACCAGCCGATTGATCAGTGGGAGGCGTCTCCAACCACCCATCTAGCTTAAGTAAGAAAAAACAGGTATAAGACATGAAGTGTTTGAAACTGAATCATATAGGTGCTAGGGTTTGACATGACCAGCCGATTGATCAGTGGGAGGCGTCTCCAACCACCCATCTAGCTTAAGTAAGAAAAAACAGGTATAAGACATGAAATGTTTGAAACTGAATCATATAGGTGCTAGGGTTTGACATGACCAGCCGATTGATCAGGGGGGAGGTCTCCAACCACCCATCTAGCTTAAGTAAGAAAAAACAGGTATAAGACATGAAGTGTTTGAAACTGAATCATATAGGTGCTAGGGTTTGACATGACCAGCCGATTGATCAGTGGGGAGGCGTCTCCAACCACCCATCTAGCTTAAGTAAGAAAAAACAGTATAAGACATGAAATGTTTGAAACTGAATTTATTAAAACAATTTAAATAAGAATATTGTGGGACATTTAGAATATTATCATGCTTTTTCTCTGAATTTTTTAGATTATTTGGACTATTGTCCTCATCTTTATTGTTATCTGTACAATTGGACAAATAGCATAGTGGATAAAGGCGTGGGTTTAGACAGTTCTAAGCGACAGTTATCTCTAGGCTGCAAGTTCAATCCTAGTCAGGGGCAAC
This sequence comes from Doryteuthis pealeii, assembly GCA_023376005.1. Classification (NCBI taxonomy): domain Eukaryota; kingdom Metazoa; phylum Mollusca; class Cephalopoda; order Myopsida; family Loliginidae; genus Doryteuthis; species Doryteuthis pealeii. Next base: position 67,329,477 of record CM042157.1, read on the forward strand.
AGTAACATAGAATAATAATTAACACAGCTTAACACCTGTACCCCAGTTATGGTTAGTGGAATGAGAACAGGATACCTCTGTGGATTGAATAAAGGGTTGGGTTCAAAGTTCTGTGATTACGACAAGAAGGATCCTGATTATGACAAGAAATACCTGAAGAAGGCCAGAGGGCACATCGGACGAGACGTGGTACAGATAACAATAAAGATGAGGACATACTTCTGGCCTTGTGCCACATCTAAACTTAGTAAATGCCTCAAAATAATAGTCTGAATAATACTAATTATCATGCTTTGTTTTAAAATAAATTAGGATTCCAATATTGATTCACTCTGAATCCACCGAAAGCCATTCATACGAAATAGTGGTAGAGTAAAAGCATTGGATTTATAAGAAACAAAAAAAAAAAAAGGGTTATTAGATATGACTGATCCAGCATTGTGCAGGATAAACATCACCCTTGTGCAAATTATTTGAAACAAGTACTTTACTTTCCTTCTTTGACTATAAAGTCAGTTTTAGACCCATGAGTGATAGGGTGTAATAAAGTCAGTTTTAGACCCAATGGAGTGATAGGCGCTAGTAATTTAGCGCAACTCACCAGTCCATAGGACAAAGCACAATGGATCACCGACACGAAAGTGAGAAGGAAGAGTTTCTGGTTTTTACATGTGTCCCACTTTCACACGATATGGCACAAGGCTGAGACTCATTGATTTCTATTTTTCCCTCAGATTAGGTCATTTGTAGTGGTGCAGTAATATGAATTTCGATTTATTTCCATTGAATCAGTTTGATTGAAACTATTCTGTAATTTAAAAAAAAAAAGAATTCATTGATGATAAGTCAACACTGAAAATTTTATTAAAATCAGATAATTCTCTAATTTTTAGTAATTTTTTTTATCAATTAACTTTGATATTTTGGTATGAGCTTTATATACTTGGTTTGAATAATTGCTTAGCAAAAAATCTGTCAGTAACCAAACGCTGTTGACTCCATCTCCACGCTACCCTAACTTAGATATAAATGCTCTATCCACGATATTGAGCACTTTTTACACATAGATATAGTACCATATTGTCTATATATATGTGTGTGTGTATATATATATTTTTTTTTTAAATGTTTTTTTTAATTGGGCGTTATTACGAAGCATTAAAAATATATAAATGAATGAACTCGATATTATGGAGTATTGGATTCACTTATTTTTTAATTATTTTTGTCATAAATTTCAGGTTCGTTAGATACCCTTTATCAAATGAATGTTATTACTGTTTAACGGTTTCGTTGTCTCTGTTGTTGGTATCTAACGAACCTGAAAATTTATGACAAAAAAAATAAAAAAATAAGTGAATCCAATACTCCATAATATCGAGTTCATTCATATATATTTTAATGCTTCGTAATAACGCCCAACTTTAAAAAAATTTAAAAAAAAATTACCGAGAGAAGCATACGGAGACCACCTAAATACAAATATATATATATATATATATATATATGTATATATGATATTTGTAGATTATATGGGTGCTATATTTGAGGATAGACAGTGCTCAATATTATTGATATAGCATTTATGTATAAGTTAACGTAGCATGGACATGGAGTCAATGGCACTTGGTTACTGACAGTTTCTTGCCACGCGAACTTCAGACCAAATTTGGATTTGGTCTGAAGGTCGCAGAGGTGAGAAACTGTCAATAACCAGGTGTTGACTCCATGTCCACACTACTTTAAAATATATTTATATATAAAAGAAATGAAAAACATTTTCTTTTTACTAAAAATTTCATTTTTTTTTACCCATTCAAGTGATGATTTGTGAATAATTTTGAATTTTCAGACTGTTTCCTCATCTTTATTATGGTACGTATAAACACTATGTTTTGGCTGGTGTATCCTCCAGCCTTTCTCAGAGGTTCCCTGTATATCCAAGCATAGTAATGATCCAACCTAGGATATTATGTCATTATTTGAATGAAATCTTCAGAAATTCTTCGATGCCTGTTTGATCAACTGTCAAACTATTAAAATGATTTTTCAGGTTGGATCATTACTATGTTCAGATACACAGGGAACACCTGGGGAAGGCTGGAGGATACACCAGCCGAAACATTGTGTTTATACATACCACAATAAAGATGAAGACAACAGCCTGAAAAATTTAAATTATTCACAAACAAATCTTTTATTTGACCAGATTTTTAAAAAACTATTTTCTATTATTTTCACCTTTTTTTTTTTTTGCAAAACTTTGAGTATCATTATTTAAAATTTAATTGATTTATTTTGTCTTCCATTAATGGCCATTGCATATGATGATGACAGTGACCCCACTTCATCCTTGGCTTCTTTGAATAAATTCTCCACATATTCCTGAGGCGTGCAACCAATTCGGAAAAAGGTGATCTCACCTGTCAAAAATGAAAGAAAGTATTATGTCAATGAACTTTGATATGATTGATTGGATAAAAAATTTTATGTCCTTTATCAGTAACTAGCAAAATTATGCGCCCCCCAAGTCACAAATATTTAAGTTTTAATCTAATAAAATATATTAAATTTGAAAGACTAACAAAACTAAATTAGAACAAATATAAAAATATTGCACTTATTTTAATGTTATTTTTGAATTAATAAATATAATATAATATAGTGTTTAAATATATAGTATAGTGTTTATATTTTATTTATTTATATTTTATTTTTTTATCATATTATAAAATTTTTTATCATTTTTTATCATTTTTTATTATTATTATTATTATCATTTTTTATATTTTATTTATTATATTATATTTTTATATATATTTTATTTATATTATATTAATATATAGTATAGTGTTTAAATATAAAGATATCTTCTGCATGCCCAACGCATTTCTCTATTTTCCCCCAATCTCTTTCTTTCTTTCTTTCTTTCTTATATTTTTTCTGTGTAGCATGTCCATTTTCTTCCTTTTCTTTATAATAAAAACGAAATGGTCCATTATTTAACTGAGGTGATGACACTCATTAGAAATAAGAATTCGGCAGATAAGCAACACCAGATAATCAGATCTAGATTTTTAAAAATTTAACCTGGGACGATTTTGACGGTCTCAGTTTTACCTAGAGGGTGTTGCAAGATGACAACGGTCATACAAATAAAGAACACGGGCATTAATATATAAATCATTATTTTACCTTGATCGATATTCATGCAGTTGACGACAGTTGATGGAGCGAGTTCTCTGGATTCACCATCACACACCATTCCATCTATTTTATGACCTGTAAAGATGAGCATTAAAGTTTTCATTGGAGTTTGTAACCCACTTTTCTGCAAATTAAATCCCCCACTTCAAATCGGAGTTCCACACAATGAAAGTTAAAACTTGGGATTTATTAATCACTCTAGTTTAACTGCCCAGAATGTGCTTGGACTTCTCTTGTCGAATGTGTATTCTAAAATTTAAATTAAGCCGATGAAATTATTATTATAAAATTTAGAGATTATAAAATTTGGACTACTCGTTTCAGTTGACTGCAAACTCTTTGGTGTCCAGTGGGTTGACAATTGGCTTATGGCTACTGAAGGCAGACTTAGTATTTACACAAACTGTTAACCACTGGTAGGATGTGTACCAAGTATAGAGCATCCAACAATAACCAAACTTGGTATTCAATTGTAAAAGATCTTCCACTGAGTATTTGACTATCCATCAAACCAAATGTGACAAGGAATAAAATTCCATTGGCAATCCCCTTTTGGGGAGGCACAAGGCACCAGGAATAAACCCAGTTTTGAGGCGCTGGTTCAGGTGCTGCCGGGCTAGATGTTCCCCTGGAATCAAGCGAGAAACTTTTGCGGCTTCTCGATCCAGGCTCAAATAATACATTTTGATCTGCCGGGCAGTTAATGTCAAAATAGCTTAAACTGAAGGCGGCGTATGGCGAACTATATTCACCTGGACATGTTCAATTATAGGGCGGGTGGGTTAAACTACACTGAGTCTTTCTGTACTTACTTATGAAGAATTATGAAGAGTTCCACAAATCTTTTGGTATTCATTTAATTAATTGATTATCTCACTTAATCAGCAAAAATCAATAATTAGATTTTGTGTGTTTCTTAGTTATAAGCATATTGAAGTATATGCAAGATTTCAAATCTGAATGACTTATATTATCGGAGTTTTAGGTCGACATGCACATACCATGGGATTCCTTGAGACTCTTTTATATATATAGATATATATATATAAGCTCTATCACTGATATTGAACACTCCACTAATAATACCGCAAAAACTTAGTCCACCACTAACTCACCAACTGAGCTAGTGAAAGCCATATACCATTGCTATATATATATATATATTATATATATATATATATATACACACTTTACTATATTTATAATACTGGCCAATATCATTAATATGACATTTATATCTAACTTAGGATAGTGAAAATATAGTCAATGGCACTTGGTAACTGTATGATGGTAACTTAATAATAACAATAAAAACTAAAACAAATACTAGAATAAATTAAATGCAATAGAAAAAAAATTGAAATTTACACAAAATTGGTACAATACTAGACTAGAACGCCATTCCTAATAAGTAGTCCCCATCATGCCCCCAAAACTTCATCACCCTTCCCATGATGCACAACACAACTAGTATATGATGAAAGATATAACACATAATTTACTTGGTTGGTTTAAAAATCGCATTGGTAAGAAACTGACAATTGCCAAGCGCCTCGACTCTCTGTCTTTGCTATCCTAACTTATATATATATATATATATATATTATCTACCATAATTCTGAACCAGAAGGCTGTGACTGACTACTTTATATTAAATCTTGAATTACTACTCAATTTGTGTGTATTAAAACAGTAAAAATCCCCTTCGCATTCTGTGGTGACGATAGCCGAGCGGTTAAGCTGCCCGACTAATACTGAATCGATCGGATTTCTCCCGCTGTAGGTAGCTCACAAAATGTCTAGCCACACTGAACAGACTTGATAAGTCGAAACACGTGTCTATGGATGACTATATATATGTGTGTGGTGTGTGTGTGTGTGTGAAGAGAAAAATGGAAGTGAATCCGATGGTATGTAATATAGTGAAAAATTTGAAAAAACATATATATATATAAACACACACACACACACACACACACACACATAATATATATTATATATATATATATATATATATATATATCCTTGTACAATTTTAAACAACTTTGAGTTTTTGATGAGGCAGTTTCTAAAGCGTGTGTTGTTTTTTTAAGTAAGTGTAAGACAAAACCAAGATACAAACCAAGAGAATCTAGCACCATGTCATGATGGATGCTGTCTGCTCCTCCGCTGGGGTTGGCTGAACTCAGGGCTACGGGTCCCGTCAAACTGACCAGATAGGCCAATACAGAAGAATCCGGTACTCGAATGCATACACTTTCCTTGTTGCCTATATAATCAACAGATTCACCTATGCCAAGGTTCATCATCCACTCTCCCTTGGGGACGACACAACTGATCCCACCTGGGTAACAACGACGCATAAAAGCCCAGAGAAGATCGCTGAAGTCCGGTTTCGCTTCGGCCAATTGGTCAAGATTTGAGAGACAGACGCAAATAGGTTTCTCAGCTGGTCGTTCTTTTACGTTATATATATTTTTTATTGACGTTGGTATCTTGCAAGAAGCTGCTAGTGCATACACAGTGTCCGTGGGCACACCGACAATACCACCTTGGTTGATGATCTTAGCTGCTTGTAGGATTCCTGAGGTCCTTTTCGATGTAAAAGTTGGGCATATCTTTCTCGAAACACTTGTGTCGGGTTGTTTTTCCTAGTAAATATATAAAAAAGCATATAAGTCTTTATTCAAAGTGTACTATATAATTTAAACGTGAAACTATTGGTTATATACCACAAAAAAAAGAGAATTTAAGTGTAACAATCAATAATAACAGGTTCATTTTTTTCAACAAGACAAAATAGAATTGTCTCCTATTTGATATTGGAGGTGGGGCTTCCCACGCCACATGTCTGTTGGTCATGTGACAATGCAACCCCTTAGCTTTCTCTCTCTCTCTCTCTCTCTCTCTCTCTCTCTCTCTCTCTCTCTTTACCTACACGACTTGGAATAAATTGGACGTTAGTCCCTCGCTCCATATAGGCTAAGCACATGTGTGTCCATTTGGTTCCTAGACCCCCCGAAACAAAGGAATATCAGTAATTAGCATTGAGTTGCCATAAGGGCAATAGGATTGGGACAATCACACACACACACACATGTATATATATATATATTGCGTTTCCACCTTTATTTTGTTACACTGTTTGCGTTCTATGGAACAACCTTTGTGTCCTTTTTGCGATTTTGGACTGACCCATTGTTATCCGTGTATGTTGTTCCTATTAAATGTTGTTAACCTTCATGTTAAGTTTTTAAGAGCCATTCCGGGGCCTTATAGCAGAAGTGCTTATCTTGTGGAATCCTTGATAAAGAGTCCGACCACAATGTGAATCCTTTGGTTACTAAAGTGTCCTGAGTTACTGGTAATCGTATAAGTCCTTTGTGAGTATTGGTAAAGATCCCGGCAATCCTATCTGCGTCCGTCATCAAATGTTACATGATTATGGATCCCTAATATCTTTTAAGGTAGTATAGAAATCCTTATGGCGATCAGTACATCTGATGGCCTTGAGAGTGAGTGACAGCATTTGACCTCACTCTCACCTTGCGTTCTGGGAGAACCGTGGAGAAACGGAACCCCGATAGAAAGCCCTTTCCGGTTTAAGGAGTAAGCAACTCAGTTAGTCAGTTGGAGAGTTAGGACTTAGAAGCGAAGCTAGTAAGATGTGAGCTGACTGCGCAGTTGTCTGGTCTGGGGATCTGGAATAAAGTAACATCAAAAGTAAATCGAAGTCTTGTTGTTATTACTAAAAGCTAACAATGACACAAGGCTTCTGATAAGAAATGATCCCCGACAAAGACCCGGAGTCCCCAAGAAACACCACGACAAGACCAGACCAAGATAGAAGATAGATGATAGACGATCAGAAGACGCCCGAAAGAATAGACCAGAGTAAGACGTAAGAAGTTATATAACATATATAGATATATAGTGCCGGTAAAGAGGTATGCAACATATATACCTATTTAGTACCGTCAAGGAAAAGGCACCACGTAACATATATCTATTTGGTACCGTGATGCCGCCGCTACGTTACACAAAGAGTGTATTTGATGTGTGACCATTATGGGGGTTTAAGTATCTTATCAGGCCAGTAGTACTGCCAGTGATTGGTTAGAAGAGTCAATCACGTGACCTTGGCAAGTCTATAAGTATAAGCGGGGAACTGGCACACACCTTATATATACAAAATTTCTCAACACTTCATAAAATGACTTTGTCTTTTCCCTACCAAATATTCTGTGTTAGGTTATACTTTTTTTTGGATAATTTTATATAGGAATGTAGGTGTTAGCTTGGAACTAATACCCCGTTAATTCTTATAGTCTAATGTGAAGTTAAAAAGTCCCTTTTCTGTAATTAATGTTAACGAACTCCACATATCAGTATTAAAGTTGGTTAGTTGGCTAGTTGAATTTTATGGCATGTCAACCATTGTTGGGTTATTTTATGCCGAAGACGTTTTGTTTTATTCTTTCTTGATATTTATTCATCCTTGAGTTTTTAAACTCATTTTAAAATTTTTATTTAACCCATTTATGGGACCCTAACAAGTACTACCACTACCGGTCAGAGTGGACCTGGAAGTAATGGTGATGAAGGGGCACTCCACATTCCCCAGAGCTTCAGAATTGGAACCTCACCACTAAAGGCAGATTAACATCCTACCCAGGACACATAGACTCTCAGCCACCGCCTTCTAGCACATATGTATTATTAAAAGGGTTTGAGTTGCCATAAGGGCAATAGGATTGGGACAATCACATATATATATTTACCAACCCCTCTGCACGAGCAGGATGTGACACAAGGTCAATTTCTTAAGTGGAGTTCAACAGGTTTGAATTCAGAGTTTTTCCTTCTCCTAGACTGGTTGCCTAATCAAGGTTAAAGAGCCCAGTCTGTCGTAATATTTACCCATAGCTGGTAAGAGAATAGGATTTATACCTTTCCCAAGGGTATTAGCGCTAAGTGAAATGCAATTACCACATCCAGGATTTGAACTCGGGGTGACGAGTCCATTTCCCATGACTTTAACCATTACACAACGCGCTTTGGGACAATCATATAGGTGCTAGGGCTTGACGTAACCAGTCGATTGACACTCTTAAAGTAATAGCTGATTAAAGCACCATGTTTAAATCTTAATACTGCTGAGAAGCGAATTGTGTCTTCGTTGAGCGCCCCAAATTTGTGACCTTGTGCCAAAACTAAGCAATATTTGAAAATCTTTTTCAAATTTTGTGATTTTGAAATAGAGATGTGTTCAGGTGTTAAAGATGTTCGCTTCTCAGTTGGTAGAGCATCCGCATAGGAACCACAAGTTTACGTGTTCGGTACCGGCCCTCGCCAACTCAGCCCATGGGTAGCACGGCTCGGTCTGAGCGGTAAAGTAGGGAGTTGATGGTAGTTGTGGCACACTATCTCAGATGCAAAAATAAGCTCCCTGGTCTTGCGCTAGGGAAGAGAGGATAGTCCCTCGCTGTCCGGCTGATACCGACCGACAATATTAAAAAAATACTTATTATTCAGAATTATTGACCCCCCCCCAAAAAAAAAACACATAAAGTCTTTGATATTTTATAAACACAATTGTAAAATTACTTAAATATGGCTGCCATTTTTTTGGCGGTAAAACTCGTCTGGCTGATACCGACCGACAATATTAAAAAAATACTTATTATTCAGAATTATTGACCCCCCCCCCAAAAAAAAAAACCCAACATAAAGTCTTTGATATTTTATAAACACCAATTGTAAAATTACTTAAATATGGCTGCCATTTTTTTCCGGCTGATACCGACCGACAATTTTAAAAAAATACTTATTATTCAGAAATTATTGACCCCCCCCCCCCAAAAAAAAAAAAAAAAACAACATAAAGTCTTTGATATTTTATAAACACAATTGTAAAATTACTTAAATAATGGCTGCATTTTTTGGGCGGTAAAACTCGTCTTCTAATAAAGATTATAATTCAGGACTACTTACTGTCAGTAAAGGAGTTCCAAGTGCACCAATTGACCTTGTAAAGTTCCATTGATCATACCAGCAAATGTTCCGTACAAAGCAATCACTCCTTAAAGATATATGTATATATAAAAAAGAAATTATCAGTGTTATTTATCTATAAAGAATAGTGTATGTGAGAGAGAATGTCCTTGCAAAAGAAAAGGTCATTGTCGAAAGAAAACGTTGTATGTGAACAGATAGGTGATATATCGTAATCAGAAATGATCTAGTGACAAGTAGGAATCGCTTGTGACTATTTTCTTAATCAGAAATTGTTACGATTTTTGTCGCCATTTTAGGGGTTTAGTACATAATTCATTACATTCTATTTTATTATGTTTTTATACAATACAGTGCTATTTTTACTTACTTAAAAAACGTAACAAAAAATAGGGGTTGTTTTTATTTGGCGGTTTGGCACGGATTAATAGCATTTCAGTTTATTTCAATAGGGAAAATTGATTTGATATACGAGAACATTGAGTTACGAATGAAACATTAAACTCGTAAGTCAAGGTATCACTTGGGAGGCTGGAATGGATTAATGGCATTTCAGTTTATTTCAATGGAGAAAATTGATTTGATATAAGAGGAAATTGAATTACAACCAGAAAGAATTAAATTCGTAAATGAAGTACACTTGAGGCTGGAACGGATTAATAGCATTTCAGTTTATTTCAATAGGGAAAATTGATTTGATATGCGAGTAATTGAAAATTAAAAGTAAGTCAAGGTATAACCGTAATTGAATAAAAAAATAAACCATAATGCTTACCTGCAAGTAATGCGGTGACCAGGACCATCCAAGGAGGCTCAACTCCGAAACAGCGGACAACAAAAGCAATCATGTTGAGTTCAAGAATAAAGTGAACGGCATCCAGATTTTGTAAAGTGAACGTCAGAAAAATTCCCATCGTGTGCAGCACCAAGAGAGCAATGACGCGGCACGTAAAGGAACGAAAATGAGGCTGTATGAATAAAAGCGATTTGTAATCTTAATAATTTGTCAGATATTTGTCTTTTAGAGTAGATCGATTTCCACTTTAAAAAAAAAATCAAATTCATGAGGCACCAAAGTTGTGTAATGGTCTTAAACTGATACCAAATAAGATCTTGCACTTGTACCAATTTTTGAGGAAATGGCCAATAAGATGGCATCAATCGTTGACAAAAAAATGTGATACAAGGTCGCAAATATGGACATCTAGTAAAGATCGAACTCGCTATGCATTAATATGGATCTGTGAGACCAAAGTTTCAATTTAAAAAATCAAATTACAGGAAACATAAAATGTTGTGTATTGGTCTATAAAGTACTGATACAAAAAATTAAATTTTGCACTTGTACAATTTTTGGGGAAATGCCATCAAAGATCGTAGACAAAAATGCCCCGAAAAATCCTCGGTTTTGCAATATTTGGCCAAAACATTGATCGGCAAATCTATTTCAGTATTTAAAACAGGGAATGTTATCATTTCATTTTATCAAAATGAAACTTTCGTGTGTGCGTTCACTGACAATTTCAGATTTGTCAGATTACCTCCCTTAGCTGCAATAGAATCTTCACACCATCGGTAGAAAATTATACTTTTTGTTGCCTTAGTAACATATCCCAGTATTGAAATAAAGGCGATATCGTGTTAGTCAAGCAGTTATTCTAAGGCTAATAACAATAAATAAATGAATGAAAATTTAGTTTAATTCTAAAGGTTTACAAAAAAATTCTAAAGGTTTATAAAAAACAAACAAAACAACAACAAAAAAAACTAACAATATAAATGATATTCCGATATATGCAGTCAGGTTTAAGATACCTACTAGTCTGATGGAGAGGAAAATTAAGGATATGAGTAACAGATAGTAGGGAAGACTGGGCTCTTTAACCTTTGTCAGGCAACCAGCCAAGGAGAAGGAAAACTAAATTCAAACCTCCGCATAAGAAATTATTCTCTTATCACAGCCTGCTCATGCAAAGAGGTTGGGTAATTACTTATTCATAGAATGTCCTGATGATGCCAGAAAATGATTAAAGTTAGTAGCATTAAATAGTAATTAGATTTCTAAATGATGCTAAATAGCGTCTGCAGTTCACATTAAATTATACTTACCATTATTGTGTTAGTCTTGTAGTTATTCCAAGGCTAACAGCAATAAATAAATGAATTAAAGCTTAGTTCAGTTCTAAAGGTTTATTATATAACAAAACAATTACTAACAATATATATGTCCTTTCTATATATAAAATCAAGTTTGAGAAGCCTATCAATCTGACGGAGAGGGAAACAAGGATATCTGGTATCTTCTATTTTAGTCTGTCCTCTCGGAGATAAATTATTTCAACCTTGTCGTGGAGCTATAGATAACTGAAGATGAATTTGCAAAAATATGGAAACATACTGTAGTTCTCGTTTAAAGTTCGCCAATCAGCTGGACATATTCTCTTCCTTCCTATTTTCGTAAATTCACCTTTTAGCTCAGTTTGTAGAGCGTTCAGACTTGGAACTACAAGGTTCGATACCGGACCTCACCAAATCAGCGTAAGAGTAGCACAGGGGTATGAGCGGTAAAGTGAGGAGCTGATGGTAGGTGTGTCACTCCACCTCAGATTCTCAAAACAATCTCCATAGTCTAGCGCTAGTGAAAAGGAGATAGACTCGTTAGCTGTTTGGTTGATACCAATTGTAGGCCACCCGAACGACTTTACTTACTTATGTAGACAGTATAAGAGAAATAACTATGCAGAGACTAATATATGTGACATCCCATAATATAATAGCCTCTGAGAGTTCTATTACTTTCCCAAAATGCAACGCGACTTCTGCCTCAGACTAGAGGCAATTTAAAGTTTTGGAGGGAATTTGTCCTATCAAGAATCTTGTCTTAGTAGTCCCTTAAACTGGTAACAGCGCACAGTATTTCTCAGTGATACGGATGTTCAATAAATTCTAATGTTCATTCATACATCAGTCTAATTTCTACCAGAAGAAACTACTTTCATTCTGAATCTTAAAAAGAGGGATGTAATAATAATATAATTATGTTACATCTTAGTATTGTTTTAAGAATTATGTTTTCATTGATTTTTACTTTAACTAAATTAAAGTGATTTTTACTTTAACTAAATTAAAGTGGCCTACTGTCAGTAACAGCCAGATAGCGAGGGAGTCTATCCCCTTTTCTCCAGCACTAGACCAGGGTTATTGTTTTTGCTGAGGTGGTGCGACACACCAACCGTCAGCACCCCCACTTTATCGCACATATCAGATTACACAATTTGTGCTACTCAGGTCCTGATTGGAGGCGCGTGGTGTAATGGTTAGAGTCGTAGGAAATGGACTCGTCGACCCGAGTTTAAATCCTGGACAATGCTGTTTGCATTTCACACAGCGCTAATACCCTTGGGAAAGGTATTAATCCAAATATTCTCTTTCCTACTATGGGTAAATGGTAGGGCAGACTGGATTCTTTAACCTTGGATAGGCAACCGGTCTAGCAGAAAGAAAACTCTGAATTCAAACCTGTTAAACTCCGCTAATAAACTGACCTTGTGTCATATCCGGTGCATGCGGAGGGGTTGGTAAATATATACTCAAACCTTGAGTTAGCGGGAACCGGTATCGAACCAGGAATCTCGCGATTCCTTGGCGGATGCTCTACCGACTGAGCTAAACCGGTCACAAAACGTATGACAATTTACTGAATGTTACTCACTGTCGATTAATAATGTTGACCATGCCATCCAGTAGAGGGCGTAAACTGTAGACATATAAGCTTTGGCCAGACTTCCGCTTGCCATAAGCACATCTGGCCACATACATTTGTAGAGCTGCTCCAGCCACTATCAACCAAGGAAGGGATTCGGTCCCCTGTGTCGCCTCCAACGGAGACAAACAGATGCAGGCCAAACGTTGCTTAAAAGCAAAGTGTTTCGATTATTTCATCATCCAGATGGGGTCCTTCTTCAGTGTATTTTAATTTTTGCACCGACGTTTCTAAAAAAAAAAAAAAAAGAAAACTTCTTAGATGAACATAACTGCAACAAAATTTTGTGGTAATTAATGAAAATAAAATTAAACCATTTAAAAATAAATAAAACTAAAATAAAACAAAATCAAATTAAACATAAAAAATAAATAAAAAGACATAAAAAATAATAATCTCCTAGAAGGTCTCAGACCGGAAGAACCTTCGGAGCATGAACAACAACAACAACAACAACAACAAAAAAACACCGAATTCTTAGCGCCAAAAAGGACTCTCATCACTTTTTACCCCTAAGACTTTGAAGAAGAAACTCCTATTGACTTCATCTGGAAAATATGTCCCCACTAAGAAATAGTGTAAATCAACTAATAAAAGTCTTACTCTAAAGTCCTCCTCACCTTTGTTCCTTTTGCTTCTTTTCTTAAATTCCCTTTCACAAGAAGAACCAACTATATTGGGGGATTAGACACAAATACGAGTGAGCTTAAACCATATAGAACCAGCACTAACGAATAGCCACAATGGAGTCCGAAATACTACAGCGTATTTATTATTTCACTCCTTGCGAATGTTTCCCTCCGCATTTCGCTTATTATGTGATTAACCGTCTCATCACTGTCTCTACATAACCTACACTTACTATTCTGTTGTGTATTATTATTATTATTATTATTATTATTATTATTATTATTATTATTATTATTATTATTATGTGAGTTTTTCACACCAGCGTTAACTGATGGTCTTTCACTGGAGTTTGAGTGACAATAAGTCTCCTCAGGGCTCCAGGACTCTTCTTAATAATGCTGTTGTTTGGATGGTCTCGATTCTTCCTCTGGTTTCCAAAACCTCCAGTGTGTCTTCCAATATGAGTTTAAACAGAGAGAAGAGGTTTCATGCCGATGTACATGAGAGTGTTATATAATTTATGATCAGTCATAAATTATGTGCGTACCTCTATATTAAAATTAGATTAAAAATAACGGGATCCCATCGAAAATTACCCGGTGACGGTTAATAACCTTGACCTATTGAAGGCGCGCGATTGGGCGTCATGAAAATAAGTTTTAGTTTTTAGTTAGTCAGATACGACCCGATTTCGAAGGAGTGCAGACGTGATTGTCGTCTCTGATGGGTCGGTCTTCCCGCAGTGGAATCAAATGGGCTGGGGAAATAAAGCTTTATTATTAAGAACACCAAATCTTGTTGTTAAGTGAATATTAAGAACAATGTCCAGCCCATCACAAAGAAGAAAACCAACCCTTAAAAGAAGCCCAACAGATCACCAGATAAGATGGCAGCCGATGTAGAAGAAGAATGTAAAGTAAGAAAGACCACCTATCACCTATTATCTATCTATCTATCTATCCCCTCGATTATATACCCGACGTATGATGTGGGTATATATAAGTATGTAACAAGAGTCTTCTCAGCTATGTAATTGATAAGGTAACAACTAGCTATAAGATGCATCTAGTACAAGAGATACATCAGCACTCAGATTATGTAAGCCAGCCAACAATCTGTCTATAAAGATATATACGCGTATAAGGAAAAAAACATGATTGTCCTCCCTTGGATTGCAGACGTGGCTTACCATGTCACGAGACCAAGGAACACATGGCAATTTAGCTCTCAAACATAAGACCAGACATTGAAGAAATCGCAAGGTCTCATCAAGCTCTTGTTTCTCATTAACACAGGAATGAATAAACTTCATAGAGGTATGTTAAGTTTGCTTTTGTTAAATGTGTTATTTTTTATACATTTAACAGTTAACTTAATAACATATTAGTCCTATTTCGTACACAGTGCGCTATCAAGTATCTGTAGTACTGTAAGTGCGCCCAGACTGTATAAAGTTTGAGAACCACTGCCCTAATGCATTATAAGGACTTAGTGTTGGGTAAAAACTAACAACCACTATTCTTATAGTTTAAATATTCCCCGTAATCATGTAATGAGTGAAAAGGACATATTTCTCAGCTCTGTTTATAGAACAGAATAGAGACAATTAATCTCCAAATTCGGTATAGAAGTCACAAAACCACGACAGACACTATTCTTATGGCTGTAATGTTTGTCTTTCGTTACTAAATGTTCAGTGTTAGGGTATCTATGGATTTCCTAATAAGTCCATATAATTAAGAACTTAGTATTGGTTTCAGACTAGGACCCACACATTCTTATACGCGTATTATATAAATTCAGATCAGTGTTAGCGTATCTATGGATGTCCAAATAAGTCATTATAATTAAGGTCTTAGTATTGGTTTCAAACTAGGACCCACTAATTCCTATACGTGTATTATACAAATTCAAATAATACGTACCGTGCACAGGCAGTCAACCTCTCGAAAACACCACGTAATTTCTCCATGTCGCAAGGTTCCACGCCGATGTACATGACAGTCTTCTCAGCAATTGAATTGATGAGGTAACTCATTGACATGAAAAGGCTGAAGAAGGCAACAAAACAACACGGGATACCGAAAGTAAAGTTATACACTGGTCGCGGAATATGATCAAGAGAGAGAATAACCATCAGAGTGAAGAGCATGTTGTAGAGGTAGATCACCTACTCTGAACACATGGAACAGACCAAGAGGATGAACATGACAACAAGCAACGCCCACTGACCATAGAAATTGACACGCAAGTTCTCTATGTTAGGTAGATCCAAGGTGACCAGTAATTCGTTTATAGCTTTTGACGTCCAAAAAACGGTGTAGATCATAAACTGTGTCCCGTTGAAAAAATCATGCCGCAAGAAAGCGTAATAGCTCGCGCAGACATGACAAAACAAGCTGTTTAAGAACATTGGTATTGCTGGTCGAAAGTCGGAGAAATATCCAAGATGGTGGAAGGCCATGACAACGGCCGGAACAACATTACCGATGTATCCCATTCCCATAGGTTCGGCGTATTTGGTGTTCTTCTTTTTCTCGTTCTGCTTTGATTGTGGCGCTTTTGTTCGGATGAGGAGAACATCGTAGGGCGCATTGCCGAATCCAGGCAAGAGATAACGCTGGCTGACGCCTTTCAGGGTCATGACGACCACCCCGTAGATACCGGAGAGGGCAATGATGATTTCGAAAGCTGCGGCCACCCTCCGACCCCAGAGAAAGAAAAGACCAAGTCCTTCGAATACAAGTGTTATCATGATGGCGATGAGGACGGGAGGCATGATGTAATTGACCGTAGCTGCGCAGATGCTAAGTATGACGGAAAACGGCCATGAAACCAATCATACCCGGAAGGACGCCATATTGAACTGTTGTCAATGGAAGGTCGACATCAAGATGTGATTGATGCCATGGATTGTCCACAGGGAGGCAAACACGATGAAAGCAGAACCTGTCAGGTGATCGTTTCGTCGATAGGACATAAACCCAGCAAGTAATTGAACAAATCCTCCAATTATAATGAGATGAACTCCTGTAACGCAGAAAAAATAGATAAAAGGAAAAACAATAAAAAATATATACGTGTATTCTCATGTAATATAATTTATGATAATTTATTATGGTACAAGCGTAGGACATCCTATGAAAATCAAATTTAGCTATCACCTCTAAAAAGCGAGTTAACCTATATATATATTTACCGACCCCTCCGCACGAGTAGGATGGGATACATGGTTAATTTCTTAAGCGGAGTTCAACAGGTTTGAATTCAGAGTTTTCCTTCTCCTAGACAAGGTTAAAGAGCCCAGTCTGCCCTACTATTTATCCATAGCTGGAGGGAGAGTAGGATTCATACCTTTCCCAAGAGTATTAACGCTAAGTGAGATGCAATTAGCGCGTCCAGGATTTGAACTCGGGGCGACGAGTCCATTTCCCATGACTTTAACCATTACACCACGCGCTTCCTTAACCTATATATCTCTTGTAAATGAGGTGTTCAAGGCAAGAAACTCAGTGTTTATTTCATAAGTTATCTCCCTTGAAACTTTAGTTAGTTTGATAAAAAAAAGCAAAAATAGATATACAAACGAACATAGTACTTTATTATTGTACATTTTTGTTCGATTGTAAATTGTGAAGTTGAAGACTTAATATGCGCTCAAATAGAAACTCTTATCACATCCATTCGTTTTTGGCATCCTCCCGTCTACAAGAGACAATGGAGTAGTGTCCAATTAAAAAAAACAAACTACGTAGCCTGGGCAGGTTCATATGGAGGATGAGCTGTTGCCCAAGCAGCAAATCCGCCTTCTCCACACTGCGGTTGTGACCCAAAGGAAAGGTAAGGAACCAATACAGTTTGGAAGCGG